>CM053026.1:684201934-684287063 GCA_028564925.1 Lithobates sylvaticus | reverse complement strand
GTGCTTTTGCCAGTGAAATTCCTCCTCATTTTCATTAACATTATTTTTTTCTACTTATAAACCGCAAGGACATTTTATTATTTCAGCAATGAAGGTGTAAATATGACAATTTTGTACGTGTAGGGTTTAAGAAACAGCGATAGATAGAGACAGGGAGCGCTGGAAATACAAATCTACTTTTTGACCCCTTATTTGTTTGTTAGAAAGTCAATAATCCCTTGTGTGTCCACCAAAAATAAACTCTCTTATCATAAAGAATTACAAGAAATAATTCTTGTGAAATGTTAACCTCGGATGACATATGATTGCTATTTAGGAGTATGGAAGTACTCTATCCTTTGTTTATGGTAAAACATAAAGTGAGCTAAATGAACCTGATAGAATTATGAGTTCTTCTATCCTCACTGACAATGCAGCTATAACAGGATGATTGCTTTTTGTAAACCTGAGGATAAGATATATAATTTGCCTTTTAAATAATGCAATATATTTATTCCCTGTGAACCTCACTCATCTGAACTCCCAGAAATAGTGATCGTTCCATCACCACCATTGGGGAGATTCTCAGTTTAGCTGTCATGTATGTGATTTTATTCTCCGCAGTGCCATTAAGGGGTTTTCTAAATTAGCTCAATGTATCTTCAAGCAATTATCACATGACAGATAAATGTATAAAAAAAGATATATTTTGAGAGATCGCTTTTAAAGTGTGAGACTTTATCATCGAAATGCAAAAGATATTTTTAGTATAAATTGTGTAGATAGTGTGCACACGTGAGTCGACATTGAGTTGTGTGAGTCATTGACATCATTGACCACTTGCCTACAGGGCACTTTCCTTTCTTCCTGTCCAGGCCAATTTTCAGCTTTCAGTGCTGTCGCACTATGAATGACAATTGCGAAGTCATGCAACCCTGTACTCAAACAAATTTTTTATATATTTTTTAAGACAGATAGAGCTTTATTTTAGTGGTATTTAATCGCCACTGGGTTTTATATGTTTTGCTAAACAAACTAAAAAACACAGAAAATTTAGAAAAAATACGTTTTTCTTAGTTTCTGTTATAACATTTTGTAAATAAGTAATTTTTCTCTTTCAATGATGTGTACTGATGAGGCTGCACTGATGAGCACTGATGAGATGGCACTGATGAGGCTGTAGCTATAGGTGGCACTGATGGGCACTGATAGCGGCACTGATTGGCAGCACTGGTGGGCACTGATTGGCAGCACTGGCGGGCACTGTTGGGGCTGCACTGATGATCAGTGCCCTGATTATCAGTGTAGATGTCCCCTGTGTGGATTTGGCGGTTATTGGCTCTCCTCAACCAAGGTACTCAGCATGAGGAGTGGAATGCCGATAACCGGCAAATCTTGTTTACACTGATTGGACACAGCTGATCATGTGGTAAAGAGTTACTGTGATTGGCTCTTTACTACGATCTGTGATCAGCTGTGTTCTAAGGATGTGTCCCCAGATGCCTGCAGATGCGCATGCAAAGGGGCAGGGGGGGAGGGGGTGGCGCACATCTGCAGGCATCTGTGATCGCTATGATCATTGTCCTAAGGCCTGGTTCGGACCTATGCATTTTTTAGTGCATTTTCAGTTTTGCAGAAACACACTATAGTCTGTTTAACATGGTTTCCTATGGGTCACGTTAACATCTATGCATTTTATGGAAAGGGCCAGGGACTTTTTTTCTGGTTCCATAGATTTCAATGGATCAAAAATATGTTTTGAAGAACGCAAAATGCACCTGGAATATGTAAACTGCAACCTGCATAGGTGTAAACCAGGCCTAATAGCCCAAAAAAAACTGTAATATCCCAATGGTGTGTTAAAATCACATTGGTTAGTTGGGTTGGGCACACCTATTGTATGGGTAAACATAGGTGTGCCAAACTAACCAATGTGATTTTAACACACCATTGGGATATTACACGATTTATGGGCTATTAGGACAAGGTTTTTCACTGCGCTGTATGCATGTTTGTTTGATATATGTTTGCAGATCACTCATGCATTCTGCCTGGGTTTAGAATTATAAGTCAAATTTTGTCTTTGCCTTAGAATACAGTTTGAGTATAAAACTCTGCAAAATTTTAGGGATCATTTACACCATATGATTTGTTGGGCTGAGTTAGGCAGTGTTGCCAATTGCAGTCCCGACTCCCAAGACATAGGCAAGGCAATTTGCCTTATGTCCTGTGAGTTCAGTTCACACCAATGTGCTGCATTGCAGGTTGCAACACAACAAACTGCGGTACATAGAAATGAATGTAATGTCATTTTGTGACATTTTAATAAATGTGAAAAATAATATCCAGCACACCAAAAAATAAATAAAAAATGTACATACCAGTCACCTTCTGCTTTAGGTATGCCAAACATACGCTCTTTTGTTGACTTGCCCTATAGTCTGCATATTCTGAGACTCAGTAAAAATACACTGATGTTACGATGCATGTATCCTTTGAAATTCCTGTTTTATGTTCATCTTTGCTGTCTCTATTGAATTCAATGGAATCTTTACTATCTGCACAATTCTCCAGGGAATCCCTTCTGAGGGGGTTGGGGTCCCGCCGGGAGAACACAGTGATTATTGCTAGCAGTAATCGCATGTGAAATCCAACAGGCTGGTTGTAACCAGGTTGATCGATCAACTTGGGTACATTAAGCCTGCACATATATGGTTCAAATCTCAGCTGATTCCTGTTGAACCGGACGAGATTCGAACTGTCTATGGCCGGATTTACATTTTTTGGTACTAAAAGTAGAACAATCCCTTCAAATAGAGGACAGTTGGGAGTGACCCCTTCTCTCAGCATCAGAAGCCATGGATATAGAAGCCTTGCCATGTGCATGGACATGACAAAGAAAAAGTATGTTCTAATGAAATGTTTGTGCCTTCAGAGCAGTATTTACCATAAGGCATTTGTGGGCCTATGCTTGGGGGAACATGGAGGACAACACCCAGCCACAACATTTATTTCCATAAAAATGATAGAATGACAGAAAGGCAATACCTGTACAGAAGGACATCATCATTCTTGTGTGCCCAGGACATCATGATGTCTAAATAAAGAGCCCTGTGTGCCATCATGATGCTTCTCCTGCTAATATTAGCATATCATTACTACTAATGAATTTGGTGTCACAATTTCCCCAGAAATGTAGAAAGTAGTATAAAGTTTTTGGTCAGGCCCTCCACCCCCAGAGAATATTAACTTAGAAGCCTGCTGAGTGGATGACTAAATTTCAAATTCTTCATGCCAAACCGCTGTCAAGATAATTAGGACACTTTTCAGGCAAAGGTCTAGAAGTGGGCTGAATTGCTTCGTAGCGCCAGCTCTGTGCTCATTACATTAGTATTGCTCTCTGAGTACATCATTCATGAACTTTGCTTTTCTGGCCATAATGATGACTGACTTTTTTTCTTAAAATTAAACACCAGGATTTAAATAGACCTTTAAAAGCTGTAATTGATGCTGCAGCAAATGGGAGACTTTTATATGCTCTGGATATCTCTTTAAACAAGCCAAAAATATGCTGACACAAAATATTTAGTAGTTTTAAACTTGCATGTTAACCCATAATTCATGTAATATAGAAGAGCAAAGAATGGTAATATGATTATCAAATGCCATGTGTATGTGTCTGGCAATGCGCATTTAACAGGTTGCCCCACACACATTTTCATAATTCTCTTTAGCAGTTGTAAGGCAGAGCGAGATTCTTCATAAACTGTTCAGGATGTCCTAGCTTGCACAAATCAACAAAAGCCCATCAGATGGGTGCCACATCTTCCAGGGTCACACTCCAGACAGTGCCCCCAACCCAAGATGCTTCCCCTGACATGGACAAGCCCTCACTAGGGTCCAGGTTTATTGGCACTCCACTAGTGTCTCTCCAGTATGCGGACAGAAAATAACTGCCTGTCTTTCTCCGAGGATCTCATGAAGGTTAACAGCTCTGGTCAACTCTAGCCTCAAGTTTCCCTCTTCCTGCTGCTGTCTTCCAGAACTCGACAGTCCTTCTGCACTTTCTTTCTCCCTTCAAGCTCTGTCAGTCCTTTTCTGTAGTTGCTTTTATTACCTTTAGATTAGGTTTCTATATTGCAGGATAAAAGCAATTGAAGTGCACACAACTGACTTCCACAAAAAGATAAACTCTTTACTGAAATGTCTCTCCCCAGGAGGCAAAAGTGTTATGCTGTTAACTTTAGAGTCCAAGCTTCTAGGTCTTATCAACCTGAAATATGGACTGGTACACCCACTCTTGGACCTCTCCTTCTGCAATGGAGATACTGTTTTATCTTATTTATAATATATATATATATTGGGCCTGGAACCCCCCTCTCCATCACCGGCTCCCTTCAATCTTGTTGACCTCTGTCAGCGAATCTTCTCCCATTTCCTTTTTAAATGGATGCAGTATTGGTGATTCTCAAGAAATATATGGTTAGAATTTATACTACATTATTCTAATATGTTTACTGCAAAGTTTACCTATATATGTGGTATGATGAAGAAGAGGTTTTATTGCTACTAACCTTAAAACGCGTCGGAAATCCTCTGTCCTAGTTCTGCTTACTGGACAGAGTCAAGTGGTTGTTTGTTTGTATATACATGTGTTTATTTTTTATATTTTACCTGTAAAATATATATGCCTCCAATTTTTCGCCTTTTTATCAAAGTTATATTCTCAATTTTAACTTTTCTAAACTTTTCTAATAAAAATACAAATGTATTTTCAACACATTTTGATTGTCAAGGAGTTTCTGCCTTCCAAAGTCCCATAGAGGAAATTGTTCTATTTTATCTTCTTTAAAGTAGAATAAAGTAGAATACTCAAAATTCTCAAACGAGAGAAACCTGATAGCATATAAATGGCAGATTTTTTTTGGATGTCTACTCTGAGCACCTGCTGGACTTTTGAACTTTGCCCAGAACCAAAGATAAAACTCCCACAAGATGCCAGTGCAATCTCTCCAGTGGACGAGAGAGAATGGGCCATCCAGGGAACTCCTTAGAAGATCACTTTTACAAAAAATTTGCTGTAACGCATTGCACCCACAATCTGCTGGCTGTCTGTGTAGCTGTCTGCCCAGACCTGCGATCAGGGCAGACAGTTACACACTGACAGGAAACTCAAAGAACTACCTATAGCTATCAACAGCGCCCTGGTGGTTGCATTTGTAATATGTTACATGTTACACCCTGAATAAGGGTATAACATGTAACATGTTACTTAGGGTGAACTTATCCTTTAAGGCGGATTAACAACACCTCTTAAAAACTTCCTAACATACTTATATAAAATAGTATTATGTTTTTCATCAGGAAAGCATTCACAGCGCTGAATGACAATGTGAAAGAAGTTTGTTTGAAAGCTTTGCAAATTTATTAAAAATAAAAAACAAAAAAAATCCCATGTACATAAGTATTCACAGCCTTTGCTCAATACTTTGTTGAAGCACCTTTGGCACCAATTACAGCCTCAAGTCTTTTTGAGTATGATGCTACAAGCTTGGCACACCTATTTTTGGGCAGTTTCTCCCATTCTTCTTTGCAGGACCTCTCAAGCTCCATCAGGTTGGATGGGGAGCGTCGGTGCACAGCCATTTTCAGATCTCTCCAGAGATGTTCAATCGGGTTCAAGTCTGGGCTCTGGCTGGGCCACTCAAGGACATTCACAGAGTTGTCCCGTAGCCACTCCTTTGTTATCTTGGCTGTGTGCTTAGGGTCATTGTCCTGTTGGAAGATGAACCTTCGCCCCAGTCTGAGGTCCAGAGCGCTCTGGAGCAGTTTTCATCAAGGATGTCTCTGTACATTGCTGCATTCATCTTTCCCTCGATCCTGACTAGTCTCCCAGTTCCTGCCACTGAAAAACATCCCCACAGCATGATGCTGCCACCACCATGCTTCACTGTAGGGATGGTATTGGCCAGGTGATGAGCGGTGCCTGGTTTCCTCCAGACATGACGCTTGCCATTCAGGCCAAAGAGTTCAATCTTTGTTTCATCAGACCAGAGAATTTTGTTTCTCATGGTCTGAGAGTCCTTCAGGTGCCTTTTGGCAAACTCCAGGTGGGCTGTCATGTGCCTTTTACTGAGGAGTGGCTTCCGTCTGGCCACTCTACCATACAGGCCTGATTGGTGGAGTGCTGCAGAGATGGTTGTTCTTCTGGAAGGTTCTCCTCTCTCCACAGAGAAACGCTGGAGCTCTGTCAGAGTGACCATCGGGTTCTTGGTCACCTCCCTGACTAAGGCCCTTCTCCCCCTGATCGCTCAGTTTGGCCGGGCGGCCCACTCTAGGAAGAGTCCTGGTGGTTCCAAACTTCTTCCATTTATGGATGATGGAGGCCACTGTGCTCATTGGGACCTTCAATGCTGCAGAAATGTTTCTGTACCCTTCCCCAGATCTGTGCCTCCATACAATCCTGTCTCAGAGGTCTACAGACAATTCCTTGGACTTCATGGCTTGGTTTGTGCTCTGACATGCACTGTTAACTGTGGGAACTTATATAGACAGGTGTGTGCCTTTCCAAATCATGTCCAATCAACTGAATTTACCACAGGTGGACTCCAATCAAGTTGTAGAAACATCTCAAGGATGATCAGTGGAAACAGGATGCACCTGAACTCAATTTTGAGTGTCATGGCAAAGGCTGTGAATACTTATTATGTACATGTGATTTTTTTTGTTTTTTATTTTTAATACATTTGCAAAGATTTCAATCAAACTTCTTTCATGTTGTCATTATGGGGTATTGTTTGTAGAATTTTGGGGAAAATAATGAATTTAATCCTTTTTGGAATAAGGCTGTAACATAACAAAATGTGGAAAAGGTGAAGCGCTGTGAATACTTTCCGGATGCACTGTAATTAATTATTATTCAGGTTTTGGTGGAGTCCAGTTAACAAGAGTCATCTTCTTACATTTCTTGATGTCTTTTCTAGCCATAGATAGCCATAGATCTGATTCTCACTGGTCCTGCTGTCTCCACTCCTTTTGTTGCATTCTCTTAGATACAACAGGATGATCAAAAAATGATCAAAAAATGTGACATTCATCTACAATACTGAAACCATTACATAATTTTGAAGACCACTTCTGGCCAGACTTCTCTGGACAGTAGATGGGTGTACGTGGATCCCACTGGTTTCCACCAGTTCTGTGCTCATGGCACTGCTGGACATCTTCCAATGTCAAAGGGAAGTAAGCATGATGTGTCTTTCATCTGCTGTATTAGGTTTCCTTTGCTGACCACTGCGCCTACGATCCTCACCATTGCCCGATTCTTTGTGCTTCTTCAAAGGAGCTTGAACAGCACATCTTAAAATAATATAGCGTATACAATTGCAAAACAAGTCATATTGTAATTGAGGCTAATAAAAAAAATGTCTTTCCTTTTCAAACTGCAACTCTGTAATTTTCTAAAAATGTAATGCGATATGGCTACCTGGAGGTGCCCCCCAGAAACATAATTTCTCGCTTGTGTGATTGGCTCACTAATTTTCCCAGAAATCTGCACTAAGATACAAGTCAGAGTTCAGGCATCCCCTGGAATAAAAAAAATGATTTTTGGTAAGATACTTCCAATAGGAAATCACATCTAAAGGGATGCAGGTCCAGCAGCTTTCCTTATTAGAGCCCTGAAGGTGAACAGCTGGTTGATAATTATGAAACCACTCCCATTAGACTCACTTTCCCACATGGACACACACAGGGATATCTTCAGAATAACAAAAGATAGAAATCTGCAACAAAGTTTGTCTAAATCTTTGTAATGCACACAGATCACTCTGAGGGGAATGCTTTTTTCTAAACAAAAGCAGAGTTATGCTTTAATGACTGTTTCCACCTACATTCAGTGATTTTTAGCACCAGCTTGGTATAATTGTTCAATCATACACCTGACTCTAATCCTACAAAATCCCGAACTTTGTGCAAGTGTACAAGGTGTGCAAGTGTAAGAACTGATGGTGGTTTGAAGCCAAATGGTAGTCACACCAAATATTGATTTTATTAGATGTTTCTTCTGTTTGCTCACTTTGCATTTTATAAATTGATAAAAATAATAAACAATTAAAATTAAAACAATTAAATATTTGTTAAAGCTTCTTATTTTACAGCATTTTATCACACCTGTCTAAAACATTTGCAAAGTACTGTAGGTTTATGAATGTATGGACCAATAACATTCTTCTGTTCCCAAAGGTTACTGTAAATGTAATTTTATATTTACAGTATCCCACAAAAGTGAGTACACCCCTCACATTTTTGTAAATATTTTATTATATCTTTTCATGTGACAAACTGAAGAAATTACACTTTGCTACAATGTAAAGTAGTGAGTGTACAGCTTGTATAACAGCGTAAATTAGCTGTCCCTTCAAAATAACTCAACACACAGCCATTAATGTGTAAACCACTGGCAACAAAAGTGAGTACACCCCTAAGTAGAAATGTCCAAATTGGGCCCAATTAGCCATTTTTCCTTCCCTGGTGTCATGTGACTTGTTAGTGTTACAAGGTCTCGGGTTTGAATGGGGAGCAGGTGTGTTAAATTTGGTGTTATCACTCTCTCATACTGGTCACTGGAAGTTCAACATGGCACCTCATGGCAAAGAACTCTCTGAGGATCTTAAAAAAATAACTGTTCCTCTACACAAAGATGGCCTAGGCTATAAGAAAGATTGCCAAGACCCTGAAACTTAGCTGCAGCACGGTGGCCAAGACCATACAGCGGTTTAACAGGACAAGTTCCACTCAGGACAGGCCTGACAATGGTCGACCAAAGAAGTTGAGTGCACGTGCTCAGTGTGATGCACAAGAAAGCCCACACACAGTTGCTGAAGACAAGCAGACTAAGGACCTGGATTACTGGAAACATATCCTGTGGTCTGATGAGACCAAGATGAAGGGAAAGACACAGACCCGAAGGTCAAAAAAGAGTGCTGCTCACCCCTAAAAGGCAAAACCAGAGGAAAGAAACGATCCCCCACGTTGGGGTTTTTAGGCAGCGTACAATGGAAGGGAGTCAGAGTTTGTGAGTAAAAAAGTTGACTATTTTATTAGTTTTAAAAAATGATTAACATCATTGAGTCAAAACATGAGCTCCAATGGGGACAATAACAAATCACTATACATTTACATAAAAGCAAACATGGATATACAATAGCAGACTATTATTCACATAACAACAGTAGCAATCTGTCGTAAATGGGAAATTGTCCCTGACGCGTTTCAACCCCAAAGGGGTCTTCCTCAGAGGGAAAGAAAGTCTGCTAAACAGAGAGGGATGGAATGTCAGTGTTAATGAAAGGTACAATTACAGAGTAAACATAAGCTCATATGATATACAGAGCTACACGTAACAATGCATATTGGGATTAATATTTACCACTGTGATGTATATCTTGAAAGTAGAAATTGTGATGTTCCCACTGGAGAGTTTATAGCATGGAGAGGGGTGTCGTCCTCACCTCCGGGGCACACCAGGCAGGCTCCACCAGTCCCCACCCAGGCCAGGGGGCGCCGTATGCCTTACGAGACGTCACACGTTGGGGAGCTCCCCTCCTACTGGTCCTGCTGGCCAAGCATGATCATCAGAGGAGAGGGAACAACCCGGGAAGGGTGAAAGGGCGCGCGGATGCAACCAATGACTGGGTCTGAGGATGAATAGAGGTCAAATTGTAACTTGATATTTTAATGGGTAGCAATTTAGAACAACTGCAAGAGAGGTAAAGATTAGCCTCAATATGCAGTGGCTCTGACCAGGTGGGATGACCAAGACATGTGATGGTTGGGTGTGTGGGAGGGGGGGGATTTGGGAAAATGAAGGGAAGGGAAAGACATTCCTGGGGGAGTCTAACCAAACAAAACAAAACTAATCCAACAAACTAGGTGCGATCACAGAGGTTCCCCTCCAAAAGCAGGGAGAGGGAAAAAGTGAAAAGTGAAGGGGGGGAGGGAAAAAAAAAAAAGGGGGGAAGGAGGAAGGGTTAGGATACGTGAGTGTAGTGTGTGAAAAAGTGAAGTGGTTGAAAGGTGAAAGAGGGGGGGAGTGTAAGTGAAGGGTATCGTGAAGTGAGGTGCAAGGGGGGAAGAGAGTGCTGGGGGGGGGGGGGGGGAAAGCCAGGGGAAGGGAGAAATAGGGGGGGGGGGGGGGGGGGGGGGGGGGGGGGGGGGGGGGGGAACGGGGTAAGGAAGGGTGGGGAAGGGGAGATGGGGAAGGAGGGGAAACAGAGGAAGGAGGGAAAGGGAAGAAAGAGGGGGGGGGAAGGGGGGGGAAAAGGGGGATAGGTCTAGGGGGGAATGGGGGAGAGAGAGGAGGGAAAGGACTGGGGGGAGGGAAGGAAGGGAGGGAAGGGGAAGGGCGGGAAAGAAAAGAGGGGGTGAGTAGGAAAGAGGAAAGGAAGGGAGGGGAGGGGGGGTATTTGGTTGGATGTGAGGGGACATAGGAGTGGATGAAGGGAAAGTGATTGGATGTGATAGGAAAAGTGTGTAGTGAGCATACTCAAAAACAGTGCTAATCAAACTAGTGACGTCATGTGTGTGTGTGTGAGTTGGGATTATGATCCTACCTGGGTTTATAGAGATCAATCATAGACTGCTGACCGTAGAGTGTAATAATAACCAATACTGTGTTTCACAGTATGGAAGAGGACCCTCAGCCCCGTGTCACTTATGAGGTGATATTGTAATGGGACTGCTGGATCACCGGGATGAGATAAGGCACCCAATCTGAAAGTAAGAAAATTAATCATAAACAATCAGATCAGACCAAGGGTCTAAGAGCCAAGTAAATCACAAGGTTAACTTGTGAAGATCACCTACGGGTCTGTGGGGTCACGGATATATCCGTCCTACTGTGCCTGTACGTACCGTATGTCAATCCCAGTGTTAGTCTGGTCCTGCAGAGGTAGCTGTGTTGTGGTGGGTACTGTTGAGTCCTTTTAAAGGGATAAGGGCGGTACCGGTGGCCGGAAGCGGGTCACCGGAAGTCCTCAGTGAGCCGGATGGCTCAATCCATGGTTGCATCCCCGCGCTGGTCCAAACCCCCTCCCAGGTGTGGGTGGCCGCCAAACGGGCAGGCCACGTGTGGCGTCCCCGGCATTCGCAGCGGCCATCTTGTGGCCCGTCACTGACGTCATTTCCGACGCAAATGGCGTGACGTACGCTCGTCATGCGCACCAGCGGCGTCCCGCGCGTGCGCAATGGCGAGCGTCGTCCGGAGATGTGCCGGGAATGCCGCCGACGAGGGTATTCCAATGATCGATCGCCCGGGGCCAGCCCAGGTGCGTCGATCATGGAGGGAAAGGAGGCGCTTGTGGTGGAATGGGGCGTTACTCCTTACCCTCGTCGGGAAGGCATTAGGGCGCCCCCCTGGGGCCCCAGGTGGCATGGCGGACCCTCGGTAGTCCCCAGTGGCGGAACGACCACCCTCCCATGAGGACATCGATTGACCTGCGGCAACAGGGCGATATAGATAAATTGAGCTGGGGTAAAAGTAAAAGTAAAGAAAATAGAAAGGTGGACTGTAATGAAAGGATTGGAATGGAGTAATAAGTATAATGTGGTGAAAAAGAGAGAGAGAACACCAGGAGTGAAAAAGAAAAGAAAGGTAGGGAAGAATCAAAATAAACCACAGCATCAGTATCGCCGCAGGGAGATCAATGAACAAGCTTGATTACAATGATGGATAATGAGAAACTCTGACAAGTTCAAGTATGAAAGCATAGAATGAAACAACATTGGTTTCACACATTATATTGATCAAGTACATACTTAGATTTGTACCAAAATATATATAAGACACATTCATTAAATGTATATCGTATATATACATGAGACTCTGGTTGTAAAAACGTCATCCTATCTGTACAATTAAATTGGTATAGTCCCAGTTCCTGTCCCCGTCTAATTAGAAGGGGAGAGAAGGTGGAGCGCATTATGGATTACAGAGTATATTCTTAGGAAGGAAGGGAAGTTGTAAACATTTCTGTTTCCTACAGTAATATGAATATTTTTGATATTTGTTCATATATTATCATGAAGAGGGAGGATAATCGATATATTATCATGAAGAAAAACAGGCAGAGGGGGGGGGGGGGGGGCGCAATCAGATAGGGAAGGCGAAACAGGGGCTGCAGAGACGGAAAAACCGAGGCATCCCTTCAGTGACTAGAATAGGTCACGAAGTGGAGAACTATAATAGTAAATGTGTGCCCTTACTGTGTTTTGCCAGAAACAAAACCTTTTAGAAAAGGAGCGAAGGAGATGGACTCATTGAGGCCCGGCGTCTGTGTGGCGCCGAGTCTATGGATCCATCTTTGTTCGCACTGGAGGAGTACTTTGTTCCAGTCGCCGCCTCGATCGGGTATATGAATACGATCGAGAGCGGCGAATGTGACAGTGGGCATAATGTAGTTATGCGCAGTCACCACATGCCGCCCAAGGGGCAGATAGTGGTTGCCTATCTGCATGCAGTAAATGTGTTTGGATATTCGTCTGTGGAGCTCCTGTTTCGTCTTCCCTATGTAAAACGCACCGCATTCACACAACATGATGTAAACGATCCCTTTGGTTTGACAGTTAGCAAAGTGAGATGGATGGAATATTTGCCCATTGGGAAGAGGGAACGTTTTTTCGCGTTTTACGTATTTACATACTGAGCAGTGACTACACGGATAGGTACCTAGAGTAGAACAGTGTTTTAACCTTTTCATCTCATTTTTGTATTCACTTTGTACCAGTCGATCCCGCAGTGAGGTAGCCCGTCTGAAAGTTATTGCAGGACTGGCAGGGATAAATTGACTAATTTTGGGATCATCTTTTAGAATGGACCAATACCGTAGAATAATTCTTCTAATGGTATCGTGCTGTTTGGAAAATCTCATGATGATCCTGGTGAGTTCCACACCTGAATCATTATTAATCCTCTTGGATGTAAGCAGAGTCGGTCGAGACTGCGCAAGGGTACGGTTGTAAGCCTTGCGCAGGCATGACCGGCTGTATCCACGTGCCAGTAGACGGGACTGAAGTAGACTCGCCTCAGTATTAAAGAGTGTGTCGTTGGAGCAGTTTCTACGTAGGCGTAAATATTGGCCATATGGGATGGACTGTTTTAGTGTAGGCGGATGGAAACTCTCCGCGTGGAGGATTGTGTTTCCCGCGGTGTCCTTTCGATATAGGGTAGTATACGGGGAACTGTTAGAGGAGCGACCAATCATAACATCAAGGAAGGTCAATTGGTTTCGATCGTGGGTCATAGTGAATTTGAGATTATACTCATTAGTATTAAGATGAACAAAAAATTCCAATAATAAGTCCTCAGGTCCATCCCAGACGACAAGGACATCGTCGATGTACCGTAGCCAAACGGTGATGTGGCTAGTGTACATGGCGAGGTCCTTGTCATCCAGGAGTGATTGTTCCCACTCCCCCAGGTAAAGGTTGGCGTAGGCCGGGGCACAACACGTGCCCATGGCCACGCCCTGTACCTGGAGGAAGTGGGAATTGTTGAACATAAAGCAGTTATGTTGTAGTATGTATTCCAACCCATCAATGATGAATTCATTTAATGAATCCTCATATTTCGGGTTCCGTGTTAGGGTTCTCCGTATAGCTGCGACCCCCTTGTGATGGGGGATCGAGCTATAAAGTGCTTCGACATCAATAGCCACAAGAATAGATGTTGTGGATAGGGTAGTAGTGTTGATAGTCTGTAAAAGATGTATAGTATCCTTCAGAAAGGAAGGCAAGGACGTGACGTATGGTTGAAGGTATGAATCTATGACTTTACTCAGATTTTCCGAGATATTGCCTCTACCAGAAACGATGGGACGTCCGGGAGGTTTTTTCATGCATTTATGTATCTTTGGCAGACTGTAGAAGGTTGCCACTTTCGGGTGTTTAGTTCTGATAAATTCGTATATATTCTGACTAATGGCTCCTCTGTTGAATGCTAAGTCAACTAAATCGTAGAATTGATTGTGATAAGTTTGAATTAACTTTAGTGGGATTGGTTTATACCAGTCCTTGTTGTCCAAGATTCTTTGGCACATCTCTACATAGTTGGCATTGTCCATGACAACTACGTTGCCCCCCTTATCTGAGGATTTTATAGTAATATTTGTGTTAAGCTGAAGCGCTTTGAGGGCTTTGAATTCCTTTTTGGTTAGATTATTGGGATGTGTGTTCTTATATAGAATTTTTGATATTTTGATTCTTCCCTACCTTTCTTTTCTTTTTCACTCTTGGTGTTCTCCCCCTTTTTTTTTTTATAACACCACATTTATAACACCACATTATACTTATTACTCCATTCCAATCATTTCATTACAGTCCACCTTTCTATTCTATTTTCTCTGCTTTTACTTTTACCCCAGCTCAATTTATCTATATCGCCTTGTTGCCGCAGGTCAATCGATGTTCTCATGGGAGGGTGGTCGTTCCGCCACTGGGGACTACCGAGGGTCCGCCATGCCACCTGGGGCCCCAGGGGGGCGCCCTAATGCCTTCCCGACGAGGGTAAGGAGTGACGCCCCATTCCACCACAAGCGCCTCCTTTCCCTCCATGATCGACGCACCTGGGCTGGCCCCGGGCGATCGATCATTGGAACACCCTCGTCGGCGGCATTCCCAGCACATCTCCGGACGACGCTCGCCATTGCGCACGCGCGGGACGCCGCTGGTGCGCATGACGAGCGTACGTCACGCCATTTGCGTCGGAAATGACGTCAGTGACGGGCCACAAGATGTCCGCGACGGGCCACAAGATGGCCGCTGCGAATGCCGGGGACCCCGGCCCTTATCCCTTTAAAAGGACTCAACAGTACTCACCACAACACAGCTACCTCTGCAGGACCAGACTAACATTGGGATTGACCCCACAGACCCGTAGGTGGTCTTCACAAGTTAACCTTGTGATTTACTTGGCTCTTAGACCCTTGGTCTGATCTGATTGTTTATGATTAATTTTCTTACTTTCAGATTGGGTGCCTTATCTCATCCCGGTGATCCAGCAGTCCCATTACAATATCACCTCATAAGTGACACGGGGCTGAGGGTCCTCTTCCATACTGTGAAACACAGTATTGGTTATTATTACACTCTACGGTCAGCAGTCTATGATTGATCTCTACAAACCCAGGTAGGATCATAATCCCAACTCACACACACACACATGACGTCACTAGTTTGATTAGCACTGTTTTTGAGTATGCTCACTACACACTTTTCCTATCACATCCAATCACTTTCCCTTCATTCACTCCTATGTCCCCTCACATCCAACCAAATATCCCCCCTCCCCTCCCTTCCTTTCCTTTTTCCCACTCACCCCCTCTCTTCTTTCCCGCCCTCCCCGTTTCCTCCCTCTCTTCCCTCCCCCCGTCCTCTCCCTCCTCTCTCTCCCCCATTCCCCCCCTAGACCTATCCCCCTTTTCCCCCCCCTTCCCCCCCCCCCTCTTTCTTCCCTTTCCCTCCTTCCTCTGTTTCCCCTCCTTCCCCATCTCCCCTTCCCCACCCTTCCTTACCCCGTTCCCCCCCCCCCCCTCCCCCCCCCCTTCCCCCCCCCCCCTATTTCTCCCTTCCCCTGGCTTTCCCCCCCCCCAGCACTCTCTTCCCCCTTGCACCTCACTTCACGATACCCTTCACTTACACTCTCCCCCCCTTTTCACCTTTCAACCACTTCACTTTTTCACACACTACACTCACGTATCCTAACCCTTCCTCCTTCCCCCCTTTTTTCCCTCCCCCTCTTCACTTTTCACTTTTTCCCTTTTTCCCTCTCCCTGCTTTTGGAGGGGAACCTCTGTGATCGCACCTATTTTGTTGGATTAGTTTTGTTTTGTTTGGTTAGACTCCCCCAGGAATGTCTTTCCCTTCCCTTCATTTTCCCAAAACCCCCCCCTCCCACACACCCAACCATCACATGTCTGGGTCATCCCACCTGGTCAGAGCCACTGCATATTGAGGCTAATCTTTACCTCTCTTGCAGTTGTTCTAAATTGCTACCCATTAAAATATCAAGTTACAATTTGACCTCTATTCATCCTCAGACCCAGTCATTGGTTGCATCCGCGCGCCCTTTCACCCTTCCCGGGTTGTTCCCTCTCCTCTGATGATCATGCTTGGCCAGCAGGACCAGTAGGAGGGGAGCTCCCCAACGTGTGACGTCTTGTAAGGCATACGGCGCCCCCTGGCCTGGGTGGGGACTGGTGGAGCCTGCCTGGTGTGCCCCGGAGGTGAGGACGACACCCCTCTCCATGCTATAAACTCTCCAGTGGGAACATCACAATTTCTACTTTCAAGATATACATCACAGTGGTAAATATTAATCCCAATATGCATTGTTACGTGTAGCTCTGTATATCATATGAGCGTATGTTTACTCTGTAATTGTACCTTTCATTAACACTGACATTCCATCCCTCTCTGTTTAGCAGACTTTCTTTCCCTCTGAGGAAGACCCCTTTGGGGTTGAAACGCGTCAGGGACAATTTCCCATTTACGACAGATTGCTACTGTTGTTATGTGAATAATAGTCTGCCATTGTATATCCATGTTTGCTTTTATGTAAATGTATAGTGATTTGTTATTGTCCCCATTGGAGCTCATGTTTTGACTCAATGATGTTAATCATTTTTTAAAACCAATAAAATAGTCAACTTTTTTACTTATAAACTCTGACTCCCTTCCATTGTACGCTGCCTAAAAACCCCAACGTGGGGGGGTCTCTAACATCCACCAGCTCCTTGATGTCGTCATAGAAGAGTGGAAGAGGACTCCATGGAAACCTGTGAAGCTCTGATGAAGAGGGTTAAGGCAGAGCTGGAAAATAATGGTGGCCACAAAAAATATTGACACTTTGGGCCACTTTGGGCCCAATTTAGGGGTGTACTCACTTTAGTTGCCAACGGTTTAGACATTAATGGCTGTGTGTTGAGTTATTTTGAGGGGCCAGCAAATTGACACTGTTATACAAGCTGTACACTCACTACTTTACATTGCAGCAACGTGTAATTTCTTCAGTGTTGTCACATGAAAATATATAATAAAATATTACAAAAATGTGAGGGGTGTACTCACTTTTGTGAAAAATATCTATTCCTATTTAAAAAAAAAAAAAAAGATGAATTATAACACTCCAATTTGTTAAACAAATAAAAAAAAAACTGCTGGATTAAAGATTTGCACCGACAAACTGTCTACTTTTACTGACCTTGAAAAAAGTGTTAAACTGTTCAAGTCATTTGAATATAGAAAATGAATAGTAAATATAAGCAACTAGTATTTTTCTATATATCAATAATTGCAGGCCAGCTTTCACAACAGAAGGTATTCAAATGGGAGTTATAAAGCAGGATCAACTTGCCAGCCTCTGGTGTCCAATAGCCATCTGGTAGCCTTCCATCAAATAGACACGTATCTCAATCTTCCACATAAAACTGCTACCCATGTAATGTATATTGACAATTTATTTTTATTATTGTTTTATCAACATTGAATGTCCATTTGTGAGCATTGTGAACCGTGTCTGTATTTTTACCATTTCAGAAATAGTCATTGATCATTTAAAGGATTGGGAGCTGTATAGTATAACTGCATTCATTAGATATGACACCCATCCCAGACTCTGCAGCCATGATAATTAAAAAAACAGGGACCACTTTGATGATTAAAAGTGAATTTCCACTACTACTTATGGAGCTCATAATTCCCATTACAATCTGGGTCATGTGTTAAGTCCAACATGGGGTCTTACCATAGAGAATAATGGCCAGCCTACACCTATCTTTGTATTTAACCTCTTATGTTCCAAACAGTAATAAGAGCAAATGCCCATCCTGTGTTAATGTAGGCACATAGAGAGTTTAGCAACCAAGGCATTAATACCAAAGTGTGCCCTCCGCTCAACTCCCCCCCCCCATATTGTTACCTTAATATTTATTTTAATTTATTCTCATTTCTTTTATGCCAGCAGCCACCGTTATATAGCTCAGGTGTGGCTTTATAAAACCTCTCAGGTGGATTTGATAGTAACCATTCTTCAGGTCCAGCACGCTGAACCACTTCGCCCCCGATAGGCTTTGCAGGGCATCTTCTATCCTTGGAGTGGTGTACTGATCAGGGATGGTACTCCTGTTGAGCATCCGTTAATCAATGCACAGCCTCAGGGACCCATTTTTCTTCCGCACCACCACTATGGGGAGGCATAAGGGCTCCTATACTCCCTGATGATGCCTGATCTCTTCAATTCTCCTCACATAAATCTTCTAGGTCCCCCAAAGGGATCCATCTGACTCTTTCCCTGAATGGCTTGTCTTCCTGAAGGTGAATCTGGTGCTGGGCACTTTTCGTACACCCCACATCAAACTCATCTTTCTAGAACATATTTTGCCATCTCAGGGGCTGGGCTTCAACCTTGTCTGTCCACTCAGGTGATAGTGTGGTGTTTTGTGGGTAAAACTGTTCTATGGAGATTCCGTCCTTCTCTCCCTTCCCCAAATCAGATGGTGAGACTGGGGTGGCTGGATTTACTTGTCCTAACAGCATTCAAGCTCACAGTTTCAACGGTGAGGCCGTAACATTCCAGATGCTGACGGGGATCTTCCCATGACTCCGTTGCAGAGTCCTAATTGATATGACTTCTGGGATTACCTCCACTTCCGTGTCCCCTCCCTAGCGGTCAGCTTCAAGGACAACAAAGGGGCCCGGTTGTTCCCAATTGAGCTTGAATGAAGCTTGTAGACACACCACCTCTCCAAGTTGTAGTATCTTCTCACTTCTGTCCAATCACCAAATCTTCCCCACTCCTTCAGCTGGGGCTCTCTGTTCTTTGACTAGGTGCTGATACACTTGTCTCAGCATAGGGTGTATGCCTTTGGTTAGGGTGTCAGACTTCAATACAAGAGGAGCAGGGTGAGCAGCCTTCAAGGTCTTTGTTTGTTCCTATTATTTGAGAACTCTTGTTGGCACCTGATGGGCGAAGGCATACAACAGCTAAGGTATCAAAAATTTCTGTTGGTTCGGTCACAGAGGGGTCAAAAGTAAAATTGACCGGTAAGTATCCATTCTATGGGAAATTTTGGGTTCCAATACCCCATATGTTCAGTTCCTCCAATTTCTGCAGGGGTAAGTGTTTGAGGTGCTGGTCGTAAAAGTCTTTATATAGTAGGGTAACTTGTGCCCCTGTGTCCAGAAGGACCTTTGTATAGATGCCTTCTACTTGAATTGACATGATGGCAGAAGGTCCCACTAGTTTGTCAGGGAATCTACCCGAAGTAGAGTAGTTAGGTTGTCCTGTCGTCTGTATTCGTGCCCCCTTCTTGATGGGCTTCGGGTTTTGCGGGCATCTCTGTTAGGCTCCAGAGGGCTGGTATGCACTGACTCTCCATGACCAGGCACTTGAGGTCGATGGGAGGGGATTGTCTGGTCATTCAGAAACAGCAGTGAGGGCCCTCTGCAACAGTTTAGGCTTCTGCTGTGGCTTCCCTGGGTCTTTGCCTTTTGATCTAACTGCTCTAGGTGGGCACCCATTTGGCTTCTTCACCAGGGCCCTCTGAGGTTTCCTGCCAGCTTCTTGGGACCAGCTGACATGTTTTAGCTGACTTGTGCAGTTGTGTCAGTAATGACCCACTCCTCCGCAATTAAGACAGACTACTTGACTCATAGGCTTCTCTGCAGAAATGACTGTAGGGTTTGAAGTCTGCTTGGGCTCTGAGACATTCTCATTAGCTGGTGGGGTGATCCTGGCTGCTAGCAGCATCATCATCTCCATCATTTGCGACACCTGGGATTTTAAGATCTCTATCTCTGTGTCATCACTAGTTGCACTAATCACTCTAACCTCAGTGACAGATTCTGGCTTCAGGTTTCTTTTTTTTCTCTCCAACAAAGCTTCTTCTTCTCACACCGTCCAGATTAATTCAGGGTACTTTAGTATACCTTTCTTTAGCAGTATCTGGTGCATTATCTTGTCAAGATGCCTTATGTATTCAGACAGTTTCTCCCCCTCATCTTGGTAGGTATGCTAAAATTGGTACACAAGGTCAGAGGCCTTTTCTGTTCTCCCAAACACGTCTTGCAAGATATCTAAGTAGTCGTGAGCAGTACAGTCCTGTTTGAGTTTCAGGTTGCAAATAGCTTTTGAGGCTGGCCCCCTCAAACTGTGATTCTCTGCTTTTTCTGAACCTCAGGGATGTCCCACTCATCTAAGGCTTGCATGGCTGGCTGCAGCTATTCCTCAAAACTCTCTTCACTGACAGGAATTGTCTGTTTTCCAGAAAAGGTTCTCAGCTTTTGGTATTCGGACCCAGTGTATAGTGGACTACTCTTCTGTCACTTTGCCACAAACACTTCCAAGGCGGCAATTAATTCCGGCCCTATCATGGCTACAGGTGTCATAAGGTAGCTTCTTCCGACAAGGCTACTTGGCCTGAACTTTCTGGGCTCACATCGACAGGATACATCTTGATGCTTTCAAGGGTGTTGTCTTGGTGGTTTGCTAGCAGAACAGGAAATCCCGGATGAGCCTTCACGTGTAGTGCCACCTCCGAAGTTGCTGCTTGGTAAATTTGGGTTCTCTGATCTCCACCTCAACCCCAAGAATGACCTCAGCCCCCCTGGCACACCTGGTTTAATTAAATGACTGCAAACACATTTTAAAGACACATGTGGAAAATACTGTTATCCCGGCTGTGAATTATCACCAAAAACAGACACACACCTGGTAGTGATAAACAAATTGAATATATTATCACGGTTAAAAGCATATGGAAGCTTACAACACTGTTAAACCTTTCTGCAAAGAATTAATACATTAGAAAAGACAACCTTCAATACTTAGCAACTGTAACTTTAGAAAAGGGCAGTAATCTATATGCCCATAACAGACGCTGAGAGGGAGGTGGGAGGATCTATCAACTTCTCAGCTCCTTCTGGGCCACAAACACCATTGAATGTAACAATACAAAAAGTAGAAAGGGGTTAACAGGTACAGTAAGTACAGTTCTGTAACGTTACAGGTCCTGAGTTGAAGGGTACTAGTGTCTTCTGCTAAGCCCTTTGTACAGAGAGTAGGTTTAATCAATCAAAAGTGAGACAGTAATCCTCTAGGAAATCCCGTTAGATAGTGGTTTGTAAGAACAGAATGGCTAAAAGTGGCAGCTCCAAACAAGCATCCTCTGACAGTAGAAAGGGGAATAGGTGTCTGCATGCAGTGTCTGTACTGTGCTAAGAATGATGTTGGGTTTACATCCGCTCACCAATCCTCTGGGTGATGACACAACGGAATCCCCAAATGGTGGTTCAGGCTCCTGGCAAAGTTGTAAGGCACTGGATCACCTCCTGTCAGTCGATCATGATGGCTGGTGGCTGAACTGGCAGGGTGATGGGACAACGACCAACAGGACACCTGGATGGGTCTTGTGATCCCCGAAGCAGTGTGTGGGTTGTCCCTGCTTGGCTAGATGGCGATGAGTTGCTGAGCAGGGTCCCTGGGCTGAAAGGTGGAGGACCGTGTGGGTGACACGGTTCCTGGCTCCTTTATCCTCAGTCTCTTGGCAGCAGTCTTGGGAAAAGCGTGTGTCTCTCTCTCTCTCAGATGCTGATAGACAGTGTGGCCATCTCTTTCTTAGGTGGAGTTCCACCACACAGTCCCATCACCTCACCACTCCTGTCCTCTATCCCCTCTCCTCTCGGTAACTCTCCCAGGTAGTCTCAAGAGAAACGTGGCTTTCTCTCCCTCTGTTGGGTCACACAGTCTCTGGTGTTAGCGTGTGTCTCTCCCCTTAATCAGATGCTGGTACCTCAGACCGCTCTCCTCACTCTACTCAGACAGCCCTCCTCAGATCTTCTGTCAGCACTATCTCTGTAGTGCTGTGTGGAAAACCTGTCTCTCTCTCTCTTTTCTCTCACCTCAGCACTTCCCTCTCCTCATTTTCCCCAATAATTCCTGAAACTCCTCTTTTTCCCAGTGTGATTTGTGTCTCTTAGTTTTCTGGAAGGACAAGTCAGCATCTCTCTGTCTCCATCTTGTGGGCAAAAGGAGAAATTGCATTACAACATGTCTGCTACACTAAAAAACAAAGAAATTGGAGATGCCTCCTTTTTGCTATGAACCCTTCATATCCCTAGCACAGTCCCCTCATTCCTTGTACATCATACATAGCCTTCGCCTCTTCTGGAGAGGGCTACAAAAAAAATGATTACTTACTTAACCCCTTGGCGCCAGTGCCTCCTGACCCTTTAAGGGGTTTTCCGATGCTGGGAGGCAGGGTTTATGATCATGCACCCGCGTTGATTGACTATCACAGCAGTCACATGATCAGAAAGATCCCAATCGTTAGTCGTCGGTAACTGTGCCAGGAGCGCACAGGGCAAGCACTTTTGGCACAACTCTGTTTGCATTGTGGTACGCAAATATGCAGCCGTACCAAGAGGCTGCATATTTGCATGCCGTTAGCGCCAAGAGGATAAAGTAAACCTTGTAAAACAACCATTTCAGTTTAAAATATAAATGTAAGGCAAAACATTTATATATACAGTGGGGAAATGAATTATTTGATCCCTGCAGATTTTGTACGTTTGCTCCCTTACAAAGAAATTAAGGGTCTATAATATATATATATATATATATATATATATATACATACACACACACACACACACACACACACACACACACACACACACACACACACACACACACACACACACACACACAGTATCTTACAAAAGTGAGTACATCCCTCACATTTTTGTAAATAATTTATTATATCTTTTATTATATCTTTTCATGTGACAACACTGAAGAAATGACCGATGCGGCACCCACCGAGGTAAGTATGAGGCTTGATTCATAGTAATGTGTGTCCAAAAACGGGCAAGCACTGCAAAAAGCACTGCAGAAACGCTCGAAAGCAACATGCATAGATGTGAGGCTCAATTCACATCTATGCATGTTGCTTTTGAGCATTTCTGCAGTGCTTTTTGCGGTGCTTTCTACGTTTTTGGACATGCTTTTTTACAGCAATTTTGCAATTTTCATACTGTATATAACTGGTTGCAGGGAAGCAGGCCGCCATGTCCTTAATAACCAATGAGTCATCAGCTGTCAGCGGGCTTTGCCACTGAACATAAAAAAAAAGTATTGCCGGTCCATACCAGGCCATACCAGGCCCTTGTGTCTAGTATGAATTCCATACTAGACCCTTACCTGAGCATGCAGCCCGGCAGGTCAGGAAAGGGAGGGGACAAGCGAGTGCCCCCGCCCTCCTGAACCATACCATACGCATGCCCTCAATATGGGGGGGTGGGTGCTTTGGTGCAGGGGGGGCTCCGCATCCCCCCTCACCCCAAAGCACCTTGCCCCATGTTGATGGGGACAAGGGCCTCTTTCCAACAACCCTTGCCCGGTGGTTGTCGGGGTCTGTGGGCGGAGGCTTATTGTAATCTGAAAGCCCCCTTTAACAAGATCCTGGCCCCCTATGTAAATGGGGATCGGGTACATCATACCCTTACCCATTCACCCAAAAAAAATAGTGTAGTGTGACAAAAGACAATAGACAGTTTTTGACAAGTCCTTTATTAAAAATGTCTTCTTCTTCCCTGCTTCTTCCTCCTCCGGTCTTCTCCTGCTTCTTCCTCCTCCAGGCTTCTCCTGCTTCTTCCTCCGGTCTTTTCCTACTTCCTCTAGTCTTCTTCTTCTCCCGCTTCTTCTTTCTCCTGTCTTCTTTGTCCGGTGTCCTTCCTCTGCTGCTGCTCCCACGACGACCCTCTTCCGATGCTGGTCCCGCTTATCTGTCCCTACCGATGTCAACCATTTCTTAGATAACTATGGGGCGTGGCCATCGGATGACGTCATCTGGAGGCCCTGCCCCCTCGTGACATCACGGACCCATCATGCCCTGGGCGGTGACGTCACAGAGGGTGGGGACAGCCATCGGAGGAGGGTCGTGGCAGGAGTGGCAGCAGAGGAAGAAGAACACCGGACAAAGAAGACAGGAGAAAGAAGAAGACCGGAGGAAGACGTGGGAGAAAAAGAAGACATTTTTAATAAAGGAATTGTCAAAAACTGTCTATTGTCTTTTGTCACACTACACTACTTTCTTTTGATGAATGGGTAGGGGTACAATGTACCCGATACCCATTCACATAGGGGGTGGGATCTGGGGGCCCCCCTTAATAAAGGGGGCTTCCAAATTCCGATAAGCCCCTCACCCGCAGACCCCGACAACCACCGGGCAAGGGTTGTCAGGAAGAGGCCCTTGTCCCCATCAACATGGGGGCAAGGTGCTTTGGGGTAGGGTGGGGGGGCCCCTGCCCCAAAGCACCCACCCCCCCATGTTGAGGGCATGCGGTCTGGTATGGTTCAGGAGGGGGGCACTCGTCCCCTCCCTTTCCTAAACTGCCGAGCTGCATGCTTAGATAAGGGTCTGGTATGGATTTGGGGGAGACCCCATGCCATTTTTAAAGAAAATTTGGGCATGGGGGGTCCCCTCTGAATCCATACTAGACCCAAGGGCCTAGTATGAACCTTTTTTTTTAGCTGGCAAGCCCGCTGACAGCTGATGTCTCATCGGTTGTTAAGGCCGCGGTGGCCAGATTTCCAGCCCCCTCCTTAGCAATGTATACCAAAAAAACATTAGGAAAGGGCATGAATTAGTATATCCTAAATACACAAAGAGTTTCTTCAAAACATTGCTAGCCCAATGTGGGCAGTGTCACTCTGGTCAAAAATAGCAAGCATATCTATAAAAAAAATGGGCTAGCAATAGTGGAATTAATTATAGAAGAAGAAAAAATACAATTAATAGAACCTAAAAAACTGATTGATGATAGTACAGAAGGACTAGATCCATTCAAGGAATCAGACGAATTTCAGAAACAAAATTACCTTTTAAAAAAAGAGATTGAAAAGACTCAACACAATTTAGAAATTACAAAACAGTCCAAATTTAGAAGAGACTTCAATGACTGGGAGAAAGGTGAAATCTTTGATCTCACATCCAACGTGGTAGGAGTAGATTGAGGAAAAGTGGACCAAGAACGAGGTCTCGTTCTGAGACAGAGGGGTACCAGACTGACATTGACGGTGAGGTAGGAGGTGAATCCGTGACTTTTTTAGTACCTGGGGAGGAGGGAGAAGACGAACACGACGATCAGCCTCCGTCCCCGAAAAAAAAAACCAAACAAGGACAGAAGGGGAACACCCAAGGGGGAACAAGAACACAAAGTCAAAAAAAATGGCATTCACGCCATTTAGACAGGAAATAACTATGAGAAATTACATGAAGGTCATTAACCTGTCAGAATTTCAGCTCACAGCTAGACATATAGATCTACTCAATAAAGGCATGTCATTCTCCCCAACAGACAACATGGACGAATTTACCCTCTATAAAGATGTCACTTTTTTTTTACGTAAGGTATACTACCGTTCACTGTATAATACAGAGGACAAAGTGACAACAGGAAGTCTAGCCTTGGACGAAAATGACAAAGAGGCCTTGGATATCTTAAACTCCTTGTTAGAAGAGAGTGAAGAACACATCAGTGATGAAATTATAACAAAAAGAAAGGCAAATCTAATCATTAGATCTAAAAAAATGCCTTCCCTTGGCAAAAATAAATACCCTAGTCTCTTTCAAGATATGATTAAAACAGATTTGAATAAGGTTGATTGGATGCAAAAAGGTATAGACAATCTCTCAAAAAAAGATCGTATAGCCCTAAAAGAATTACAAGACGCTAAAGAAATAGTTATTAAAAAAAGGGACAAGGGCGGGAATGTAGTACTAATGGGTGAAAAATCATATGAAGGTGAAGTCAAACGACTGTTAGGGGATGAAGATACTTACAAACAATTAGAGAATAATCCATTTCCCAAAATAGTACAAACGTTAAATGAGAAATTCAAATTTGCTAAAGAAGCTGGTTTACTGAGCGAACGTGAATATAAATACCTGCAGATAGACGAATATAACATACCAATCTTCTACATAGTCCCGAAAGTACATAAAAACCTAAAGAATCCCCCCGGTCACCTATAGTTTCGGCCATTAAAGGCCCAATGGATAGGATCGGAAAATCTAGATTCCTTGCTCAAGGACATGGTCTTACAACTCAGAGCATATGTCCAGGACCCAAGAGATGTCCTTTCCAAGATTAAAGACTTAAAGATTCCCAGAGATGCATGGTTGGTTGGGGTAGATGTAGAGTATCTCTATACATCAATCCCACACACATGCAGATTAAGGGCAGTGAAGGGCTTTTTGGATCTGTACTTCCATAGATGTGCCCATCAAAATGAGTTCATATTAGAACTCTTGAAATATGAAATTTCCAATTTCTCAATAAATTTTAACAGCAAATTAAGGGGACATCGATGGGAGCCTCTTGAGCCCCAGCTTACGCCTGTCTACACCTAGGATTATGGGAAGAGGAAAAAGTATTATCTAACCAGATGTATCTTGACCACGTACATACCTGGTTAAGATATATAGATGATGTCCTACTGGTATGGAGTGGCACCCTTATTGAATTACACAAATTCATGGAACAGTTGAATGTCAACGATTCAAACATTCACTTAACATATATTTTTGATCAGACAAAAATTTTGTTCCTGGATCTGTGGATTTCAATCTTTGGAGATGCAATTATCACACACACCTATAGGAAAGATACATCTGCAAACACCCTTCTTCAGGCAGACAGCTATCACCCCAAATGGTTGAAAGACAGCATACCGGTAGGACAATTCCTCCGTCTCAAACGTAACTGCACGGATCCCGCAGACTACAGGAGAGAAAGCAAAGACCTTTACAGCAGATTTAGAGAACGTGGTTACACACATAACCAACTTAAAAGAGCAAAAAATAAAGTGGCTGCCAGAAATAGGGAAGACCTACTAGTGACCACGACAGGAGAAAGTGCAAAAACAAAAAAACCTAATCAAATGATACAAAGCCCTATCAGAGAGAGAGATACTCAAAAAACATTGGGGTATACTGACAGGCACCCCGGGACTGGCAAAAATCGTAGGCCCCTCCCCCAACATGGTAGCTAGGAGAGCCAAAAATTTTGGTGACCTCCTAATAAGATCTGAATATAGGAAGGAGGCATGTTTACATGTGGACACTGTCAAATATGCCCATATGTGGACAGAACAGACACATTTGGAGATGCACGAGGGGAGAGAGGATATGTGATCAGAGATCTGATTAACTGGGCCTCCTCCAAAGTGATCTACATGATAACATGCCCCTGCAGAAAAATATACATTGGCAAGACAAAACGCCCACTAAGAGTTAGGATAGGGGAACATATGCGTGAGATAAAAGCAACGGACACTGAGAAACCACTGGCCAAGCATTTCATCCAACTCCATGACGGCAAACTGGAGGGAATGACAGTAAAAGGCATTTACATGCTGAAACTACCTCCAAGACGAGGAGACTTTAATCGCATTTTACTGCAAAAAGAAAAGTGGTGGATCTACCACTTAAAAAGTCTGAGCCCTCTAGGAATGAACACAGAACTTAACCTTCAGGTCTTCTTGGAGACCTAATAAAATATACCACAACAATATGCATTACTATGTTTAGACCGTATAGATACCAAACTAGTCCCACTTTCTGCGACAATCGCAAAAATCCATAGGTTGCAGATAGCCCACTTTAGACACAATTGGGCAGTAGATATGGGCCATATTGCATAAATTTACATAAACAATAGATATTAAGCAATGATGTCGACTTACCCCAATTTAAATGGGAACATATAGGCACATATACGTGTATGCGCACATATAGAGATTCTAGTGCGCATATACATACATATAACAATAATAACCATGTGGTAATCTGCACAGACCCATACATCCCGCAACTTCCACACTGCATAGTATAATATGATATGCCTCTTAGGTTAATTGCTGATTCTACTTGATATGGCTATTGGTATGTAGGGATGAGCCGAACACCCCCGGGTTCGGTTCGCACCAGAACCTGCGAACGGACCGAAAGTTTGCACGAACGTTAGAACCCTATTAATTACAATGGACGCGAACGTTCGAAATCTAAAGTGCTATTTATAACAGCCAATATGCTTGTTATTGTCCTAAAAAGGGTTTGGGGACCCGGGTCCTGCCCCAGGGGACATGAATCAATGCAAAAATAAGTTTTAAAAACAGAAGTTTTTTCTGGAGCACTCAATTTAATGATGCATAAAGTGAAAAAAATAAGTGAAATATTCCGTTAAATATCGTACCTGGGGGGTGTCTAAAGTATGCCTGTGAAGTGGCATGTGTTTCCCATGTTTAAAACTGTCCCTGCACAAAATGACCAGGCCCTTTTTGCGATTCGGCACTGTGTCGCTTTAACTGACAATTGTGCGGTCGTGTGACATGGCTACCAAACAAATTTTTTTCCCACAAATAGAGCTTTCTTTTGGTGGTATTTGATCACCTCTGCAGTTTTTATTTTTTGCGCTATAAACAAAAATAGAGTGACAATTTTGAAAAAAATGCAATATTTTTTACTTTTTACTATAATAAATATCCCCAAAAAATATATAAAACATTTTTTTTTTTTCCCTCAGTTTAGGCCGATACGTATTCTTCTACATATTTTTTGTATTGATTGGTTTGCTCGAAAGTTATAACGTTTACAAAATAGGGGATAGTTTTATAGCATTTTTATTAATATTTTTTTTTTACTAGTAATGGCGGCGATCAGCGATTTTTATTGTGACTGCAACATTATGGCAGACACATCAGACATTTTTGACACATTTTTGGGACCATTGTCATTTATACAGCAATCATTGCTATTTAAATTCAGGTGTATGCTGTGCAGGAGGCACACTACACTGACTGAATATTAGGCAGATGCCTGTGTTGCACAAATCAACTACACAACACCAGTAATGAGGGGGTAGATTCAGGTGTATGCTGTGCAGTGTGCAGGAGGCACACTACACCCACTGTAACAGCGCTAGGTTAGGAAGTAAAGTAAAGCAAAGCTGACACTGTCCCTGCCTATCCTGCTCTCTTCCTGAACACTACACTCACTGTAACAGCGCTATCTAAAGAAGTATAAAGCACAGCTGACACTGTCCCTGCCTATAATTCTCTCTATGAACGCCGCACAACACTACACAAGGCCACCGCACTGGCAGCCTTATACAGTGTGGGGCGTGTACTAAACCCCCCTGAGCTATAATTGGCCACAGGCATCCTGCCTGTGGCCAATTATGGCTCTCCTTGCTGCCGGTGCTGTGATTGGCCAAGCATGCTGGGCAGGGCCAGATTAAGAACATCATGGGCCTGGTGCTGAGGATTATGGTGGGGCGTTTTATAAAAAAAAAATTAATAAAAAAATAATAATTAAAAGTATAAACATTTTTTTGCTATAACAAATTAAATTGAATAGAGAGAGGGAGGATGAGAGAGAGAGAGAGAGAGAAAGGGCATGAAAGAGGGGTGAGGGAGGGAGGGTGAGAGAGAGAGAGGGGGATTAGAGAGAGAGAGAGAGGATGCGAATGAGCATGCGTGGAATTGACAGCAACACAGCCCTGCCAAGGCAAGTGACCGAAGGCACAGAACCCGGAAGGAAGAAAGGGTGAAGATGGAACAAAAGTGTGCCCATTCTAGAGCTGGTAACTTTGAGGATATTCAATATCATTTTAAAGAACTGTTTTTGTGTGTAAGAGGCATACGGGATGAGTATGGATGGTATAAAAGTGTGAAGTATGTGCATGTGATGGAGAGGAATGTGGAGGGTATAACAGTGGGCACTATGTACAGGAAAGGAGTATGGAGGGTATGATGGGGCAGTATGTACAGGAGAGGAGTGTGGAGGGTATGATAGGGGCAGTATGTACTGGAGAGGAGTGTGGAAGGTATTATGAGGGTGGTGTGTACAGGATTGGAGGGTATAACAGTGGGCACTATGTACAGGAGAGGAGTGTGGAGGGTATGCCAGTGGGCAGTATGTACAGGAAAGGAGTATGGAGGGTATGATGGGGCAGTATGTACAGGAGAGGAGTGTGGAGGGTATGATAGGGGCAGTATGTACTGGAGAGGAGTGTGGAAGGTATTATGAGGGTAGTATGTACAGGAGAGGAGTGTGGAGAGAAAGATAGTTTGCAGTATGTACAGGAGAGGAGTGTGGAGGGTATGACCGTTGGCAGTATGTACAGGAGAGGAGTGTGGAGGGTATCACAGTGGGCAGTATGTACAGAAGAGGAATTTAAACTGGCTGTTTCATATGTAGCTTCTGACATGCTGCGCAAGGAGCCCCGTATCTCCAGGACCATAGGTGATAGGAGCCCTTAAATTGTGACCAGTAGTGGGGTAGACCTTCAGCTACCTGCCCCTCTATGTGACCCATGGTTGCCAAGCCACAACCCTCGAAGTCAATAATTTTTTTTTTTTTTGTGATTTTTTTTTTTTAAATGGGCCTATCTTAACCACTACAATACTGTGCACTTAAACACCCTTCCTGCCCAGACCAATTTTCAGCTTTCAGTGCTCTTGCACTTTCAGTGACAATTGCGCGGTCATGCAATGCTGTAACCAAATGAATTTTTTATCACTTTGTTCGCACAAATAGAGCTTTAGTTTGGTGGTATTTATTCGCGACTCCGTTTTTTATTTTTTGCGATATAAGCGAAAACATAGCGGAAATTTTGAAAAAAAAAACAATATTTTTCTCCTTTCTTTTTTAAAAGAAATCCAATAAAATCCAATTTTGTCATAAATTTAAGCCAAAATGTATTCTGCTACATGTTTTTTGTAAAAAAAATTCTGTCAAGTGTATAATAATTGGTTCGCGTGTTCACGGACATATGTACGCAAATGATCATGTAAAAGGGGTGTGCAGGTGATCACGGACATATGTGTGCAGATAATGATTGGGACATGTGATTTTACTGGGACATATGTGAGGGACATGTGTTTTTATTATTTGGGACATGTGTGTTTTGGGGACATGTGTGTTTTACTGTGGGGACATGTGTGTTTTACTGTGGGGACATGTGTGTTTTACTGTGGGGACACTAGACTGGTGATCAGTGAGTAAAAAAAAACAGCTAATACTCACTGATCACCAGCCGGCTGCAGCGATCCGCTCTCCTCTCCTCACCGACGACTTCCGTGTGAGGAGAGGAGGGCCGATTGCCTAGCAACCGGCTGTTTGTTTACATCACATGGCGGCCGTGATTCGACACGGCCGTCATGTGATCAGGAGGGCCAATCACCGAGCCCTCCTGCCGATCCGAGATGCGCCGTGTCCGGGTGACACGGCCGCATTGGGATCGCGCCGCTGTGCGGGCACGCGCGCGCGATCCCTCTATTTCTGAAGGACGTTCCGAAACGTCCATTCAGAAGTAGACGGCTCCCACCCGGCCGTATATGTACATTGGCTGGGTGGGAAGTGGTTAAGGTAAGGGGTCTGGAGCTGCAGCTCCAATAGCCCCTATGTTAATCCGGCCCTGATGCTGGGTCACAGTGCATGCTTGGCCAATCATCAGCCAGCAATGCACTGCGAATGGCACAGTGCATTGTGGGCCATTTGTATCACACGAATTTGATGCGAACGGCCCATAAAGTTCTGGTTTCGACGAACGGACAATGTTCGATTCGAACATGGGTTCAAATCGAACACCGGGCTCATCCCTATTGGTATGTTTTGCTTTGCTTTGTTTCCGTCATTGTTTTCTGTCCATGCTTTCTGTTATCTGTCTTTGTCATTGTTGTCTTTTGTTCTGTAACCCCCCCCGTCCCGTTCCTCTTTCATGCTTGCCTTATATCACATATAAACAATATATTTCCTCTCCTCCCTCCTCTCTCTCTCTCTCTATATATATATATATATATATATATATATATATATATATATACACATTTGTATTTATATTTTTCCTCCCCCTATGCCTTGAGAAGATAGTGAAACAGAAAACCCTGCAAGAGGACACTACATATGAAACACAATGTTCCTTTAACCATGGAAAAAGGGGCAGTTACCTTACGTGGTGGCTAAACGCGTTGACGTCACTAGCGTTGCGTGACGCCGCCGCACAGCTGTGTCCCGAAAGGAAGTAAGCCCATGGTGAATTTTGAGAGACGGCGCATTGGAGAGACTTGTTCGACCGGATGACACGGACGATCGGATGGTACACGAAGCAGCAATACTGCAACACAACAGGAGGAAATACAAAAGAGCGGAGATCACTAACGCTGTTGAGCGCCCATCACATACTACACGGAATTCGTGTATTAACATCAATGGGACCCGGTACATGAAACTACCTGTGTGGGATTAAAACTCCTCTAACATCATTCACTGGACACAGATACTCCGTGGATAGGGTATCGTATGGAACATATTTTTCTCTTATACAGATTGCCAAACTTGGCAGGCTAAACGGACTGTACCTGTAACTTGTACCCTATACCACACCAGTGTCACCCCATTTATTAGAGACTACTAATTGGACAGGGACAACAGTAGAGGTCCATCATAAGATCTTTGCTTAGATCGGCCATAGATCCCCTCATACTTATATTCACTCCGCTCTTTACAAGTCCTGTGCATTACCACTGACCTCTTTATGACGTCCTACAATCACTGATACATGGCTGCCTATGCCCTTAGGAACAATATACAATTATTCAGCAGATATACTTATTGCATATAGGACCTTTTTTGTCTGAGCCGGTTCCGTTACTTTTATCCCTCTCTCCACCCCCTCTCTCTCCCTGTTAACAAAGGCTCGAGCCTTCCAGGGACCTCTGTACGGATGTCCCTGCCTACTAACATATTGATGCCATAGTAAGCACACGTCGATTGGATGCGGCAGGGACACCCGCACACAGACCCTTGGCATCTGGACACTCTGTTATATGTTGTAAGTTATTTATGTTTCATGTTTTATTGTCCCACTGTTGCCACATCCAGTATATATATATGACATGATATTCCTGGATGTTATTTATCTGCACTTGTCCACAATTTTACCTCCCACTGTGGAGTGGTTTGTACTTTTTGTAAATTTATAATTAAACTTTTTCATCATCATCTTCACATTGCACGGTGTGGCACTCATTTGGTCCTCTGGTTCCTGTCAGTCTAGACAGGAACATACCATTTTTTTTTTATAAACCCCTCCTTAGCAACCAGCTATATACAGTGTAAAGAAAAAAACACAAAAGGCAAATCGCTGCAAAATCACGGTAAAACTTGGTAAAAACGCAGTACTTGCATTTTGGATGCGGGTCCATTGAAGTCTATTACATGCAAAATGCTGCATTTTGCGGGAAAAGAGTCCCGACCCTTAAAAAAATGCAGAGGCACAAAGATGCATTGATGATAACGTATTCCATAGGAACCCATGTTAAAAAATGTCCCTGCATTTCTGCAAAATGCATCAAAAACCGCATTCGTTTGAATGGAGCCTAACTCCTTAAAAACAGACGCAGTGCTGGTGCATTATCCACTGTTGTTACACTGCACTGAAATCTATGCATTACTTTTTTTTCTCATAAGGCTGGATTCACACCTATGCATTTTTAGTGCTTTTTGCATTTTGCACTACAGAACGTATTCCATAATACACCATGGCAAATGGACTGTAGTGCAAATCTGCAAAATGCAAAAAGCACTAAAAATTCATAGGTGTGAATCCAGTCTTACACATTACTGCAATGCAAAGATGTAAATCCAGCTTTCAAGTTGTATAAATTCATACATGAGTGGTATTTAAGCATTGTTTAATTCAGCATGTGTATGTATATATATATATATATATATATATATATATATATATATATATATACACACACACACAGTATCTCACAAAAGTGAGTACACCCCTCACGTTTTTCTGGCAACAAAATTGAGTACACCCCTAAGTGAAAATATCTAAATTGGGTCCAAAGTGTCAATATTTTGTGTGGCCACCATTATTTTCCAGCACTGCCTTAACCCTTTTGGGCATGGCGTTCACCAAAGCTTCACAGGTTGCCACATAACGACATCATGGAGCTGGTGGATGGACCTTGCGCTCCTCCACCTTCAGTTTGAGGATGCCCCACAGATGCTTAATAGGGTTTAGGTCTGGAGACATGCTTGGCCGGGCCATCACCTTTACCCTGAGCTTCTTTAGCAAGACAGTGGTCATCTTGGAGGTGTGTTTGGGGTCGTTATCATGTTGGAATACTGCCCTGTGGAGGGGATCATGCTCTGCTTCAGTATGTCACACATATTCACATACATACAAACACACATACCTGTACACACGCAAACACACATACGCTCACATACTGTATGTATGTATGTAAATATGTGTATCTCACAAACGTGAGTACACCCCTCACATTTTTGTAAATATTTTATTATATCTTTTCATGTGACAACACTGAAGAAATTACACTTTGCTACAATGTAAAATATTGAGTGTACAGCTTGTATAACAGTGTAAATTTGCTGTCCCCTCAAAATACCTCAACAAACAACCATTAATGTATAAACCACTGGCAACAAAAGTAAGTACACCCCTAAGTGAAAATTTCCAAATTAGGCCCAAAGTGTTAATATTTTGTGTGGCCACCATTATTTTCTAGAAATGCCTTAACCTTCTTGAGCATGGAGTTCACCAGAGCTTCACAGTTTGCCACTGGAGTCCTCTTCCACTCCTCCATGACAACATCACAGAGCTGGTGGATGTTAGAGACTTTGCGCTCCTCCACCTTCCATTTGAGGATGTCCCACAGATGCTCAATAGGGTTTAGGTCTAGAGATATGCTTGGCCAGTCCATCATCCTTTACCTTCAGCTTCTTTAGCAAGGCAGTGGTCATCTTGGAGGTGTGATTGGGGTCGTTATCATGTTGGAATACTGCCCTGCGGCCCAGTCTCCGAAGGGAGGGGATCATGCTCTGCTTCAGTATGTCACAGTACATATTGGCATTCATGGTTCCCCCAATGAACTGCAGCTCCCCAGTGTCGGCAGCATTCATGCAGCCCCAGATCATGACACTCCAACCACCATGCTTGACTGTAGGCAAGACACACTCGCTTTGTACTACTCACCTGGTTGCCGCCACACATGCTTGACACCATCTGAACCAAATAAGTTTATCTTGGTCTCATCAGACCACAGGACGTGGTTCCAGTAATTCATGTCCTTAGTCTTCTTGTCTTCAGCAAACTGTTTGCGGGCTTTCTTGTGCATCATCTTTAGAAGAGGCTTCCTTCTGGGATGACAGCCATGCAGACCAGTTTGATGCAGCGTATGGTCTGAGCACTGACAGGCTGACCCCCCCCCCACACTCCTTCAACCTCCGCAGAAATGCTGGCAGCACTCATAAGTCTGTCTCCAAAAGACAACCTCTGTATATGACGCTGAGCACATGCACTTAACTTCTTTGGTCGACCGTGGCGAGGCCTGTTCTGAGTGGAACCTGTCCTGTTGAACCGATGTTTGGTCTTGGCCACCGTGCTGCAGCTCAGTTTCAGGGTCTTGGCAATCTTTTTATAGCCTAGGCCATCTTTATGTAGAGCAACAATTATTTTTTTCAGATCCTCAGAGAGTTCTTTGCCATGAGGTGCCATGTTGAACTTCCAGTGGCCAGTATGAAAGAGTGAGAGCGATAACACCAAATTTAACACACCTGCTCCCCATTCACACCTGAGACCTTGTAACACTAACGAGTCACATGACACCGGGGAAGAAAAATGGCTAAATGGGCCCAATTTGGACATTTTCACTTAGGGGTGTACTCACTTTTGTTGCAAGAGGTTAAGACATTAATAGCTGTGTGTTGAGTTATTTTGAGGGGACAGCAAATTTACGCTGTTATACAAGCTGTACACTCACTACTGTAATGGAAATTTGTAAGTTCTGTATATAATTGTATTCTATTTTGTATGTATTGCACACTGCCCTCACTGTGCACACAGCACTAATAATGTTTTCAGTACATGTTTACATTCTTTCGAGTCCTGATTAGAATTAGCCTGCCTATGATACGCCCCTTGTTACCATAAACGTACAATTGTAATATTAATGTGATACCTACGTAATCATGTGTATAAAAACCTTCAATTGTGTCATAATAAAGCAGAACAGTTATTTGGAAAGATGCTGAGCGTATCTTTTGTGTCTGTTCCCTACTGCAGTAGTTATTATTAATTTGGAACCACTAATCAATATGAGGATAGGAGTTGCCTATCATTAAATTTCCAGGTCAGGTGGCGAGCTTTGCCTAGGAGGGGTTAAAAGGTGACCCTGAGTATCCGAAACGAGGAGCTAGAGACGATCCGGGAATTTCTGATAATCAGCCGGCTGAGGTAAGCCTTTTTGCTTACATTTGAGTTATCAGACTTCCTTGATCGGTAAGGCATTTTCGGGACAAAGGGTACCTATTTTACTCCCCTTAATCGAACTGTATTGATTGGTGGTTATATGTTATTTTGTCACTGTCTACTGTCCATCAGAGTGTTATAGATAAGAAAGGAAAGGATAGTGCTGTTCACAGGTATATGTAGTACATCTGCTAGATAAAGTAGTTTAGAGGCAAGAGGGTATAGGCACACGTAGAGAAGACTGGCCAGTCATTATGGGCATTAAATTAAGTAAGGGAATGAAGGGTAAGAGACCCTCAAAAATGCCCAGCGCAAGAGGAGCGCTATATATGAACCGAAGGTGCGGTTCCGCCTATACTGAGCCCCTAGATTAATGGTTAAAGTGGACATGGATCCACAATGGGTAACTGGGTTACCACCGAAGTCCACAGGGACTAAGAATCATGCAGAGTAAACAGCTAGAGAAACAGCTATCTATGTGAGCAGGATGGATGAAGGGTGACAATTAACACTAGACAGAAAGGGACATTTTCATGTTAAGTTGTGGGATGAATTTGGGGTCAGGCACTACAACTAGTAAAGTCAAGAAACAGAGAAATGAGAGTTAAAACAGAATACTTTATATGTTGTCAGAGAGGGAAGATGGGATGAGCACTATGGCTGCCCATCTGATCATAGAAGGTACAGTATGTGAAGTATGGTATTGCAATACATTGGATGTAAAGGATATCAGAACAAAATAAGGAAAGCAGAAATTTAGCAAGGAAGTATTTAAAAGATTTAAAAGAAAGTGAGAGAATGATATGCATGTGTTGTGTACAAATGGGAAAAATGTAAGCGATTTTAGAGAGATATTTGTGTATGTGTGTGAATGCTGGAACCTTTAGTTCTATCGCTTGTGTGTGTCATGTACGCAGATGTGACCCCCTCCTTTGTGCTCTCCTGAAAGAATGTGGCTGGGATGAGAGGTCGGTGATAAGCTGGAAGGACACCATGCCAATTTCAGTTTTTTAGACAAAACATTTATAACTTTATGTGTCGGGTTAACGAATCTAATGATAAACAATGTGATCACAATTATTTTTGAATCTGTTTTCCAAACATGGTAAAATGAAGGTTACATTTAACCGTGTATTACACAAATTGAATATCCTTTGATAGTGGAAACAGTGCATTTAAAAAAGGGAATTAAGTCAAATTAAGTAATATGTCCCCCTTTAAGGAACGTTATCTGTGGATATGCATTAGGGTGTGATATTGAAATTATCATTTGAGTATTAATTTCTAATATGAGTTTAACAATTTTATTAATAATATAGATATATTGAAACTGGTTTAGACAACCTTTGGTTGGAAATGAAATCCAGTTTAATGGGGAATTTATAAAAATGGGATTAGTTTAGATTAAGATAACAATTTTGTAATTTTACATTTATTGAGTGGAAAGAAAAAGGATTAAGATGAGGTTGTTAATTGGAATACAGCTGCCATAATGTTTAACAAAGCCAAGATGGATGGGATACATAAGAAGTTTTCTACAAAAATTAAATCTAAAGGTCTTATAATAAATTGATGTGCGGCCCATGATGTGAGAGTAATAATAAATAATATTTAAATATGACAGACCCATCACATCAAGTCCACACACCCTGTTAGGATAGATCCCACCTGCAGCCAGTTGTTTTATAGTTTTTGATGTGGCTGAGCGCTTTCTGTTTGTTTTTTTTTTTTATTTTTTTATTTTTGAATCCAAACAGAATGTGTGGATTGTGAAATGATGTGCCCCTTTTCCTTGTAAGTGCAGTGGGTATAAGCAGAAGAATATTTTGGATTTACGGACATCTCTGCATGACCGCAGGGTATTGTTATCATTTATTATAATATTGCCAGGAAAAAGTTGTCTTTTTGAAACATAAGACTGGAGTTCTTACACAAACAGCATGATAGAAAACAAGCCATTGTAATATATTTATGCAAGCTGGACCCAGTAATGAAGGGTTCACCCCCGATATATCAGAGCTGTACCTTTATGCAAAGGTGCTATTAGACAAAGTTAGACATTATTTTGGTCAAATATTTAATTTTTAATGGTCCGACATTCTGCGCAGCAAATATACAGCTAACTAAATGTTTGTCTAATGAAAGGTTTAAAATATGAGTTTGTTTATGTACAAATCCAACAATGAAAAATGCGTAGATTTGAATCCAGCCACCTTATTGCCCCTATTGGAGGAGGCTGGAGACAAAGAAAAACCACATGTGTTAAATTGATGATGTAGGAATCAGCTGCTGTGAGCCCCAGTGCAGGACACACTCCCTGAAGACCCAGATATTTAATATTTTGTAGAGTTATTTCCGGTTTTATACTGAGTATGCAGTTTATCACCCAGAAGGATACTCTGTATTTAGAGTCATTGGATCCTTTTTCCTAGCTCAAGAAGCAGAGCTCCATGTTTTAGCAAAGCCTGTGAGCTATAAAAAAGAGAGTATATTTTATATAGATAGTAGAGAATAGAGAGCTTTTGGTTCCATTTGAAGGGCCAGAAGTTTGTTTTTACTTCGGCAGGTAAACCAATCAAGCATGCTAAGTTAATTTGATCGGCTGTTTTCAGCCTTCCAGGTTCTTGCTGAGGTAGCCATACTAACATTAAAACTCACACATGGAAGCAGACACTCTAAGGATGCTGCATTTACAGCCCCGGACACTTGCTGGGTCTGTGCAACTCACAGATTCCACCCTAGTTCTGGCCCAGTATAGCTGGGATTAATAATTCAACTTTAAGGACCCCAAAACGAGAAGAACAAGTGGTCCACAGTGGGCAATGAAACAGGACATTGGAAAAGGTGATCATTTATGTCTGCCAGTCACTCTTTTCCCTCCAGCTTGACACATGGACCATGTCATCAGTCACAAGCAGTTATGGCTGCCTTAGTAAATGAGCGTGGGATAGAGCCAGGGTTCACCACAGTTGTTTTTATAACATACCACTTCTTGTTTTACCTGTTACCAAAGGTGTTACCAAAAGCTGAACATCCCTTCCAGAGATTACAAAAAGATATATCCAGTTTCCCAAGTCAGGATCTTATGAGTATGCATTTTGTCTGTATGGACATGTTTTCTGGATGTCCAGTGGCCAATGCTACTGCAAAGGCCACAGTAAAAAGTGTTATCAGAAGTAGTTTGTAAGTGCTGAGTACAGAATCTACAGAGAGTAACAGAGGAAATCATTTTTATAGGAGAGTCCTTACTAGAAGTTTTGAGGTTTTATTTTTACACTCCCTACTGTCTACAATGTAGCGGACAAAGTAGAGTAAGAAACTTTTGCCTGAGTGTTTTCTTATAATTTATCAAGCCCCTAAGGGGATGTTGGACTCTTTCCCTATGGGATTTGGTTTGGGAGTGTGTTATTCACTTGCTTATATTTTGTCTCAGCAGCTGAAGTCCTCCATTTGAATCTCACAGAGAATGTTGCTGATCTTTTAAAGGTTTTTGACAAACTCATTTATGTGTTTTCTCCCGTTTCTCCCGTTTGGAAGGATCTAAAACTAAAGCCAGGTGACTTGTGGATTGTTAAGAGACATTTATATATAAGGAAATGTTTGGAGACTCAATACAACATCTATTTCATGTACAGTTTTGCAAAACTTGAAGGAAAAGTCACCTGGATCCACACCAGACACCGCAAAAATGACTAAATTAAAGAAATCTCTGTGTTTGATTTGTTTCCCTCTTGCGATCACAGTCTAGGGTACTTTATTGATTAAATTACTTTAATTGTAAGGGATATATATTTGAAAAGTAGTTTAGCCATGTTGAAGTCATATTTGTCTTTTGTACCTCTTCCATTTTATGTAGAATTGTCTGTGTTTACATATGCTGATAAGTCAGCATACCAACAATTAAGCTAGAAGGCCATTCTGGCCACAGGAGTGTACAGCCAGTACTCTGTAAATATGTCTCATTAATCATTTGTTTTTCACAATGAAAAGTCATTTTGTAATGAAAAAAGCTGCTCAGCTATTATTTTCTCCACAATGGAGTTTTTGCCTCTTTGGCCAGGACTACCTCCACCTAAGTGTGTGGAGGTTCCAGGTTAAAGGTGATAGCAGGTATGGTTAGTGATCAAAATATTGATCAAAAGAGAGGAGATGTAATGGAAATTTGTAAGTTCTGTATATAATTGTATTCTATTTTGTATGTATTGCACACTGCCCTCACTGTGCACACAGCACTAATAATGTTTTCAGTACATGTTTACATTCTTTCGAGTCCTGATTAGAATTAGCCTGCCTATGATACGCCCCTTGTTACCATACACGTACAATTGTAATATTAATGTGTTACCTACGTAATCATGTGTATAAAAACCTTCAATTGCGTCAAAAAGCCATATGGAAGTCCCCATGACGTCCCCAGGCGTCATAGGGGGGCGGGGTTACCAGGTGGCCCCGCCCTCCGTTATAAAAGAACTGTCAGCCCAAGCGAAGCCTCACACACCGGCAGCCTCCCATTGCGAGGAGTGGCCCAAGAAGAGACCGACGCCCTGGAAGAAGATACCGGAGAGAAGCCTCAGAGACCGACGCCATGGAAGAAGATACCGAAGAGAAGCCTCACCCAGCGGGAGCCTCCCATTGCGCGGAGCGGCCCAGAAGAGACACCGATGCTGGACGAGAAGGCCAAGCAGAAGCGGATCGGAGGAAGAAGAAGATGGAAGAAGAAGATGCCGGAAGGAGAAGATGAAGAAAGGAAGACCAGAAGAAAGAAGAAAGAAGATTTTAATAAAGGAATTGTCAAAGACCATCTCCTGTCATTTTTACCATTTTTGACACTTTTTTGGTGAAATGGTAGGGGTACTTTTTTCCCCCCTTACCATTTCACCCGGGGGGGGGGGGGGATCTGGGGGTCCCCTTGTTAAAGGGGGCTTCCAGATTCCGATAAGCCCCCCGCCCGCAGACCCCCACAACCACCGGGCACGGTTGTGGGGATGAGGCCCTTGTCCTCATCAACATGGGGACAAGGTGCTTTGGGGGTCTTAGACCCCCGAAGCATCCTCCCAATGTTGAGGGCATGTGGCCTGGTACGGTTCAGGCGGGAGGGGGGGGCGCTCTCGTCCCCCCTCTTTTCCTGCGGCCTGCCAGGTTGCGTGCTCGGATAAGGGTCTGGTATGGATTTTGAGGGGGACCCCACGCCATTTTTTTTGGCTGGGTTTCCCCTTAAAATCCATCCCAGACCTCAAGGGTCTGGTATGGATTTTGAGGGGGACCCTACGCCATTTTTTTTTTTTGGCTGGGGTCCCCCTTAATATCCATCCCAGACCTGAAGGGCCTGGTTATTGAATTTGGGGGGACCCCTACGCTTTTTTTTTTTTGTTTTTTTTATTTTTTATCAATGACTTTTTTTTTTTATGAATGGCTTTCAATGAATGACTGTTCTCTGTATTACGGGAGCCGACAATACACATTAGCCGCGAGTGATTTTAAATAGCTTTCTTTTCTGCAAAAATTACACTTTTTGCAGAGACAGTTCTAAGCACTGGAAACATGCGCCCCTTTACATGCATACTATAGACACCCCCCAGGTACAAAATTTAAAGGAATATTACACTTTTATTGTTTCAATTTAAGCATTATTAAAATCACTGCTCCCAAAAAAACGGCCGTTTTTAAAAGTTTTTTTTTTGCATTGATACATGTCCCCTGGGGCAGGACCCAGGTCCCCAAACACTTTTTATGACTAACTTTTTAAAAATAAATGACTTCAATGACTGTTCTCTGTATTAAGGGGGACGGGAGCCGACACTTTATTATAGCCGTTCGGGTCCCCATTGACCCCGGTGTTTGGGGTCAAGTTCGGGTCAAGATCGGTCCCGAACTCGAACTTTTTTCTGAAGTTCGGCCGAACCTGCCGAACCCGAACATCCAGGTGTCCGCTCAACTCTAGTCATAATAAAGCAGAACGGTTATTTGGAAAGATGCTGAGTGTATCTTTTGTGTCTGTTCCCTACTGCAGTAGTTATTATTAATTTGGAACCACTAATCAATATGAGGATAGGAGTTGCCTATCTATAAATTTCCAGGTCACTACTTTACATTGTAGCAAAGTGTCATTTCTTCAGTGTTGTCACACGAAAAGATATAATAAAATATTTACAAAAATGTGAGGGGTGTACTCACTTTTGTGAGATACTCATATATATATATATATATATATATATATATATATATATATATATATATATATATATATATAACATTTCTTTCTCTTCAGCTTACCAAGTGTTAATGAATATGATATAATGTTTCAGTTTCAGATATATGGAATTCCTAAAGTAGTAGAGCCTGGGAAGACAGGTGTTGTTTATTTTCTGACAGGTGAACAGAATACTGCCGTATACATTGTTGATTTAGCACTTTGCATTCACGTTCGTCTTCCACTTTGCCAAAATGGCCATGTGTACTGCACTGGCACCTCTCCACAGATATAAACATGGCTCCACAAGGACTAATTATCGTACTGTTTTGCAGAGTAATTCCAAAGCTATGAAAAAATGGCCCAACAATTTATTGGATTGCACATAGCAATTATTACTATTATTCATTTTGATATGACACTATACATGACTTTACTAAACTGGTGCTTAAAGTTGAATTTTTCCATTAGGGATATACACATTGAGGGAATTGACCAAAGCAGTGAGGCTAATTTATGGCACAATAGGACAGGGAAAACCTTTGTCAACCGTAGAAATGATGCTTAAAATAATTAGCTATGTTTCTTCTATCATTCTCTAGGAAAATAAAGAAAGAATCCTGATTAGTTAGCAACAGCTCCATATTTTTTTCTGGAATCATCAGCTAGAACTATAGTGCAGAAAAGGCGCAAAGTACAATGCATTGAGGCAAATTCAGTATGGGGTGATAACATCTTTTTTGCATTTGCCCTACAGTGGTCAGAAGTGGCATTGCATGTTTTTAAGGTGAAGTTTAGGGTTTGGAGTTTATTTGGGATACAGTTTCATACACAATAATTATGTGTAATAATGTGTATCCCATTACCTGCAGGCTGCTGATTCTGCTAAAAAGTCTCCTTGTAGTGCCTTCTCACAGCTGCTGAATACTGCCCTGAGTTAAAGTGATTGTAAACAACCCATTTGGTTTAAAATAAAAATGAAAGGCAAAACATTTATGTATATATTTTTTTATATCTATACAAACCTTTTTTCCCTTTGTTATAAATGATCACATTCCCTCTGTTCTCAGTTGCATAAGAACTGGGGGGGAGGAGAAGCCGCAGAACACTAATCTTGCCAGTGCAGTGGGGAGAGTGTCAGGACAAGTCTGATCATTGGACGAGAGCATTTTGAGCTCCCAGAATAGCTAGAGAACTGACCACAATATGTTCTCCTGCTTAGTATGGTCAGTTTTTAATAGGAAAGCAGAAGGACTGGCAGGAACACCAGGGATGTCATTCAAAGGAACCAATACAAAGAGCAGGCACATATCAGGAATATGAAGTGTTGAGGTAACAAACGCTTTAAGGCAGAACTAATGGTCCACTGCTGTTCACTGCAAGCAGGCAGATGTTTTTTTTAATGCAGAAGAGACATGCGTTTCAGTGCAAAAATACTGTTCAATTGTTTTTGAAAGTACTAGAAATGAATGCAGTGGTATGAACTATTGAGAAATCATTGATTTTTATTGTGCATGCATTAAGAAACATACCTGAAAGCATCTGGGGTGAACAAGCCGCAAATATTCCATCCATTGTCCAAAGCTGGGGCCACACAAGATTTTTTTTTTTTTTTTTTTTTAGCAAGAGTTCCTTATTGCTATATCCCCAGGTCAATTAAATTTAAAGCATATTAATCAACTGTACTGTTGTTTGCAAAAAAAATAAGTTGTCCATTTAGCCACAGCCTGAAGCTGACCACACATACATCAATGTTGCATATATTATTTTAGATTTGATTAACAGTTCTATTTTTGTTTTAATTTGGCATATATGAAAATGAAAAAACAAACAAAAAGAAACCTTGATATAGTATGTATGTGAAACTGACTGCAGCACCAAAAACTGAAAGTCTGAATACAAGATATGTGAAAGTATGTAATCTGAAAAAGGTACACTGTCCCTTTGCTAAATCACAAATTTCATAAACACAATAAATGAAAGATAACAAATATGCACAAATATATAGTCAATAAATGCTCAAATAGCCATATATCATGCGATCTGAGCACATAAGTGAACAAAAAGTCCCATAGGGGAATAATCCTGCAGTTAATCAGCATGAAGTATCCAGTATTGAAATGGTGTTGATATGGCAAGCAAAAGTGCTCCAAAACACCTTCCGCTGATGTTACACACTCCTTACCAGATAGCTGGATCTTACAAAAAGATCACCATGTGCCTGCCTGCCTTGCAGGTATAACCGTCTCTACCACCACAATTACGCAGTAATCCTAAAACGCCACTCACAGACATGTAAAAAAAAAAGGGCAAATTCCATAGTGTAGTATTTAAAGACCAAAAATCGAATTTATTAAAATTGCGCTTACAGGAACAGAAGATAAGACAGCGTGTATGCAACAACCTGAAATACTACGGTGGCACGGGAAAGCCCGGGAAAGCAGTGGAAGGTGGCAAGGGATCTCCTTCTATCAACTGTAAAAGCGATCCAATGGCAAATTAGTGGCTAGGATTGCTTTTACATTTCTGAGCATCGCCAGCTGAAAAATAAGATACTGGGATGAGTCCTGTAGCTGCAATAAATATGTGAAAATATGCATTTGTATTCAGCCCCCCTAAGTCAATACTTTGTAGAACCACCTTTCGCTGCAATCACAGCTGCAAGTCTTTTTGTGTATGTCTCTACCAGCTTTGCACATCTAAAGAGTGAAATTATTGCCCATTTTTCTTTGCAAAATAGCTCAAGCTCTGTCAGATTGGATGGAGAGTGTCTGTGAACAGCAATTTTCAAGTCTTGCCACAGATTCTCAATTGGATTTAGGTCTGGACTTGGGCCATTCTAACAAATGAGTATGCTTTGATCGAAACCATTCCGTTGTAGCTCTGGCTGTATGTTTAAGGTTGTTGTCCTGCTGGAAGGTGAACCCTCACGCCAGTCTCAAGTCTTTTGCAGACTCTAACAGGTTTTCTTCCAAGATTGCCCTGTATTTAACACCATTCATCTTTCCATCAACTCTGACCAGCTTCCCTGTCCCTGCTGAAGAAAAGCATCCCTACAACATGATGCTGCCACCACCATGTTTCACGTGGGGATGGTATGTTCAGGGTGATGTGCAGTGTTAGTTTTCCACCACATATAGCGTTTTGCTTTTAGCCCAAAAAGTACAATTTTGGTCTTTTTCCACAGGTTTGTAGTGCCCCCCACATGGCTTCTCACAAACTGTAAATGGGAATTCTTATGGCTTTCTTTCAACATTGGCTTTCTTCTTGCCAATCTTCCATAAAGGCCAGATTTGTTCAATGCATGATTAATATTTGTCCTGTGGACAGATTCTCCAGTCTGAGCTGTGGATCTCTGCAGCTCCTCCAGAGTTATCATGGGCCTCTTGTCTGCTTCTCTGTTTAATGCTCTCCTTGCCCGGCCTGTCAGTTTAGGTGGATGGCCATGTCTTGGTAGGTTTGCAGTTGTGCCATACCCTTTCCATTGTCGGATGATGGATTGAACAGTGCTCCGTGAGATGTCCAAAGCTTGGAATATTTTTTTATAACCTAACCCTGCTTTAAACTTCTCCACAACTTTATCCCTAACCTGTCTGGTGTGTTCATTGGCCTTCAAAATGCTGTTTGTTCACTAAGGTTCTCTAACAAACCTTGTGGGGCTTCACAGAACAGTTGTATTTATACTGAGATTAAATTGCACACAGGTGGACTCTATTTACTAATCATGTGACTTCTGAAGGCAATTGGTTCCACTAGCTTTTAGTTAGGGGTATCAGAGTAAAGGGGGTTGGGGGGCGTGGCGACCGAGCTCCGAGATGGCGGCGTGATCCGGAGCTCCGCTCGCCCACAGAGAACGATCGTCAGCGGACACATATAAACGGCGGGGAGACGTCCCCAATTAGAAGGTACTTACCTACATTCTCCGGGGGCACATTCGGGTGATGGCCAGACACCGTAAAAATCCCCAGCAGCCGCAGAAAATGTCGGGATACTATGCCGCAAACGGCGCGTCTCAAAATGGCGGCGGCGGGGGAGAAGCTAATACCTCATGGAGCTCGCAGGCACAAGCGGCAGACGCTAAAGACCCCCAAACACCTCATACTCCTCCTCAAAGGGGCCACAGTGACTCCTCCTCTGGGCCTACAACCCCCACAACCCGGAGCCCGGTCAAATCTAAGCCGAGGAGGGAATCCCCTTACAGGCCACAACAGCCTCTGGAGATGGAGGTAAGCAGAGAAACCATGGCGGCGGCCTTCCCTCACGCTCAGGCAGGAGACCCAATTGCAGACTTCCCCACGGATAACAAGCCAGTGTCAGACACAGTTCTAAAGGACATGTTGCTGTCATTACGTTCGTCCTTACAGGCTGATGTAGTCAGGGAGCTTGCTGTATGTAGGAGAGATGTTGATTCACTGGGCATGAGAGTGGATAGAGTGGAAAATAAAATGGAGGAATTTACCTCATCATACAATGTAATGGTGGACTCTAATAATGCTCAAGGGACTGAAATCGGATGGATAAAAGACAAATTAGCAGACCTCGAGGACCGCTCTAGGAGAAACAATTTAAAACTAAGAGGGGTACCCGAAGATATACCCCCAAATCAATTACTAGCTTATGCGCAAGCCCTTTTCTCCACCATATTACCTCAAGCGTCCACTCAAGACTTACTTATTGACAGGATTCACAGAATCCCTAAGCCCTCTTTCCTTCCTGCTGAAATACCTAGAGATGTATTATTACGGGTACATTATTTTAATGTAAAAGACCAAATTCTACAGACCTACAGGAGACTAGAAAATGTCCCTTCACAATTTGCCAATGTACGACTGTTACCAGACTTGTCAAGGCACACATTGCAACGCCGACGCAATCTTCTTACTGTGACAAAAGCATTAAGAAACCACAATATTCCTCATAAATGGAAATACCCTGCTACCTTGTCCATCACCTACAATGGTACTAATGCAATGATATCCTCTTTAGATGATGGCTTGAAAATGCTCCGCACATGGAATATTCTGCCCGCCATGGAACCCCAATATGCCAATCAAGCTGGGCCTTCTGCTATACAAAAAGAATGGCAGGTAGTATCTAGAAGCAGACCTACCAAATAACCCGCCGGTGAAATCTAACTAATCTGTGATTGTCTCTAAGGGAGAGTTATACAATCTCTTCTCTTCCCCCCTATTTACCATCAGCAGTTATAACTGCTCTTGGATCAGTTTATGGATCCATTTCTTATGTTTTGCATATGTGTTTTAATATTTTTTCTTTCCTCCCTTTTAAGTTTTTTTTTTTGATATGCACGATCCGAACTACCTCATCAACTGGATGTCTTTTCCATGGGATGCTCTATACAAAATACATAGTGCCTTCTTGATCGCAGTGAGTTTTATTATTCTTTTTTCCATCTCAGTACCACATAATTTTTTCATGCTTAATCCATGACGATATCCTGTTTGTCTATTAATGCACATGGACTTAATCATCCAACCAAACGTTTCTCTCTATGGAAGGAGGCTTACAACCATAGAGCTGATATTCTTTGTGTTCAAGAAACGCACTTTCAAACTGACAAAAACCCACAATGTTCTCACAAAGACTACCCACATATCTATTTGGCTTGCAACCCAAGGAAAAAAGCTGGTGGGGTCCTCTTAGCGATTAAGAACACTCTCTCATTTCAGCAAAAGGACTCCTTCATAGATACTGAGGGCAGGTTTATTATTTTAACAGGTGACATTAATTCTCAACCATTTACTTTAGTTACCCTATACGCCCCAAATAGACATCAACTGCGCTTCTTTAAAAAAGTTTTACGCAAGATTGATTCTTTAAAATATGGCAAAGTACTTATCTGTGGAGATTTCAACACCACTTCGGATCCCAAAGTGGACACATCTTCGGTAAAATCTAACCAGTCACCAGCGCTTCAAGAGGTTCTACACAGTGAAGAACTATTTGATGCCTGGAGGTGTCTCCACGCGAATGAACGAGACTTCACTTTTTTTTCTAATAGACACAAATCCTATTCTCGTATTGATATGTTTCTCACTGATAGAATGTTATTGCAAGATATTGATGTGGCTACTATACATGACATTACGTGGTCTGACCACGCAGCAATATCGATACGTATAGTAGAGAGGGGTGTCTCCTCTTCACCTCCCATATGGCGTTGTAATAATAGGCTGATTCAGGAATCTTCCTCAAGTAAAATATTGTCGCAACACCTTACAAATTTTTTCCAAGATAATTTTGGCTCAGTTACTGACCCCCATATTTTATGGAACTCCCATAAAGCATATATGAGGGGAATATTCATACAAATGGGCGCCAGATTAAAAAAACAAAGATCTCAGCAACTATCTAATATTCTTGCTGATATTAAAAACTTTGAATCTCAGAATAAATTGGCATCTACCACATTAATATCGGATAAACTGACCTCTCTTAGAGAACAACTTAGAACACTTCTTTCCCAACAGTTTGATAAACACCTTAGACGTTTAAAATTAAATCATTATAATAATGCTAACAAACCCGGTAGGCACCTTGCCAATAGGTTAAAAGCTGCAAATGCCAAAACACGGATCGCTTTTCTTAGACATACTACCCTATCCCATAAAATTATTCACCCAAGAGAAATAGCTAACCAATTTGCAGAATACTATAGTTCCCTTTACAATTTGAAAGATGACCCGCATACACATCAACCAACAGAAGAAGCTATCCAGTCATTTCTGCATAATCTACAATTGCCATGTCTTTCTACACAACACCTAGACACTTTAAATGCACCATTCACAATCCGAGAAATTGAAAAAACCATTGATTCACTTCCAATTGGTAAATCCCCAGGCCCTGACGGGTTTTCTAATGAATATATCAAAACATTCAAACACATTATATCACCACATCTGGTTAATTCTTTTAATACAGCTGCTGAGTCTGCCAACTTCCCCCCTGATATGCTAAAAGCCTTCATTATTACACTACCTAAACCGGGTAAAGACCCAGATACTCCGGCCAACTTTAGACCGATATCCCTCTTGAATTGTGACACTAAGGTATATGCCAAATCATTAGCCATTCGCCTATCACATATCATTCCTTCCCTTATTAAAAACGACCAGATGGGATTCGTGAAGGGGAGACAAACTTCTGATGCAACTAGAAGAATTGTGAATATTTTACATTAAGCTAAATTGCATAGAACGCCTTCTCTGCTGTTATCTATTGACGCAGAGAAGGCGTTCGATAGGGTCCACTGGAGATACATGCGCATGACCTAAGAAAAATTCGGTTTTCAAGGACGTATTTTGCAAGCTATTATGGCGCTCTATTCATGCCCTACAGCTCAGGAGTACACAAATAACACTTTATCTAATATGTTTAGTATTGGCAATGGAACTAGACAGGGTTGCCCTCTGTCTCCTTCCATTTTTAATTTAATGATTGAACCTCTGGCTGAAAAAATTAGGACGCACCCTTCAATCAGGGGCTTCCGGTTTGGCACACAGGAACATACTATTAATCTGTTTGCAGATGACATTATACTACTAATGACTGATCCACTTATTTCTTTACCTGAAGCTCATACTGTTCTTCAGGCGTTTGGTAAAGTTTCTTATTATAAGATAAATTTTTCCAAATCTTTGATACTGGGCTGTTCGGTTAGACCAAATCAAACACTGGTTCCAGACTGTCTGTTACGTACCTGGACGTAGAGCCTGACTTGTAGGAGGAGACCTCTCATACAGCGCTGGTTCACGTGCCACTGGAGATGGGGACAGTGGTGACGTGAGCACAGTGGGGTAGGAGTGCCTGGTTTGTAGAGGAAGGTGTTGGAACCAACAGGAAGGTCCTCCAGTAATGTCCGTATGCGGATGGCAGGAAGTAGGACTGCAGCTGTAGGTGGTTGAAGCAGGATACAACAGAACCAGGCAACAGGTGGATCAAACAAGTGGGAATCAGCAGAGGCAAGGTCAGACAGTCCAGTTGGCAACAGCAGATCAATCAGATGATAGGAGCAGGCAATAGCAGAGTCGGTAGGCAGGCTGGAGTCGGTAACCAAAGACAGATGTAACAAGGTCAGGCAGGCCGGGTCGGGTAGGAGAAGGTAGAGTAGTCCAAACAGAGCCGGGTCGGTAACGGGAGATCACAGGTTCAGGTTTCGGATCAGGTTTTCGGGTGGCTGACAAGCAGGAAGCTTAAAGACAACACAGCACTGGCTGAGTGTCACTGCTGGGCTTTTAAAGCCCGTTTTGGCGCCAATTGCGTTCCCGCGCATGCGCACATGCACGCGCGCGCCGCCGCGCGCGCTAACGCGCACGCGCACGCGCACGCTAACGTGCACGCGCGCGCGCGCCCGCCGCGCACCTATGTGCGCACGGAAGGACCGGAAATGCCTGGAAAGTCCTTGACATTGCCCCCCCACAAGGGGCAGCCTCCGGATGCCCAGGCGGCTTGCCTTCTCAGGGTGGGCAATCAGGTAAGTACGAACTAGCCGTTTTGCATGTAAATTACTGTCTGGTTCCCAGGAATTACTTTCTGGACCGTACCCTTTCCATTTGACCAAAAATTGTACTTGCCCATGTCTTCTTCTACAATTGAGAATAGCCTCCACCTCATATTCCTGGTTACCATCCACCAAAACAGGTTCAGGCGGGTCAGTTCCTCTGTCAGGGAAGGGATTAGGCACAGCAGGTTTTAACAAAGATACGTGAAATACCGGGTGAACTTTAAGAGAATCAGGTAAAGACAGTTCATAGGCCACTTCATTAATTTTCTTCTTAACAGGAAAAGGTCCCATAAATTTAGGTGCAAGTTTTTTAGAAGGGCACATCAATTTGATATTGGATGTAGACAGCCATACCTGATCTCCAGGTTGCAGAACCAGCTCCCCCCTTCTCTTTTGGTCGAAGTTCCTCTTGCTATCTGCCTGGGCCTTGGACATAGCTTCTTGTAGGACCTGATTGTTGCGTTTGAGGAATTCCACTGTCTTCTGGACTGCCGGAACTGGGGATTCTGAAACAAAATCTGGTAAAAAAGTCAAGTGAAAACCATAATTGGAAAAGAAGGGGGATTGGTTAGTGGTTGAGTGACTGGCATTATTGTATGCAAATTCCGCTAGAGGCAGCAGGGAAACCCAATTGTCCTGAGAAAAGGAAGTAAAACATCGGATATATTGCTCGAGGGTTTGGTTGGTTCTCTCTGTCTGCCCATTAGTCTGTGGGTGATAGGCTGAGGAGAGAGAAAGCTCAATCTTCAAGATTTCACAAAGTGCCTTCCAGAAGCGTGAGGTGAATTGTACCCCTCTGTCGGAGACTATATTTGTAGGTACTCCGTGTAGTCTGACGATCTCCTTAATGAATACACGGGCTGTCTCTGTAGCGGATGGGGTTCCCTTCAGGGGCACAAAATGGGCCATCTTAGATAGGCGATCTACCACCACAAAAATGGCTGTGCACCCCTCAGAGCGGGGTAGTTCGACTATAAAGTCCATAGAAATCATTTTCCAAGGTCTGTCTGGTATAGGTAAAGGTTTAAGCAGTCCCCAGGCTCGGTTCCTTGAAGTCTTGTTCCGTGAGCAGATGGAGCAGGAATTGACGTACTTTTCACAAAACTCCCTTAAATTGGGCCACCAGAATGTACGCTGTACAAGTTCACGAGTCTTCCGTACCCCGAAATGTCCTGCTAAGGGATGATCATGAAACAATGTTAGTACCTTAACTCGAATATCTTCAGGGACAAAGATTTGACTTCCCTTCCATAGCAAGCCATCTCGAGATGTCAAGGTGGTTCCTGGAGGTCTTGGAGAGTGGGAAGAGGCTTCCTTGATTAAAGTTAAGAGATCTGTGTGTAAGAGCAAAAAACTGTTTGTGGGTAGAATCGTGTCAGGAGCAGGTGAGTCCTTAGGGTTATCATGCATGCGTGACAATGCGTCTGGTTTGACGTTCTTTGATCCTGGCCGATAAGTGATGTGGAAACAGAAGCGAGTGAAAAACAAGGCCCAACGAGCTTGTCGGGGTCTCAAACGTTTGGCAGATCTTAGATATTCTAAATTTTTATGGTCGGTATATATTAATACCGGGTGAGCCGCACCCTCTAATAGATACCTCCACTCCTCCAAGGCGGTCTTGATGGCAAGAAGCTCCCGATCCCCTACATCGTAATTTCTTTCAGCTGGCGATAACTTTCGGGAGAAGAATCCCACAGGGTGTATTAAATCCTCCTTACCCTGTCTTTGCGAAATGACCGCTCCCACCGCCACTTCGGATGCGTCAACTTCTAACAAAAAAGGTAAAGATGGGTTAGGGTGACTGAGAATTGGAGCTGATGTAAAAAGTCTTTTAAGTCTCTCAAATGCCTCTTGAGCCTCCGTACTCCAATGAAACCTGACATGTTGTTGTGTCAACCGTGTAATAGGGGCTATGATGGCAGAGAATCCCTTGATAAATTTCCTGTAAAAGTTTGCGAAACCAATGAAACGTTGAATACCTTTTTTATCGACGGGTGCAGGCCACTCCAGAACAGCAGATACTTTTTGGGGGTCCATCTTGATACCGGTCGCGGATATTATCAAACCCAAAAACTGGATCTCTTGTTGCTCGAACTCGCACTTCTCTGCTTTTGCGTATAGTCCATGTAGGCGAAGACGGTCCAAGACTCTGCAAACGTGTTCCCGGTGTTGGCTGAGGGATTCAGAAAAAACCAAAATATCATCCAAATAAACAATTACAAAAATATCTAAGAAGTCCTTGAATACATCGTTAATCAGATGTTGAAAAGTGGCAGGTGCATTACATAGACCAAAGGGCATGACCAGATATTCATAATGCCCGAACCTTGTTCGGAATGCCGTCTTCCATTCATGCCCAGCCCGGATGCGGACCAGATTATATGCCCCTCTTAGATCGAGTTTCGTAAAAATAGTAGCAGACCTTAATTTTTGGAATAATTCGGGTATTAAGGGCAACGGGTAACGGTTCTTAACCGTAATTTTATTCAACTCCCGGTAATCTACACACGGGCGGAGAGTCTGATCCTTCTTAGTCACAAAAAATATTCCAGCACCAGCTGGAGATGTAGATGGGCGGATGAATCCTTTTTCCAGGTTTTCGTTGATGTAAATTTTTAGTGCTTCCTGTTCTTTTTCTGACAGAGGGAAAATGCGCCCAAAGGGAATTTCGGCCCCAGGTAAGAGTTCAATTGGGCAGTCATATGCCCGATGGGGTGGAAGAGAGTCTGCTCCCTTTTTACTGAAAACATCGAGGAACCCATGATACGGTTCGGGTACTGATTGGCGTAGGTTCTGATCAATGTCCATGCAAAATAGGGTGACAGAGGATTGAGTAGACTCCTTTTGACAATGTTCTTGGCAGTAGGGGGACGAGAACCTGATTTCTCTGGTAGTCCAATTGATGGAGGGATTATGGGCCTGAAGCCAGGGAATGCCCAGGATGATTGGGAACAACGGGGAAGAGATCACATCAAGGATCAGAAGCTCCTTATGCTGGAAGGAGGTGATGGCAGGTACGGGAAAAGTCTCTTGGGTCACCTGTCCGGAGCTGATGCGGGAGCCGTCGGCCAAGAAGACTGAAAGTCGGTGGGTCTTATTCCGTAAGGGAATGTTGTGTTGGTTGGCGAAGGCAGAATCAATGAAGCAACTGCATGCTCCGGAATCAATAATTGCTTTAACTGGAATTGTCCCTCCTTGGAGCTGCAATGAGAGAGGGAGAGCAATGTGGGTTGTGTTAGCAGAAAGTGCTGAGAGACTGGCAGGAACAGAGGAAAAGCACTTACGCATCTTGACCGGACAGTTGCGCACGTAGTGTCCTGTTGTTCCACAGTACAGGCAGAGGTTAAGTTGATGGCGACGTGTGCGCTCTTCCGGGGTTAAGGTGGGTCGAATCAGTCCCAGCTGCATTGGCTCGGAGGCGTCCGGTGCAGGGCGGATCGGCTGGAAGTTGGGTGGTGGTAAGTAGCGGGCAGCCGGAATTGGAGCTTTAGCAGTCACCCAAGTAGGGCGATTATGTTGGTAGGCCCGTTCAGTGCGACGTTCCCGAAGGCGGCGATCAATCTGGATGGTTAGGGTGATTAAGGCCTCAAGAGTATCAGGTATGCCCACCCGGGCCAATTCATCTTTCAGTCCTTCTGATAGGCCCATGCGGAACTGATGCCGTAGAGCTGCATCATTCCATTGAGTGTCCGCACTCCAGCGTCTAAAATCCGAAATGTACTCCTCGGCCGCCCGGCGACCCTGCTGAAGTGTAGTTAAGGATGCCTCTGCTGTGGCGACCCGTTCAGGGTCTTCATAAAGCTGGGACATAGCTTCAAAGAAGGCCGTTAGTGATTGAATCAAAACAGAGTCCTCTTCGAGAAGTCGGTGTGCCCAGATCTGTGGTTCTCCTAACAGTAGGGAGACCACAAACCCCACTTTAGTGGCTTCAAGTGAAAAAGTCCGGGGTTGCAGGGCGAAGTAAAGTCGACAAGCACTGCGGAAGGCCCGGAATTTAGTTCGGTCCCCTGAAAACTTCTCAGGTATGGGGACCCTTGGCTCAGGTGGAAGCATAACGACAGAAGGAGGGGAAGCAGCCTGCGCAGGGGCGGAAACGGACCCAGGAACCACGTGTATGGGGTTGATGATGTTCTGGACTTGCCCCTCCAATCTGGTGTAACCGTCTTGTAAGGATTTTACGGCTTGAGTGAGGGCTGACAGGTGTGAACAGATATCTGTCATGGGAGGGGTCTCTCCTGCAGGCTCAGTCATGGCTGTGTTGTACTGTTACGTACCTGGACGTAGAGCCTGACTTGTAGGAGGAGACCTCTCATACAGCGCTGGTTCACGTGCCACTGGAGATGGGGACAGTGGTGACGTGAGCACAGTGGGGTAGGAGTGCCTGGTTTGTAGAGGAAGGTGTTGGAACCAACAGGAAGGTCCTCCAGTAATGTCCGTATGCGGATGGCAGGAAGTAGGACTGCAGCTGTAGGTGGTTGAAGCAGGATACAACAGAACCAGGCAACAGGTGGATCAAACAAGTGGGAATCAGCAGAGGCAAGGTCAGACAGTCCAGTTGGCAACAGCAGATCAATCAGATGATAGGAGCAGGCAATAGCAGAGTCGGTAGGCAGGCTGGAGTCGGTAACCAAAGACAGATGTAACAAGGTCAGGCAGGCCGGGTCGGGTAGGAGAAGGTAGAGTAGTCCAAACAGAGCCGGGTCGGTAACGGGAGATCACAGGTTCAGGTTTCGGATCAGGTTTTCGGGTGGCTGACAAGCAGGAAGCTTAAAGACAACACAGCACTGGCTGAGTGTCACTGCTGGGCTTTTAAAGCCCGTTTTGGCGCCAATTGCGTTCCCGCGCATGCGCACATGCACGCGCGCGCCGCCGCGCGCGCTAACGCGCACGCGCACGCTAACGTGCACGCGCGCGCGCGCCGCCGCGCGCGCACTATGTGCGCACGGAAGGACCGGAAATGCCTGGAAACTTTGGCAATTCTACTCTACGGAAAAGCGGGATGCGAAGGGTATATCGTATTTTTATAACATCTTTGGGAATAAAACTACATTTGTTAAAACTTCAGCTATGCTCAAGTGGGAAGACGATATAGATTCGGAATTTTCGGAATTCCAATGGCGGCAAGCATTCTCGGAAATACACACGGCCTCTCACTGTGCTAAACACTGGGAATTGACCATTAAATTAACTAACAGATGGCATTACACTCCGTATAGAGTAGCATCCTTCTTCCCGGGTACATCACCACATTGTTGGAGGGGATGTGGACAAATAGGAAATCTAATGCATATGCTTTGGTATTGTCCTATAATCAAAAGCTTATGGAACAGTATATTCCGATTAATATCCTCCATCACTGGTGTATTGACCTCTCCAGATCCTGCTTTAGGTATCCTTCACTTAAACATTGACAAGTTTGATAAACATTTCAGACCAGTAATAACTCATATACTGCTGGAAACTCGGCTGCTGATTCTTTGCAACTGGAAATCTTCTATTGCTGTGAATTTGTCTGATGTCACCTCAGCTGTGAGTAGAAATCATTCTTTTGAGCGTTTATTAGCCATTAATAACATGAAATGTTCTCGGTTTGATTCACAATGGTCTATTTGGCCTATGGATATTACATAAATTACCTTTAGTATATGTAAGATTGTATCCTTATTATTGATGACTCAGATATTATTGTGCATATCCTTGTATGTTATTTTCTGATTTCTTTTTCCTTGTACCCTGTATTTATTTATGTTCTATGAAATACTCAATAAAAACTTTAATGATTAAAAAAAAAAAAAAGAGTAAAGGGGGCTGAATACAAATGCACGCCACACTAGAAAATTTCAAGGGGTATGAATACAAGGCACTGTATTTGTAAATACTTAGTTGAGAGTATGGTTTGGAGGTCGATTAGCCCATTATTTATTTGAATTAGTGTACCAACATCCCTTTGAATTAAATGTTAAGAAAAGCAGAGATATGGGATTTTATAGGTAAATCTTGAAAATATACTGATCTAGTTAGATATTCTGATACACAGATTGAATTATTAAAGCATATTTTATTAACAAAGTGGAAAAAAGAAGGATAACAAATGATCAAACATGCACATATCCACAGTCCTAGGTATATACACCTATTCCTATAACAGACATAGACAATGCAGTATTCATTTATATGCGATCACATGCTCAATAAACTTCTACATGTTTCGCCTGTAAAGGCTTCATAAGGAAGATTGACATGATCGTGAACGTTAAAACATCGAAAGTAAAGATTTGTTCATGTGTTGAACCGTGGGTGTATGGGGAAAGAAAGATAGAGGAAAACAAAATTAGTTTAACATATATGGAGAGGCAATGTGTAACATTATATTCACAATATATGAGGGCACTGAAATATGAAAAAACCCCCTCCAACCCACCAGAGTCGCTCCACCCACCCCAAGTTATACCCATGTAGTTATAAAAACCCAACCCGCCCCTTAGAAAACCTCCCCTAAAAAGAAAGAGGGTTTAACCCATTCAACCCCCACATTGTTAAAGTGGGTTAACACCCGAGAATAATGGGTAGAACCCTACCTCTCAAAAACGGGTCCAAAACCAAATCTCAGGAGAGTCTCATGGGATCCTAGCCCATAATAAAAGAACAGCACCCACAGAGCGACTATTACCGGGACGATTGGTATCTCGTAGGGAGGGATAAAAGGAGCTCAGTTACATATAAGGACCTTCACGGTCTCATGTATAATGTAAATGCCTAAAAATTGTAAATAGAGAACAATTTGAGAAAAATATTAATATATGTTATGGCATAATAAAGTAATAATTCAAAGCCGACAAAAGGATGAATGTTTCTATTATGGATCTACTGCTTACCACAAAGGGACTCCTTGATAGTGTAACTGGGGTATTGGTTGGGAGCTCGTATGAATGAATCATAAGAAAGGTACCCGATATCTATTAATATCCGAAAAAGAGAAATTGAAGCACATATTAAAATTGTATTAGTAACATAGGGTGATAGACTGCTTTTAGCATACATCATCCTAATATTCAAAAGATAATGGGGAAACGCAGCTTACCTTTGTTGGTATACCAATATCAAAGGAAGCCCATTCATTGAAAGATCAAAACGATGATCCAAATAAACAGTGTGAACCAAGGAAAAAGGAAGAAAGGGGGGGCACAAAGTCAACCCCAACAGAATGTGCTTGGTTAAATTGGGCAAGAAGGGAACAAGTCCAGTGGCGGCTGGTGCTCAAAATTTTTTGGGGGCGCAAACAAACAGCCTCACTGTGCCCCAAACGCTGCCACTGTGCCCATCAAACGCTGCCACTGTGCCCATCAAATGCTGCCACTGTGCCCATCAAACGCTGCCACTGTGCCCATCAAATGCTGCCACTGTGCCCATACGCTGCCACTGTGCCCATTAAATGCTGCCACTGTGCCCATCTAACGCTGCCACTGTGCCCATCTAACACTGTCACTGTGCCCCAAGTGCTGCCATTGTGCCTCAAATGCTGCCACTGTGCCCATTAAATGCCTCCACTGTGCCCATCTAACACTGTCACTGTGCCCATTAAATGCTGCCAATGTGCCCTCTGCCCCCCATCTACCGGCACTTAACTTGTCAGGCGGCGAGCGGTGTCTCCTCATCGACCCGACATCTTCTCCCGCGCTCCTCCTGAATCTATGAATCTATCTATTGGTGATAGAGCGGTGCAGGAGAGAGGGGGCGGCGCTCCTGCGCCCTCTATGCACGCACCACCACTGAACAAGTCCATATCAAAAATAAAATATATATGAAGTTCTGAAGGTAGGGAAAAAGTAAAAACCAAAGTTTTACCTTGTAAAAAATGTCTTTGTGTTTCCGAGCTCCCACACACATCAATCAGTGTGTGTGTCTTTTAAACCCTCCCCATGGCGCCAAAATCGCGGGCGTGTGACGTCACGCCGATTTTTGGCGCCAAGCGGACAAAAGGAAGAGGCTTGCACGCTGTGGACGGAGAGCAGGCGCCGGAATTAGTATTTGTAAATACTTGTTATCTTACATTTTTTGTATGTTTTTTTTTTTATGTGTCCACTGACAATGCTGGAGGTTAATTATTGCTGCCACTGACACCAATGTTTGGGGCTATTATTATGTCCATTGACACCAGTGTCGGGGGTTATTATTCTGTTCATTGACACCAGTGTTGGGGGTTATTATTATGTCAACTGACACCAATGTTGGAGGGTTATTATTGCATCCCCAGACACCAATGCTGGGGGTTATTGTTGTGTCCACTGGCATCAAATCTGGAGGTTATTATTGCAATCACTGACACCAATGTTGAAATTATTGTACTCTAATATCTTCAGTGTGTATAGCGATACACTGCAGAAAATGCAGCAAAACCAACATTTTGGGGAGTTGAAGTGTTAAAATGTGCTCCTATTGTGTGGCCCTCTGGAAGTGTCAGGGGACCACACTTGAGGTCCTTTATCTTTTTTAAGTTGACTACCATTAGTTTAGGTGGCGTACTTTTGGATGTTGGTTCCTACATTCCATAGCAAACCACCCGTGTTATTAAATTCTATGTGTACATGTACAGCCTGTTGTAGCCAGGCAAATAAATTACATAAGCAAAATTGTTGTCTGAGCACAGTCAATGTGTCAGCATAAGCACACTTTCTTTACTAAAAAAATATGGATTTTAGCCAGCTTTGTAGCCTACCTTGCACTACATCCCAACATTCATAAATTATACAAAAGAAAGCTATTATCAGAGGACTTTTCAGGTGCTACAGTGAGGACAGCATAATTTCATAAAAAAATCCAATTGTATTTATACATGTAGCACACTCTACCAATAGGTAGGTGCTAGCAATAGGATTTTTTACTAGATAGACTGTCAGCACAGGTAAATTTAGGCAGGCCTATGCTGCAAGCTCGGCCTGTCTGTTTTCATCTGGGGGCTGAGAGTGGTTAGTGTAGCAGTGGGTGTGACCACCTGTGCTCTGGTTCTGAGGCGCCTCCCCTGCTTCCAGGGAGAATGTTCTGGAAGCGGGGCAGGGCCTGGAACTGGAGTGGCAGGTAGCTATATAAGCTGAGGTAACATGCCACTGGGAGTGAGTAGTCGGCTGAGTGAAGTGGAGAATGGAATACTAGACAGAAGCAGGAGGGCACCGCCATTTGGGGGGGTGCCGATCCCAGGGAGAACTGTGAAGGAACTTCGCCTTTACATGGTCACTGGCGATGTTGTTATCATCACACGGTCGTTGATAAGGAACTCCTGGAGCAGAGGGGCAGGTAAAGCTGTCGGAACGTATGGTCCGGATAAGTTCTTCATCAAGAACTCAGGGCAGAGAAAGGTCGGGTGAGTGTACCACAGTGGAGGGCTCACATATTTAGACTCATTGGGGGTTGAATGGAAAAGAAAATACATGCTGGCTGAGAATTTCCACATATCTAGCCACCAGCAGTCCATACGTCAATGGGCCAATCCGCTGGATCGCTTTCACAAAAGGCGCCCAGTGCTACCATCATCGATCGATTTGTATATCACTGTGGGAGCACAAAAGTAATTGTGTATAGCTACTACATATACAGATGAAAAAGAATTATTTGTGACAGGCAAGGAAATATATCCATGTTGACACATAACATGTAGGAACCAGAATGTATGTATTTTATATTAACCTCAGAGTAAAAAAGTAGGATACTGCTGACATCCCAAGGACGGCCAGTGAACTGACACTGACCATCCGGGTGTGAGTATTTATATAGCCAAGTATCTAGAAAACAACCAATGAGTACATACAGATCGCCGACACAGCTGTATAAAATACAGCTGATTGCGGCGATCAGGGTGTCTTTCTGACAAGGGGGCGAGTGGCCACCTCCTACAATGTGAACTAAATTGGATCCTAGAATGTGAACTAAGATGGATACATACCTTACGGGCTACTTCACTACCTGGACTAAATGAACCTTATAAATTTCCCTGATGAAGGAATGATAAGTTTTTTCGATCATACGAAACATGTTGGGATGTAAATATTAGCTACCAATCAACAATTGAACTCAATTCTTTGAGGTTATAATTAAGATTGCTAGCTTTGGGTGATATGTATTATATGTTTCAAATTGACTCATTGTTGTATTGTTTTAGAAGATTGAACTTCACTTTTCAATAACTTTTTTTGTACATGAATAAAGTTGGCACTTTGGTGCATTTTATACTATATTTACTCTTATTACTTTTTTCTCTGCCCTTTAAAATCCAAGGGGGCGTCCCTTCCATGCACTTTGTTGCAGCTTTGTTTATATATATATATATATATATATAGTAAATTAGTAAGATTTTGGGGTGATTCAACTCAAGTGGTGCATGCGATTTTAGGAACACGTGTCAGTCCAGACTGCCTTTTAAGGGCATGGCAGCCCACTTTTATTTAAAGGAAACAAAGTTAAAAGAAAATAACAGCAATTTCCCTCCCAAGGGGTTCCATCATTACTGTTTAGTTCAAACCTTCAGCCTCCTGGCTTACTCTCTTGCGGCACCGCTGCTTCAGACCTCACGCCTAGGCCTTTGGGTTGCTCCTCAGAGCGTATACTCATGCTGCCAGCTGCAGCCTCTCTCTCCTAGGGAACATGGGTGTCCTGACACTCATGCACAGACATTGTGTCAGTAGGGCGGAGTCCTCCTGACTCCTCAGCGAGACCTCCTGTCTTCCTGGGTGGAGCTGTCTCCAAGTAGGAGCTCTGAGCTCTAATCCTGGGAAGAATATAAACCCAGCCCACAGGTGTGCAATCAGAATGCCTGTCTTTGTAAAAGCCAGGCTGAAAATGCTAATATACACAGTGACACAGGGTCGCCTCTCTACAATATATATATATATATATATATATATATATATATATATATATATATATATATATATATATATATATATACTGTATATACAGTATCTCACAAAAGTGAGTACACCCCTCACATTTTTGTAAATATTTTATTATATATGTTTATGTGACAACACTGAAGAAATTACACTTTGCTACAATGTAAAGTAGTGAGTGTACAGCTTGTATAACAGTGTACATTTGCTTTCCCCTCAAAATAACTCAACACACAGCCATTAATGTCTAAACCGCTGGCAACAAAAGTGAGTACACCCCTAAGATAAAATGTCCAAATTGGGCCCAAAGTGTCAATATTTTGTGTGGCCACCGTTATTTTTCCAGCACTGCCTTAACCCTCTTGGGCATGGAGATCACCAGAGCTTCACAGGTTGCCACTGGAGTCCTCTTCCACTCTTCCATGACGACATCACTTAGCTGGTGGATGTTAGAGACCTTGTGCTCCTCCACCTTCCATTTGAGAATGCCTCACAGAGGTTTGCTATGGTAAGTGAAAGCTTATTTTAGTAGGTTATTGTAATACTTTTGCCATTTTTGCCTTGCATGTCATCATATAGGCTGCACAAAGTTCATTAGTTAGTATTGGTATCTATAAATTCACATTTTGGAAAAAATATAAATATTTTTTGCTGATTTGTGTCTGTTGAATACTTTATACACGTTGCTCCATGTTTTCCTTCCACTCTACAGATGGTACTAAGTGTTGGCGCTGCCCAATTCCCCACAATATTTATTAGGAGAAATTCCTCTGAGATTTCACAGACTACAAGAATATTGTATTTCTCAGCAAAACAGACAAGTGGTTTTGTTAAAGAAAATAACCCACCATTAAAGAACAATTAATACATTCTCACTAGGCATAACAAGCAACTCAAGCAAGGTACTTAAATTGAAGTTTAATGATAAATGATGGCTTTCCAGATTTTCATGGACTGATGTTTGGCAACCAAGGTGAACTGGCTCTTACTAAGTTATTATTTAACTCTTTCCCCAAAAATCTAGAAAGATTTAACTTTATTATTATTCTTACTGTGGATCTGTCACTGAACTGGGAAATTCATGAACAACACAAAGTAGTTACAACTGGTATAGATGTAAAAAAAAAAATAATAAAAACAACTTACCAGTAAAGGTCTATGTGGTCAAGCACGTAAAAGTTAAGCTTAAAAAAAAAAAAGCTTTTAGAGGCCCTCTTGCCATCCTCTGAAGAGCTAAATACTCACTGAGTTTGCAGAGTGAAATGACAGGGGACAGAATGGAGACCACTTTCCAAAAATATTTCCGTCCTTTCTTTGATGTAACCAGTTGCCGACCATCCGTCGCAGTTTTACTGCGGCAGGTTGGCAAGGCTGCGCGAAGCACCATCATTGTACGTCGATTTCTTTAAGTGTTTATAGCAGGCGTGCATGTGCCACCGGTGAACAGTGATCTCTGTCATGTCCCTGACAGCCCATCCACCCTACAGTTTGAACACGTTGAGGGAACACAGTTAATCCCTTGACAGCCCCTCAGTGTTAACCCCTTCCCTGCAAGTGTCATTTATACATTGATCAGTGCATTTTTATAGCACCGATCATTGTAATAATGTCACTGGTCCAAAAAAAGTGTAATTTGCGGTCAGATTTGTCCGCCGCAATGTCGCAGTCCTGCTAAATATCTCTGATCGCCACTAATTAAAAACAATAAAAAAAAAGTCCCTAAATCTATCCCATAGATTGTAAACGCTATAACTTTTGCACCAACCAATCAATATAAGCTTATTGCGATTTTTTTGCCAAAAATATGTAGAAGAATATATATCAGCCTTAACTGATGAATACATTTGTTTTTTTATATATTTTTTGGGGGATATATATATATATATTATAGCAGAAAGTAAAAAAAAAAATATTCTTTCAAAATTGTCGCTCTTTTTTTTGTTTATAGCTCAAATAATAAAAACCGCAGAGGTGATCAAATACTACCAAAGAAAGCTCTATTTGTGGGGGGAAAAGGACGTAAATTTTGTTTGGGTACAGCGTTGCACGACCACGCAATTGTCAGTTAAATCGACGCAGTGCCGTATCACAAAAACTGGCCTGGTCAGGAAGTGAATAAATCCTTCCAGGCTGAAGTTGTTAAAGTATAACTAAAGGCAATTATTTTTTTAATTTAAATTTGGATAGAGTGGAGCGGGATTCGAACACCTGTCAATTTTTATTGCTGTCTGTGACCCTGTTAAGGAGATTCACTCTTTCTATTTGTCCTGTTTCAATTGGGACACTAATTCTGGTTACTTGGGAGTCCCCAAGGAATTCCCTTAACCACTTGCCGACCGGCTCACACCGATATACGTCGGGACAAGTGGCCCTGGTGTGCAAAACCACGTACCCGTACGTCGCTCGCGGCCGTGATTTATGGTTTACGAGGGAAAAGATAGTCACGTGGATCTGTCACGTGGAGTCAGAGAACTGCCCAAACTACATAGGGAGCGCTGGTAAGATTGTGTGGGACTTGGTGTCACCCTTATTCCGAAAGGGGTACCACTTGTACGTGGACAATTATTACACGAGTGTGACACTTTTTAGTCACTAATTTGCTCATGGAGCATGTGGCACCATGCGATCTAATCACCGGGGCTTACCCCAGCGGATTGTAGATTCCTGTCTTAGGCTGGGGGAGAGAGCCTGCTTGCAATAATTTGCTCGTAGTGAAGTGGAGGGGTTCATGGAATGTTTTCGTTCTGTCCTTCCTTCACGCAGATACGACAGTCCAAATTCCTACGGCGACTGGTGTTGTGGAGAAACCCCTCTGTATCCACGAATACAACCTTAATATTGGAGGGGTGGACCTCAATGACCAGTTGATGGCGCCGTACTTAATTGCCGCAAGGCCAGACGCTGGTAAAAAAAAGTGTCTGTATACTTATTCCAATTGCTGGACGCTTATGTGCTATACAAAGCGTCAGGACAAACTGGATCCTTCCTTAAATTCCAGGAAGAGATCATCTCAGCCCTTTTGTTTCCAGACGGTGCTGTGCCCCACCTTCCCACCGCAAATGCAGTGAGCTGGCTGCATGAAAGGCATTTTCCGTATGTCCTCCCTGGTACCCCTACCCAACGATCACCCCAAATAAGATGTTGTGTCTGTAGCAAGCGCGGATATAGGCGTGACACTCACTGTTATTGTCCCTCATGTCCTGACCATCCTGGTCTTTGCATTGGTGAATGTTTCGAACGCTACCACACACTAGTGGAGTATTAGCATAGGATACAGCATGGCACAGTCTAGGGTACACTTTCACATGGTCTCCAAAGATGCCATTGCATTTTGAGAGACCCGAACCTGGAACCGTTACAGTTACAAATAAAAATTAGCAGCAAGCAATTAGTGATACCCACAGTAGTCCATATATGTGCTTCAATAAAAAGTCTTGAAAAAATTTATATAATAAAATGTATATCCGAGAGACTAGTGCAAGAGCAAGATCCCATACATTGTACAGTGCAATCACGATCAAATTGTGTCAAACTCCTTTTGAAATGCAATAAAGTTCATCAGCTGCAACAAGTGATCCCATCCAAGCACTCTCCAGTGTAGTGATAGAAAGTGTTTCCCCCAGCCTCTCCCTTCAAATAAGGAACAAACAGCCTTACAGATACTGGCTGATCCTGTTCCCAGGCTCCCCCTGATAGTACTGTTCCTCTGTGTCTCTGTCCTCAGATGGATCAAACCAGGTCCACCAGTCAAATAATATGGACAGAGAAAGGGAAGGACTCCATAGTGTAGTATTATATAAAAGCAATTTTAATTAAAGGTAGAAAACTTACAATTTAGAAGATAATACACAGTAGTGATGAATACAGTAACCGAGGGTGTCTGGTGAGGTTTTGTTTCCGATCTCGGCCGGGATCCAACCGAGGACAGAGACACAGAGGAACAGTACTATCAGGGGGAGCCTGGAAACAGGATCGGCCAGTATCTGTAATGCTGCGTACACACAAACGGACTATTCGGCCAGACTATCCAGCGGACTTAATCCGGCGGACAATCCACCGGACTTTCCAGCGGACTTTCTGAACGTGTGGACTTGCCCACACATGCCCGGACTTTTCCGGCGGACAATCCGTCGGAGTTTTGGCGGAGGTCCGCCGGACATTTACACGGAGTAAAGTCCGTTCATTTAGAACGTGACTGCAGGTAGACAGGACTAGCTAAAGAAGTCAATGCCCCCTGCCTCCATCGGCGAGATTGACACCTTGCTAGCCCCACCCCAAAGCACCTTGTCCCCATGTTGATGAGGACAAGGGCCTCTTCCCGACAACCCTGGCCGTTGGTTGTCGGGGTCTGCGGGCGGGGGGGGGGTTATCGGAATCCGGGAGCCCCCTTTAATAAGCGGGGCCCCAGATTCCGGTGTACCCTTACCCATTCACCTGGGGAAAATAAAGTGTACATAAAAAAAACACAACACAGGTTTTTAAAATACTTTATTACACAGCTCCGGGGTCTTCTCTTCTTCTGTCTTCAGGGGTCTTCTCGCCGGACTCCTCTGCTATCTTCTGCTATATTCTGCTAGCTCTTTTACTAGCAGAGGAGCCCTGGCTTTCTCCTTCGTCGCCGTCCGGGGGTCTTGTCCCGCTCTTCTTGCCAGTCGCTGCCGCCTTCTGCTTCTGCTTCTTCTGCTTCTTCTTCTTTCTTCTCCCGATGTTGACCCGACGCTGTCTCAGCTTGTAATGGCCGAGACGTGTTGTGCGGCCACTTATATAGGGACAAGGGGCGGGGTCACCGACTCATGTCACATGGTGACCCGCCCCTTATGATGTCACAGTCCCAGCATCCTCTGGGACAGTCCCCACCCCCTTTCCTGACCGGCCGGGCTGTGTGCTCGGATAAGGGTCTGATATGGATCTGGGGGGGACCCCCCACACTGTTTTTTCGGCGTAGGGATTACCCTTTAAATCCATACCAGGTGACGTGGCTAGCGAGGTGTCAATCTCGCCGATCGAGGCGGCGGCATTGACTTCCTTCGCTAGTCCCATCTACCTGAAGTCACGTTCTAAAGGAACGGACTTTACTCCATGTGTTGGCAAGTCCGTTCATTTCAAAAGTCCCGCTGACTAGCACACAGACGGCGGATTGTCCGCCGGACTCTAATTTTGAGTCAAATCTTCTTTCTGAGTCCGCCAGACTTTTGGGAAGAAAAAGTCCGCCGGAGCCCACACGCGGTTGGACTGTCCGGCGGACTCTAGTCCGTCGGACCAAGTCCGCCGGAAAGTCCGATCGTGTGTACACGGCATAAGGCTGTTTTTTCCTTATTTGACTGGAGAGTGCTTGGATGGGATCACTTGTTGCAGCTGATGAACTTTATTGCATTTCAAAAGGAGTTTGACACAATTTGATCGTGATTGCACTGTACAATGTATGGGATCTTGCTCTTGCACTAGTCTCTCGGATATACATTTTATTATATACATTTTTTCAATACTTTTTATTGAAGCACATATATGGACTACTGTGGTTATTACTAATTGCTTGCTGCTAATTTTAGTTTATTTGCTCTTTGCACGTTAATAGGTATTTATTACCTATTTTGCACAGACCTCCCTTTTTTTCCCCGTTTTTTTTTTTTTTTTTTTTTTTTTTTTTTGCACGGATTGATTATTTTGCACATATTTTTGCCATTTTTGCTCTTATTGATTGATTACATGCTATTGTGTTATTTTGGCACTTTATCTTTTGCCTATTTGCACAGAATATCTTACATGCTATTTACATTATATCTGAGGATTGCAGCCATTTTATCTGTCACGTGAAGGATGTTGATTCAATAATTGCTATAGCATTGATTGGATAATCTCTGGCTATACAATATCATTGAAGAAATTAACATAAGGACGCTTTATTTTCTTTGGATTTGTTCTTTTGGAGTCTCCAAAGGATTTATGTTTATTAATTAGTTTACAATTAGTGTTATATATATTTTAAGTAAGCGCCACATTAACATTATATATTTTTGATCATTCAGAAATGCTGCTGGCATCCTTGAGAGACACAAAATAAGGGATGCTATCAAAGAAAGCATAGATGTTAAGGTGGGACCCCACACAGAAAAAAAAGTGGTATTGAGTTTCCTATAAAATTTATACCAGACCCATATCCTCGATGAGGGTCTGGTATGAATGTCAAGGGGGACCCTACACAAACAAAACATGGGGTTCCTTTGGGTCTACTATGAATTTTAAGGGGGAATACCATGCAAAAGACAAGAACAAGAAGTGTGCCCCCCCCCCCCCAATCAACACCAAAAAGGGGAAGGGATGAGCATGTAGACATCCCTCCCCCCCCCCAAACCATACCAATTCACATGACCTCAAAATGCCCCCCCATTTTGAGGTCATATGAATTGGTATGGTTTGGGGGGGGGGGTTCTACACACTTCCCCTTTCTTAGTGTTTTGCCTAGGAGAGGTTTATCAGAATCTTGAAACCCCTTTAACAATATGGGGGCACCCAAATACCAGCCCCCTCGTGTGAATTAAAAATACATTCATAGTATGTACAATGTATGCCTACTTATTCGCACAAAAAAAGTAAGCAGTAAATAAGGACACTTACACATTTGATGACAAGTTCTTTACTAAAAAGAAACCTAAAAAATGTTCCATGATGTAAGCAATCACATCATCCAGTGATGCAGATCCACATTAATTGCAATTAACAATGCCCATTGCCCATCAAAAGAAAAAAATTCCCACTGACCAATGGACACACCCGATTCTGTCACTGACTCATGCCGAGTGAAACTTTCCAGGGCCCTGCTGCTAAAAGTAAACAAAGGGGAGTCTCCAAGGTAACATCTTGACCAAATATGGCCAGGGCCATATTTAGTCAATGTTATTGCTCACATATGGCCATATTTGGTCAGTGAGGTCACACTATTCCTTCCCCTTTGTTTACATGGCCAGGGATTCCCAGCTTCATTTACTGTTTGGCTGCTGATAACCCCCCTCCCTAGCGTTAATGTTTAATTTTTTTTTCTTTCATGTAAGGGTGGGGGGTCTAAGGTTTAGAAAAGTTTAGTAGCCAAGACAGCACACATACTACCAGGGCCAAAACTAGAGGGGAGCGGGGGGCATGTGTCCCAGGCACCAACTTGGGAGGGGTGCCGCGGCCCTAGAGCCAAATTGAGAGAGCCAGATGAATATCTGCAGCTGATACTAGCTGGGATTTGGGAGGTTGCATCGGCTGGACAGACTGACCTGAGCTGCAGTCACAGGGAGCCGCCCAAACTCATACACCACTGGCTGCACGATGTGACAGTGAGCCCGCACTGGCACTGATGGGGATTCAGCCTAGCCCAGCTTCTCGCTGTAAGCCTGCATTTCCATGCTGCTGATCCCAGGGGAGATGGAATCCAGACCTGGTGGGGGATTCAGCCTACTGCACTAACTTCTTGAAGAGATTCAACCGGGACCCCGGGGGAGCGAGTCAGAGCTAGTGCAGAAGGGATCCAGCTGTGCCCAGGAAAGGGGGGAGCGGGTGTCTGTCAATCTTGAAGGTATTCGCTGCTCAAGCACTTGTGTTGGGGGGGGGGCTGTCAGGTGAATCAGCTGGTGGTTGGCTGACTCAGCTACATCCATTGATACCCCTGTTTAACCAATATTCCCCCTGTACATCCAGTGATACCGTAAATAGTAACATTACAAAGGTATAGTAACATTACAAAGGTATAAAAACGTAAAACAGAACTTGAGAACATAGTGCCCCCTAGAGGGTCAGTACAGAGGATATCTTACAGGCCTACTCACTCGGCAGGATAACCAGACGGTATGCGCACAACAGACAGGCCGCTTGAGAAGTGGTTGGGAGAATGATTCTTGTTCTAATGGCCTAGGAGCTGTTGCCATCGGGTGGGGTACAATTACTTCCAAGGAAGCTTTTGTATTAGACTTAATCAGCGTCTGGCCGCCGTCCTCCCACACACCCCCTGAGGGGAACTTGCTGTGTGTGGGTGGGACAGGGGCCAGAGCTTCAGGTGAAGCTGGCGTGAGGGGGCAAGAAAACTCTGCTCACCGTAACAGAATACTAACCCCTAGCTGGGGTAAGGGTGCTACCGTGGGCTAAAATTTGGTCCCTCACTCAGTGAGGGGAGGGGAGAGAGAAGGCCTGAGGAGGCTAGGGCTTCGGTTTCTAATCTAGCGGGCTGCTCTTGTGTACCTTCGGGTAACAAAACATATCAAACTCGTTTACCAGAACTGGGGTCCTGAGCGCGCCAGTACCCTTCAAGTAGAAGATGAAAGGGCAGGAGGAGAGACAGCCAGAGAAAAGGAGGGAAAAGGGGAAAGAGAAGAAGCAGGGGGTGGGGGGGGGAGGGGGGGAGGTTGGATAGGGGGTCCTCGCGGAGGGAAGCTGCGGAGCCTGTGTAGTTCAGTCAAGGAGATTGACAGCCTTTCTTATAGGAGAATCAACGATGTGCCCGTGTATTGGGCCCACGGTTCCCATGTGAGATGGAATTTTTCTGTTGTGTCTAGGAGAGTGTGGGCAATTTTTTCCTGGGCCATTATCCATGAGATCTTTTGTTTAGCTCGTCGGAGTGAGACTGAGGGTGATTTCCATGCTTGAGCTATGGTGATCTTGGCCCCTAAGAGGATAAAATGGATGAGCAAGCGGGTCAATTTAGGGGTGTGCGGGATAGTCTTGTTGAGGAGAGCTATGAGAGGGTCCTGCGGGACTTTGTGTCCTGTGACTGTGCGTATGAGGTAAAAGACCTTGTTCCAGTAGCTCCTGATTTTAGGGCATTCCCAGACTGTGTGAAGGAGAGAGCCCAGGCTGCCACATCCCCTGAAGCAAAGTGGGGAAGACTGAGGGTAGAATTTGGAGAGGCGGGTAGGGACTAGATACCATCTAGAAATCACTTTGACATCTGCCTCCATAAGGGTAGTGTTCAAGATACCTTTGAATGAGGAAAAGAAGTGTGTGTGCCAAGTGTCCAGGTCCCATTCAAACTGTAGGTCCTGCTCCCACCTCAACATATAGTTCGCCTTGCCCTGTGGTTCAGCAAGTGCTGAGTAGATCAGGGAGATACCCCCCCTGACGCCCATGGCTGAGGAGCACCAATGCTCATATTGGGTGACGGTGAGCGGCTTAACTGAACTGTTCCAGACTATGTGTAGGAAGTGTCGCAGCTGATAGTACCGGTATGTTTCCGAAGGGGGCATGTCCAGCTTGGTTATGCAGTATTTTAGAGAGAAGGGACCATCAGCATTGAAGTATTGACCGATTCTATACAAGCCTTTGTCGAGCCACCATGCAAATGCCCTGATGTTTAGTCCTGGAGGGAAGGAGGGGTTGTTGAAGATATGGGTGAGAGGATGCCAAGGAGATATTAGAGCGGCATTTTTGTGGAGGGAGTCGCAGAGGGACATCGAGTGTGAGAGGGTGGGGGATAGGATCGCAGGGCGATCTCTACGTGTCTTCCAGATCAAGTAGTCTAACGTGTGGTTGGGGGTAGCCTGTCGTTCAATTTCGACCCAGTCAGGTTTTGGGGTCCTGGAGTAAATTACGGAGAACTGGCAGAGTTGGGCTGCTTGAAAATACTTCCAAAGATTCGGGAGACCTAGTCCCCCCTTCCTTCTTGCTCTATACAGCACTGTGTTTGAAAGACGGTGGCCCTTGCCTCCCCAGATAAATCTAGTTACAGTGGATTGGAATCTGTCCAAGTCCCGTCTCTTAACAGGGATTGGTAGAGACCTGAAGAGGTACAGGAGTCTGGGGAGGAGGGTCATCTTGACTGAGTTGACTCTACCCAGCCAGGATAGATTATATAGGGACCATTGTGCTAAGTCGTCTGAGAGTCTCTTCAGCATGGGGGTGTAATTGTGATGATATAAAAGGTCTATTTTGGAGGTAAGGAAGACCCCTAGGTAGGGAAGGGAGGAGGAGCTCCAGGAAAAAGGGAAGTTGGCTTTAAGCCTGTCTACTATGTCTTGGGGGACAGTTATGTTGAGGGCCAGGGATTTTGACATGTTGACTTCAAGACCAGAAACTGCTCCAAAAGCGTGGAGCAGTTTAAGGACCTTAGGAGTAGACGTGAGAGGGGAGGTGAGAAACAGGAGGACGTCGTCTGCAAAGAGAGCACATTTGTGCGTCTGATTGCCGCATATAACCCCGCTAATGTCTGGGTCTTGTCTGATTGCTAATGCCAGAGTTTCTATCGCTATAGCGAAGAGTAGAGGTGAAAGGGGGCATCCTTGTCTAGTGCCTTTCAAGATTGGGATCTGTTTAGAGAGGTGGCCTTGCAGTTTGATCTAGGCTTTCGGGGTGGAGTAAAGGGAAGATAAAGTTTGTAAGAAGTCCGGGCCAAACCCCCATCGACGTAGGATGGAGAATAGGTAGGGCCAGGTTACAGTGTCGAAGGCCTTCTGCAGGTCTATGGAGAGTATGTAGCCTAGTTGTTGGGGCCCGCCATCCCAGGCGGAGTGCATAAGTGATATCAGGTCCACTGCTCTCCTAATCTGGTCCGGCCCCTGTCTCCCGGGAATAAAGCCTACCTGGTCCTTGTGTATGTAGGACGCAATGAAGGAGGCCATTCTGTTGGCTAAAACTTTGGTCATGATTTTAAGATCATTGTTAATCAGAGATATTGGCCTATAGTTGCTTACTTCACTAGAGTCTTTCCCTTGTTTGGGGATGACTGTGATAAATGCAAGGTTGGCCGCTGGCTCAAGGGGGGAGCCTCCGCGAAGGGAGTTGAAGAGGCGGACCAGACGAGGAGAGAGGATTTCGGAAAAGGTTTTGTAATATTGGGCGGAAAAGCCATCAGGGCCAGGGGCAGAGTTTGTTTTGAGATTTTTAATGACATCCTGGACTTCCTCCGTGGTAAAAGGAGCGTCCATTATGGACCTATGTGACTCAGAAATCTCTGGCAGTTTTATGTTTTCGAGGAAAGTTTCCAGGGGGGCTGGGTCTGTTATGGAGGGGGCAGAGTAGAGGTTCGAGTAGAATGTGTGGAAGGTGTCCAGAATTTTTTGGGGATTCTGGGAAAGGGACCCCGAGTTCGTTTTTATCTTGGGTAGTGTGAAGTTTTTCAGTTTAGGGGATAGTTTCGTCGCCAGACGAGGGCCTATTTTATCTGCCTGTAAGTAAAACTTACCGCTTTGCCAGCGTAAGTGTTTATCAGCACTAGTGGTCAGGGCTAGATTCAGGGCCACGCGGGAGGATTCCAGTTGGGAGAGGCTGGCTGGGGTGGGTTTGGCTTTATGGGCCTTACTGAGACGTTCAAAGTCGTTTTCCAGATTCTCTATAGTAATTTTATGTTCTTTTTTGAGTTTGGATGACAATTGGATTATTTTCCCTCTCATTACTGCCTTGTGTGCACCCCAGAGAGAGCTTGGGGACGTGTCCCCCGTGTCATTGAGGTTAAAGAATTCCTTGATGTCCTGAGCTAGTAGAGTGCAGTGGACAGGGTTTGAAAGAAGGGATTTACTGAGGCGCCATTGAGGGGGGCCGGTGGGTGATAGTGCGTTGTGAATTTTGAGAATAACGATGGAGTGGTCAGACCAGGGGGTTTCGTGAATTGAGGCATGTGTCGCAGTGTGGATGTCAGAGTTGGGGATAAAGATATGGTCTATTCTACTGTGTGTTTTGTGGGGGGCCGAGTAATGGGTAAAGTCTTTGGCAGTGGGGTTTAATTCCCTCCAAGTGTCTATCAGGCTTAAGTCATGGAAGAGTCGGGCTATTCTGAGGCTCTGTTTGGGGGGTTTAGTGAGGCGGGGCCTGCCTTGAGAGGATTTATCTAAGGCGTGATCGAATGTAGTGTTAGAGTCTCCCCCCATTATGATCCTGCCTTCCAGGTGAGAGGAGAGGGTTGCGAGCATGGAGGCGAAGAAGCGCGCTTGACCCCGGTTGGGGGCGTAGTAGGAGACGAGGGAGAACAGTTCCCCCTCAATGAGTCCTTTGACCAGGAGGAACCTGCCCTCCTCATCTCGGACGGTGTGTGTATGAATGAAAGGGATACGTTTGGACAGTAGGATAGCTACTCCCCTCTGTTTAGTTTGTGCATTGGCTAGGTAGAAGGTGGGGTAGTTACGGTGGAGGAATGAGGGAGTGTAACTTGCTGGGAAATGGGTTTCCTGAAGCAGGATGACATCAAGGCATCTGGCATGGTAACTCTGAAAGGCCTTCCGGCGTTTGGAGGGGGAGTTTAGTCCCTGAGCGTTATGCGAGGCAATTTTTAGTGTCATTGTGCGGGTTTCAGATTCAGCCATGGGCATCAGGGTGTGGGTGCGAGATTGTTTGGGGGGAGCTTACCTTAGGCCTGTGGTTTCCGTGTCTATCGATCTGGGGGATGTGCTTCCGCAGCGATCCTGGAGGGGGTGATGTGGGATAACTCCGCGAGGAACCTTGAGCACTAGGGGTAGAGGGGGAGGAGGGAGGGAGAGAGAAGATGGGGAGTGAGAAAGGAAAAGTAGAGGAGGAGAGAGCACGAAGAGCATTGAAATGGTTAGTAGGTGCATAAAAAAAATAAAGAACAATCAACCAATACATTACAGTTATAGTGCAATAAGGACCAGTTAAAAAGGTCCGGGTCCAAAGGCTCACCAAGGAGAGCATTTGGAGAAGGTGCAACCCTAAAAGGGTTGGTTGTCTGGTGTCACCGGGGGGAGTGGGTACCCCCCGCGTCACAACAGGTGGAGTGGCATACTACACCGCTCCGGCCGGTACGGCCCCCATTAAGGAGCAAACTGTTACCGGTCGGCCTAGGAGAGTAATCATAAACTGAAACAACAGGAGTTAAAAAAGGAAAAAAAAGCAAAAGCAAAAAGGACAACAAAAAATTGAAAACCGGACGCATCATGCGCAAAAAGTGTGTCTTAGTATATTTGTTGCTATGAGCAAGAAGGATGATAGCTCAAAAACAATAGGGGTAGGGGTACCTGCAGGGAAGAGGGAGGGGAGAAGTCCCGGAGGGGAATAGGCTAGGGCCAGTGTGCGACTGGCTGATTGGGGAGGATGTGAGCGGAAATTGTCCCAGTCCACAGAGACAAAAAGGAATACAAGCAAACAAAATACCCACATGATCCCAGGTGGGAGTGTAGAGTGAGGAAGTGAGTCCCATTTAGTCCCTGTTAGGGCCGGTGGGATCCATTTAAACAAGGGGGATCCTGGCCTGGCCAAAGCTGGTCAGGGCTTAGTGGATCCGTTTCCCCCTGAACCTTGAGGCAAGCTGGGGTGGTCACTGAAAAAGCAAGAGGGGTAGGGTTTGGGTAATGGGGTGACCAGTTGTAAAGGGGGGGGACAAGGTTCAGGGGGAAAGATGTTCAAAAAACAAGTTGAAGGAAGCAAGACCTCTCATTGGTGAGAGGTGGAGGATGGGGTCTTCATCTCGGAGGATGGGATTCCCGGTGTCTCTTCGTCTGTTGCTTGTTCCACAGAGGGGTCAGGGGGCTGCCTGGTGGTGGACGTTTCGTAGAAGCTGTCTTGATTGGAGCCTGGTGGGGGGCCAAATCCTGGGAGATCAGTCCGAGTTGGAGTAGCAGGCGCTCGCCATCCTGAAATGAGGAGAAACCGTAGGATTTGTCCTTGAAGTGGAACTGGAGCCTGAATGGGAAGGACCAGCGATACTTGATGGAGTTCTGGATGAGGACCTCCAGAAGGGGTTTGAGGGATCTGCGTTTCTGGACTGTAGCGGGGGAGATGTCCGCAAAGACTTGGATCTTGTTGCCTTGGAAGTTTAGGTTGTCCAGATTGCGTGTGTGCCTCATGACGTCTTCCTTAACGCTATAGTAATGCGGTTTGACCACTATATCTCTAGGGAGACCATCTTGTCTGGGGGGTTGGAGGGCTCTGTGGGCCCTGTCAAGTTCCAATCTGTGTTCCTGGATGTCAGGCATGAGATCTTTAATGAACTTTTTGATCGTGCTGGGAACGTCTGTGACCGATTCGGGAATTCCCCTGACACGGAAGTTGTACCTTCTGCTCCTATTCTCCAAATCGTCAATTTTAGAGAGGGCTGTTTCTAGTTGGTCTTGAAGGGTTTGGATACATGCAGTGTTCTGGTTGGTACGTGCTGCGTTCTTGTCTACCGCCTGCTCTATAACGTCCATGCGGGCCCCTAGGCCCTGCAGGTCAGCTTTAATGGTAGCCGTGATTTGGGAGGCGTTCTGTGCCAGCATTTCTGAAAAATGTTGCAGCATGAGCTGCATGTCAGGGGAGTGGGTCTGCAGCAGGGGAGGATAGTGATGGGGGCCTTCAAGGCCTAGGGGGGATCCCTGGTAAGGGGTGTGTGGAAAATCACTAAAGTTCCTGCTCAGCAGGGATGCTGTGGAGGCTGGGGAGATCCCTTGGGGGTTGCAGGTACTCACAGGGGTTGACGGTGCGTTCGTGTGGAGCTGGAGATGCAGATGCTGGGCTGGTGGGTCTGCAATGGTGTCCGGGTCCTCTGTGCTGCCTCGTGTCGCGGCCGCCATCTTGGATGAGGCCGGAGCCGCCGGATTATAGGTGAGCTGACGGCTCACCTCGTGTTTGTGCGACCCTGCAGCCATATCGGGGGGTGCCTGGCACCCTTGGGAAGCGGATGGGTGAGGTCCGGTCGGGTCCTGCTCGATCTGAGCGCTCGGGGGTAGAATATGGGCCGGAGCGGTGCGGAGCCTCCGATTAGAGCGTCTTCTCGGAAGTCCCGCGCATGCGCACCCGTATGTCAATTCTTACCCCTTTTGAACTAACAGACCCCGCATCTGTCATTCCTACCCTCTTTACAACCACTGATACCACCTGTAGAGATGCCTACCAATACCCCATTCCCATGTACATCCACTGATGCCCCTAATACATCCACTGATGCCCCACGTACATCCACTGATGCCCCTCGTACATCCACTGACACTCCTCGTACATCCACTGATACCCCAGTAATCCACCCACTGGTCTGAACTGCATTCGCAAGAAGCCATATATACCCCATGTACAGTATTTATACACTCCACGCACAGTCATGCACAGTGAACCTATCCAGTTTAACAACCTTAATATGCACAGTGCCCATATACTAAATTTTATACACCAAAAGTTTGAAATGAAGAATATATATATATATATATATATATATATATATATATATATATATATATATATATATATATTACCTTCATATGGCTTATTTCATTATTACACTTCAACTTCTTTCTCTGGGCACGGGTTGGGGGTTTGTGGATGGAGAACTACTCTTTAGGGTTGGGGGGTGCCAAGCTGAGTCTTTGCCCAGGGGGAATGAATGTCTAGCTTTGCCACTGCATACTACTCACTAGAATACTTTATGTTCTTTCTTGTCAGGAAAATAGAAATACATGGAATTGTTTTTTTTTTGTGAACGGCTGGCTGTTGTAGGTCCTCTTAATATGTGGCTTAGATATTGTTTTTTGAGACTGTACATGTCCTAACCTCACCACAATATTTTGGGGGCTATCTACAGTGAAATAAATACACTATTGTGCTATATGTTTTTAAATAAAAGCTGGCTAGCTTGTGTCCTGTTGACAAAGCAACCTAGTAAAAGTGTTTAAGCACAGTGCACATACTCAGTACAAAATGGTGTTTTTTCTGGGAACAAATAATACTATAAAAGCTTATTTCACCAAGTTCACTATATGGACCCCTTATATATGTATACATGGTGATCATATCCCCCTTAATCTCCTCTTATCAAGGGTGAATAAATTCAGTTCCTCTAATCTTTCCTCATAGCTGAGCTCCTCCATGCCTCTTATCAGTTTGGTTGCCCTTCTCTGCACTTTCTCCAGTTCCCCGATATCCTTTTTGAGAACTGGTACCCAAAACTGAACTGCATATTCCAGATGAGGTCTTACTAATGATTTGTATAGGGGCAAAATTATATCTCTCTCTCTGGAGTCTATACCTCTCTTAATACAAGAAAGGACTTTGCTTGCTTTGGAAACCGCAGCTTGGCATTGCATGCTATTATTGAGTCATTGTTTTCCCCAGTTTTACTCCCCCTAGCATGTATAATGCATGCATATTCTTAGCCCCCAAGTGCATAACTTTACATTTATCAACATTAAACCTCATCTGCCACATAATCGCCCAATTAGACAGTGCATTGAGGTCAGCTTGTAAATTGGAGACATCCTGTAAGGACGTTATTCTACTGCATAGCTTAGTGTCATCTGCAAAGACAGAAATTTTACTTTTACTCCCAGTGGCATTCTGTCAGTTTCTTGTTTTACTTTCTGTGTCCTGTTGAGAATATACTTGAAGATCTAACAGTTAAAGAAAATCTCTATAAAAGGGTTTTTTACTCTTAGATAGTTGTCACAGAACAGATGTCCCCACAAGAAAATTTACCCTCACCTCCTCTTCTGGTGACAGCTGTAACATGGAATTTCCATAATTTTCTGTCTTTCTAACAATGGCCACCAGGGCACATAGAAGGGTGGATTGACCCAACAAGTATGCAGATAGCAGTAAAACCATATAGCCTATAGCTTATTCTGTCCAAAAGCTGAGTGTAATATGAGACCTGAGTCGACAACCCCCCCCCCCCCCACACACACACACACACACACACACAGTCTCATAGGGCAAACATACACAGCTTAGACTGTCAATTTCCTGTCAGGCGCTGGAGCAGGGGTAGAGCAGTCCCTTGGGATTGTCTTGTTTCGGCATAGACTGTCAGAAGTGATTCATGCAGATAGCAGGGGAATGACAGAGCAGACATAAATTAATTTTGTTGCTTTGGTTTAAGGCAAGTACACACAGTAGAAGGGTGTACTTTGTTATTTTTTTATTTCAGAGGTTTATAACCACTTTAAAGATGTTTGTATAGGGGTTGTAGTATAATTATATGCAGGATCAGATGCAGGTATAGTTTGGGTATAATAACAGCTGACAGTGCGAGCTTCTAGAATACAATAGCGACAGAGGGTAAATCGTCCGTCTGCATTGTTTAGTGTCTGTTACATTTTTTCCTTTTAACTCAGCCATAAAGTGTCCCTTGTTTCTTTGCTGCTCCCAGAGTGGATGCACTTTTGCCATAATGTGCAATTCGGCACATGTCCTAAGTATTACAGAACATAAAGAAACGTCAGTAAGTAATAAGCACAGTTCCTTCCTTCCTCTTACATTTTGCTTCATAAAGGAATAGAGATGTTGAGAGGTAAATTAGTGCTGTTATTAAAGCAGTCAGTACAGAAAGTATAGTTGTAAATAAGCTTCTTAGTAGTGGAAACTGGATAAAAGTTTGAAAGCTGAGGCAGCTGCAGATCTACATTTACAAATACAAGTTGGGTCATTTGGGAAGCCTCTGCGCACTTCTTTTTTGGATCCTCGTCAGGTCATACTGGTTCTTTCTTTGGCTGTTTTTAACAGGTAATTAAATGGCCTCTTACTCCTTGTCAATCACTGTTCATGCCCTTTCACTTGTTTTGATCTGATTGACTCATTTGCACCTCTTATGTATACATTTATATATACATATCTACTTTATATGGCCTTTTTTTGTTTTTGTATCACCTTCACCCTTCATTCCACTCTTTCTTTCATATTTAGAACAAACCTGATTTTGTTGTGGTGGTCTAGATTTAGGCATGTTTAATATAATTATTCACACATTTTTTTTTTTTTGTACACAGGCCTAATTGAGTTACACACTTATGCTAGCCTTGTCTTTTTGATCCTGCCTGCCCCTTTTGGATGACCCACCCTACTTTCAGCTCCCAGCTAAGGCTGGCCATACATTATACAACTTTTGTCTATAGATTTCCTTTAGCTTTACCAAAACCATATAATATGAGGTCAAATCTAAACACTTTCAATTTGTGTGCAATCAGGCAGGCCCTTGTACTTCACAGTTGAAGGTAAATCTAAAAGAAATTGAATAAGAAAATTGTATGGTGTATGGCCAGCTTTAGACTTATCAGAAGTAGCCCCCACATGTCAGCCCACATGTCAGCTCCCTCGCCGTGGACCGAGTGAGATTCCGGCGCCTCGTTCTAAGGTAAGTATTTCATAATGAGCTAGTATGCAGTGCATACTAGCTCATTATGCCTTTTCCCTTACAGGTGTAAAAAAAAAGTCAGCGGGTTTACTCCCACTTTAACCTCTTCCCTGCCAGTGTCATTTACACAGCAATCAGTGCATTTTTTATAGCACTGATCGCTGTATAAATGACAATGGTCCCAAAATAGTGTCAAAAGTGTCTGATGTGTCTGCCATAATGTCGCAGTCATGATAAAAATCACAGATCGCAGATAAAAAAAAATAATAATAAAAATGCCATAAATCTAGCCCTTATTTTGTAGACGCTGTAGCTTTTGCGCAAACCGATCAATATACGCTTATTGCAGGATTTTTTATCATAAATATGTAGAATACATATCGGCCTACCCTGAGGAAAAAAAAAAATTTTATATATTTTTTTGGGGACATTTATTATAGCAAAAAGTAAAAAATATTGCTTTTTTTTTCTAAATTGTTTTTTGTTTATAGCGCAAAAACCACAGAGGTGATCAAATACCACCAAAAGAAAGCTCTATTTGTGGGAAAAAAAGGACATCAACTTTGTTTTGGTGTAACGTTGCACGGCCGCGCAATTTTTAATTGAAGCGATGCAGTGCCGAATCGCAAAAAAGTGCTCTGGTCAGGAAGGGGGTAAAATTTTCCAGGGCTGAAGTGGTTAAAGAAAACCAAAGCCCATCAATACAGGCCCTTACTGTACTTGGAGTTGCATGAAATAGCTATAATATGTGCTGGCATCCATAAGCAATGGGAATAATCATGTTATAACTATACGAGTATGCTTTCATACCCTTTAAATGAAAGGCAATTTAAGTAAAAGAGGAGGAGATATTTCATAAAATGTCCCTTATTTATTTCTTAAAGCAAACCTTTACTGCTTACAGAGTGGATGGGCCCTTGCTATACTGTGTAGGAACGCAATAAAGTCTGAATATAAAGAAACATTAGTAAATAATGAACACACTCTCTTTCTTTATTTCACACACACATAATTGCTTCATAGCTCTCAGCCTGCCAGTGCAGAGAGACAAGCTGTAAATACTGGAAAAAGAAAGAAAACTAAGGCAGACACAGATCTCTATTTACACTTATTTGACATTGATTGGTTAAAAGTTTTTGTTACATGTAACCTACAATCAGTTTAGCTGAGCCAGTAGCAAACAATATTGCTGGGTCCAGTGCAAGTAGGAGAGACACCCATTCCAATGGTATTCAGTATGTACATGGAGGAAAGGCATCCCATAGCCACAGTATGTTCAGAATTGTATGAATCAATAATTGTAAACTCTGCATTGGGTTGGTCAGATTCTTTAGTGTTTTATTGATTAAAGTCTATCCAAAGGATTGAAGTTTGCTAAGAGTTTCATCCAATATAATTTCTTAAATCTCATTTTGAAATGCTCAGTTTACTCTACCTGCTAGCGAACCACAAACTGGAGTGCCACGTTGTGATTTTTAGGTCCAGATACAAGTTTATTCCACTGCAAAATTAAATGGAAGATGTTATGCATAATCCTAAATATTTTGGGGCCAAGCCTTGTCCCTTTCATGAGGAATTAATAGATAAGGAACAATGTATTGCCAGACTGCTGGTTGGAAGCTAAACAGTGGGGACCTTGAGTGGAGAGTCAAAAGTTTTGCTTTTGACTGCTGGTGATTGCTGTGTTGCATTTTTAGGTTCTTTTTGGGGCTTTTCCTTGTAGCTTTTTAACACCTTTTTCTGTCACTTTTTAAATAGCTTTTTTTTTTCTTTGCTTCCTTCAGCCTAATAATTAAGGGGGGTGGTTAATTGGTCACAGGTGCTTAAGCCCTATATAACTTTCTGTAGAACTCATTGTGAGCCTGCTCATCTTTGAGCTTGCTGGAACTTATACCAAGTGCAACTGGACTAAGTGGTGAGTTAAAAACCAGTTAGTGGAACTGGACTAATTGGTGAGTCAAAAAACAGAGTTAGTGGAACTGGACTAAGTGGTGAGTTAAAAAAACAGAGTTGAAAACAAGTGGTTATAACAGGGGTCAAAGTACCTGTGTAGGGTGAGTGTGTACCTGTGTATTTTAAGTACATGAGTGCTGCGAGTGCACGTGGGATGTATTGAGTATTATGCCACGTACACACGAGCGGACTTTTCGATGGACTAGGTCCGACGGTCTTTCCAACGGACTTTTGGCAGAGTTCCAACGGACTTTCCGAATGAACACACTTGGCCACACACAATCACACTAAATTCCGACGGATTTGAACATGATGACGTACGATCGGACTAGAATAAGGAAGTTCGTAGCCAGTAGCCAATAGCTGCCCTTGCGTCGTTGTTTGTCCGTCGGACTAGCACACAGACGAGCAGATTTCTCGATAGGAACTGGGTCCGGCAGAGTTCCGGCAGAAAAATTTGAAACGTGTTCTATTTCTAAAGTCCTTCAGATTTTTCGACAGCAAAAGTCCGATGGAGCCCACACAACGATCGAATTGTCCGTCGGAACTTTGCTGTCAAAGTCTGCTCGTGTGTACGCGGCATTAGTGTCAGTTAGTACCTGTGTATTGTACGTACGTGAGTGTTATCTGAGTAGTGTGTGTAGATCATTAGTACTTGTGTATTGTGTGTGTGCATGTGAGTCTGCAAGTGCACGTTGGTCTGCGAGTGCACATTGGTCTGCGTGTGCACGTGGGTCTGCGAGTGCACGTTAGTCTGCGAGTACCTGTGTATTGTCTTGTTGAGTATTAGTGTCAGGAAGCTAGTTGTTAGGTAATTTGGACAGAGTATAATCCCCAATCCTCATTAAATTAGTAGGTACGATGCCCGGTGGGTGTGGCGATGCGATTCGGTGTACATCTTGCGGCATGTATGCGTTCCTTGATCATCCGATCGAGGGTGAATACTGCTGTGCAAAATGTAAGCACATTGTTTCCCTGGAACCCAGGTTCTGAATCTGGGGAAGCAACTGTCAACACTGAGAAGACCCTCCATACTAAAGGAGAGCCAGGAACATATACGGCAGGTGCCGGCAGGGGCCAGCACAAAGGCGGGTGGAGACAAAGAGGTGCAGGCACTAGGAAAGAGCGGATGGGTGACAGTCAGGAAGGGTAGAGGGGGAAGTACCAGGGAGGCCGATCCAGGGCTGGAGCATCCCAATAAGTACGCTCCATTGAGGGACATTGGTCAAACCAGTCAGCGGCCAGCACTGCTGGAGCTGAGGGACTCTCCTAGCTGCCGGGGGAAAAACTCCTCCAGTGAGAGTGGGGGAGGGACGAAGGGAAAGGAAAGACAGATTCTGGTGGTAGGGGACTCAATTCTTAGAAGAACAGAGAGGGTAATCTGTAACAAAGACCTGAAGCGCCAAACTGTATGTTGTCTACCGGACCCTCGGGTTCGGCACATCACGGATCTGGTAGACAGATTACTGGGAGGGGCTGGGGACACCCGGCTGTCATGGTGCATGTTGACACCAATGACAACGTCAGAGGCAGATGGCGTGTCCTAAAGAAAGATTTTAGGGACTTGGGAGCTAAATTGAGGAAAATGACCTTCAAGGTAGTATTCTCAGGAATACTACCGATACTTTGAAAGAAAGAGGGAGATTAGGGAACTAAACAAGTGGCTGAGGAGCTGGTATAGTAAGAAGGGGTTTGGGATCCTGGAGGACTGGGTCGACTTCTCAGTCGGTCACCAGTACTATAGAAGGGATGGACTGCACCTAATTGAGGAGAGTGAAGATGGCCGAAAAGTTAGAGGGGTTTTTAAACTAGGCGACAGGGGAAGGGCCCAGAGGTAGCCTTTATCGCAGGGATAGAGGTGCTTGAGTTGGTCTGCTTAGGGTTCAGGAGCCACACTGGGGCAGAGATTCTATCAGCTCTGCAGGGGCAGGCTCCGAGTTGGTTGACGCCAAGCCAGCTTCAGCCAGGAATGGTTGTATGCAACAATGGCACCAACCTTCTCTTGGCCCTCCGACAGGGACACTTGACCCATGTTCCATGTTTGGCACACATCTTGGATTTGGTGGTGCAGCAGTTCTTAAACAGGTAACCAGGCTTACAGGATCTCCTGAGGCAGGCCTGAAAAGTCTGTGGTCATTTCCACTGGTCATACAATGCCAGTGCTCGGCTGGCTGACATTCAAAGGGAATGCAACCTGGCCACCAACCGCCTCATTTGTGACATGCCCACCAGGTGGAACTCAATGATGGCAATTCTGCAGCGGCTGGACACCCAGCAGAGGGCCATCAATGAGTACCTGTGGGAGTATGGCACCAGGACAGGGTCAGGGGAGCTTGGTTTCTTTTTGCCACACTAGTGGCTACTGATCAAGGATGCATGCACTGTCCTGTCACCATTTGAGGTGTCCACAAGGATGATGAGCAGTGACACTGTCCCTCAAGTCTTCCTGTTGGAGCACACACTTTGTGGAATAATGGACAGGGCACTTTAGGCAGAACAGCGGGAGGAAGAGGAGGACTTCCTTGCCTCTCAAGGCTCCCTTTATCCAGATAGCATTCCTGCGGGCCCACCAAACACACAGGTAGAAGAGGAAGAGGATTTTGTTTTTAGCATGGATGTGGAGGATAACATTCAGCAGCAGTCTTCAAGAGATGGTTCTCAGTCCCCAGAAACCCAAGGAGTTGTACGTGGCTGGGAGGAGGTTGTTACAGATCATGTGATCCTTAGTGACCCAGAGGACTCAGAATCGAATGCCTCTGCAAACTTATGCTGCATCGCCTCCCTGATTCTGCAAAGCCTGCAAAAGGACCCTAGAATTCTTTGTATTAATGAGAGGGATCCTTACTGGCAACCCTTCTTGATCCACGTTACAAGGTTAAGGTTGCGGAACTCATCCTGCCTTAGCAGAGGATGAAAGATCTTCAGGAGGCCTTAAAGAAAGGTTTGTGCAATGCATTTCCAGACCCTGGGAGGTTACAATTTCCTGCTGCTGGACAACATGTTGCTGAGCCTTTGTTCAGTCAGAGGAATAGCAGTGGAGAAGGTGGCCGGCTGACCGATGCCTTTAAACAATTTTTCAGTCCTCAGCATTAAGATCTGGTCGGTTCAAGCAACCATCACCAGCATCTGCATTATATGGTGCAGGAATATCTAGGGGCAAGAGCAAACTTGGAGACCTT
>CM053026.1:684071621-684201473 GCA_028564925.1 Lithobates sylvaticus | reverse complement strand
ATAGAATGATAACACAGAGAATTACATGCAAAATATGTTACTCTCCTGTCAGCGTAATGCATTTAAAAATAACTGCTCTGAAATGAATGCTGTATAAACCCCTTTTTTAATAGAAGCAATTGTCCTGGCCCTCCTTCACATGTTAGAACATCTCTTTGCATTGTTTGCAGAAATTCTTTCCCGTGACTCACGTATCCTTCCTAGCAAGGCTATCTTCTCGGTAGTACATATTTTATATAGGCTTTTTTTATTTTTACCATGTAAATCTTTTCTGCCTTGCAGGAAAAAGCATGTTGTTTACAGGGCTCAATAGCTCAAGCCCACATCATACACACAGCTGAATAAGGGGAGTGACATATTCTTTTCCCTCCTGCTCTGTTTAGCTCTGTATATATTTGGAATTGTATGGAGAATGTTTGAACTAAACAGTTTCTGGTATGTTCTGTCTTTAGAAATCTCATAATGCTGCCAGTATTAGGGGTGCATCATGTACTAACGGTTTAATTTTAAACTAAACATTTTATATACATACATAGTATCAAGATACAACATATAAAACATCTGTTTAAAAATGTATACAATGAAAATGAAAGGCTAAAACTGACCCCAATCCACTATATATTTCCTAGTGTTGCCCAATTTGTGCCCAGCAGGCACTCTAGGGGCATCCTGACATTCGTGGTGTCTTTGGATGTGCTGGCAACCTGAAGCAGTGGCAGAGCCTGACATGTTGGGCATCAGGGAGAAAAAGTCTACAACTACTATTAAAATTTGTATTTGGCATAACCAAAATTATACATACAAGACATCGGGTAGGCATTAAAGCATGTACAGGTACCAAGAAATTTCACAGTGATCCAGGCATTAGTGTTATCACCATTAATCTGCAAATACATTGTCCTGAATTCCAACCCTAACCCAGTAGACCAGTATTTACTATGTTTTTTTTGGTAAATAAAAAATGAACAATTTACCACCCCAACAGTGTCTTCAGGAGGAAAGAGGCAGCTTGTCCCTCCTTATTCCATAAGGGTCCGAACCCCCCTCCCCCCTCCCTCAGACGTCCCAACATTGAAACTTAGAACCATGGACAAAGGGATATAGTGTAAAGCACCCCAGATCCCTTCATCCTCGTTATTATCAGTGCATTGTACTCATATGCTCATCTTTCTGTGAAACCTCGCCAGCTGCATCTTGCTCTTAATTGTGGTCGCTGCTCTGAGCCCCATCTTCCTCCAGTGTATTCTTTGAGTCAATCCACCTAAACCATACCTTCCTGAACTTCTTGGGAGCTCCCCTGGCCTCATACGTCATCCAGTATAAAAGTATGTCCACATTCACAAGCTTTACCCACATCCCCACTGTCAACTGTTCTACATAAATCCAAACGCCAAGCTATACGTTTTCGGACACCAAAATATAAAATCCGGAGGAACAACTTAGTATATATACGTCTACCTCCTCTTGGCCAAAGACACCCAGGAGGCAACGTAAGGGAGAGCATATGTTAAAGGAGTAAAAGTTATCTGATATTCAGTCACCCTAGACCACAGGGGCCGTATCTTAGGGCATTCCCATACCATGTGAATAAAAGTTCCTTCCACCCCCATTCATTTGTGACATACTGCAGAGTCTTTCTTGTGCATTTGAAACAGTCTAACCGGTGTATAGTACATCTGGTGGAGGTATCTAAGCAGAATCATCTTATCTATGGAAGAGATGACAGAGACAAGATATGTATCCATAGCTTCCGGCCACAAATCCTCATACAACTCTGGTACAACAGCCACCCCGCGAGACCTGGCCCTGGCGATCAACCCAGGGTTCCCGGGGCCCACCTCCCTATAGTATTTGGAAATGTGTTTGGCTGTATCAGGATCAATCAGGATCCTCTCCAGAGCCGTATTTTGAATCTTAACCTCCCCACCCCCAAACTTTGCCACAGCTGAGTGATGCAACTGAGCATATCGGAAATGCCAAGTCCTGGGTATTCCAAACTGTTCCCTTAATTGCGCAAAGTAGGACATCTTGCCGTTCTGATGATGCAAATACTTTATACCATACTTAGCCCATACATAGCCATCCTCCAGGTAAAGAACTCCTTCAGTGATTGAGTACACCACAGAGGACTATTGGGGGATAGCCATAAAGGGCTCATCCCTCATCCGCTGGGCACAGAGGTGAAATACCTTACCAGGAAGTGCCATGATGGAGCACACCTTCCTACCCAGAATCCCTTTCCTGAACACCATATTTAGTAGAGTTTCTTGTGAAGTAGCTACCACGGCTTCCAGTAAGGTAGTGGCATTAGGAATCTGGGGAAAAAAATTGCCAATGTAAAAAGGACAGTTGAGATGCAAAAGAATAGGAGCGCAAGTCCAGGAGGGCTAGTCCCCCCATCGTAACGGGCAATTTTAGTACAGCCAAAGAAACTCTGAGGGCACGTGAACCCCCCATAAGTCCCACTACAGTGGAGTCTATGGCCCTGAAGATCCTAAGTGACACGAAGACAGGAGAATTCAAAATAATGTACAGAAATTTAGGAAGAAAAATCATCTTAAACAAGTTTATTCGTCCCATCAGTGTAATCAGTAGATTCTGCCATTTATGCACTCTCTCTCAAAAAGCCCCTACAATCGGCATGTCAGGTACTCACCGAGGCCAAGTTGCTGAGAACGGCTCCCCTTGCAGCTACGTGCCCGATACCCCTGAAGGTGAAACAGTGGGTGCTGGGCACGGAGAGGCACGGGTCGCCAGCAGGTGAACAGCAAGTCCGGAAAGCTGGGGGACCCGTGTAGGAAGGATCTTGATATCTGGAGTAGTAGAAGCCTGGCTGAGCTCTGGCACAAAAGGAGGCTGAGGTTCCAACACCGAGGAAGTCCCAATGGTACAGGAGTCTAAGGAAGCAAGCCATGGTCAAACACAGGAGGATCAGTCAGGAGAAACAAGCACCAAGTTCAGGGATCAGGCAGAGACAAGTCCAGGTGCAGGCCGAGGGTCAAACACAGAAGTAAACAAGAGAGGTATCCAGGAGGCAAGCAAAGGTCGAATCACAGGAGAAGTTCAGAGAGGTCAGGTACAGTCCGGGTCACAACAGGTAGGTACAGCAAGATCAGGCACTGGGAATACAGGAGCTGAAGAGATACACAGCAATGAAACAGTGCACACTGTCCCCTTTTATAGGGCTGTCAGGGTCACATGGTGCGCCTTGTCGTGCGCCCAGCCATGCGCATAGCTGTGCGCGCGCCCGAGTTTGAGCCATAGTGTGTGTATTAGTGCGCCGAGCTGCATTACTATGTGCGAGAGAGCTATTACTTTCACGCTCCCGTGTGCGCATACCCGTAACGTCGCTCACCCGTATGCACCGCTGTGCCACTCTACCCCGCAGGCGCATAGGGAAGCTCGTTCCCTGACACGGCATCAAGTTGAGTTCCACAAACAGAAATAGGGAGCTGCAGTGCAACCCCTAAATATTTAAATAAGTTAAACAAGGGAATGGAACCGTCCGAGTAGACTAATACTGAATCGTCAATGGGAAATAGGGATGACTTTGTCCAGTTAATTTGGAACCCAGAATAGTCTCCAAACTCCTGGATCAGCCCGAAGGCCGCTGAGAGCGAGGGACCCGGATCCTGCAGGTACAAGAGCATGTCATCTGCATATAGGGACACATGCTCCTCGAACTTCCCCACTCGAAAACCAGACAAGCTAGTACTAGATCTCAGCTTAGCTGCCAGGGGTTCTATGGCCAGAGCAAACAAAAGGGGAGACAGTGGGCATCCCTGCCTAGTCCCACGGGATATAGGGAAGGGCTCTGAAATAATACTGTTAACCCGCAATCTGACCAAAGGTTCTGTATACAGTAGTTTCACCCAGGAGATAAAGACAGGCCCAAAGCCGAACGTTTCTAGAAGGCGGAACAAGTATGCCCACTCCACTGAATTAAAAGCCTTCATAGTTTCTAAAGAGGTCACTACCCTTGTCCCAGAGTTGTCATGTTCAGTTTGAAGGTTCACAAAAAGTCTCCTGACATTCATCTGAGCACATCTCCCCTGGATAAATCCCATCTGGTCTGCATCAACCAACTTTAGGTTAACTGTTTGTAGTCGCCCTGCAATAATGTTAGCTAGAATTTTTGTATCCACGTTCCACAGTAAAAAGATCGAATGGTAGGAGTCACACTCCCGAGGATCCTTTCCCCCTTTCACACTCCCAAGGATCTTTTCCCTCTTTAGAAATCAAAACCATCAAAGCTTCTCTCATAGAGGGTGGCAATCTACCATCCGACCTAGCCACAGTAAACACACATAGCAGACGAGGTGCTAAACTATTCCTGAAAGTGTGTTACCACTTCTAGGAGAGACCATCTTGACCTGGAGATTTGAGGAGCAAAAGAAGGGATCGCCCCCTCCAACTCCTCTACAGTAATATCCGCTTCTAAAGCACCACTGTATTCGTTCGTCAACACTGTTAACTTGATATTAGCTAGATAGGTTTCCAATGCCTCTCCCCCCGCAGTGCCACATGACACATAAAGCTCCCTATAAAATTGAGCAAAGATTTGCAGAATGTCAGCCGAGTCACACATCTCAGATCTGTGCCTATCATAAACACTTTTTATATATACAGGGACTTACTCTGGTCTTGCTAGATACGACAGAAGTCTGCTATTCTTGTCCCCAAACTCAAAAATGCGCCTTCGCTGTGCAAGGATAAGTTTTGTGGTTTGGTCAGTCAGAGCAGCACGGTATTCCCTAGTTTTGTCCTGTAGGGTCAGCAATCTCTCCCTCATGGGCCCCCTAACATATTCCACTTCTACTAGGGACACCTTTGTCTCCTTATCCTGCACCATAGAGGTCAACAGTTTTTTCTGTTTGTTTTTTGAACCCGCTCACCTCCACTATAAACACCCCTCTCAGAGTGGCTTTAAAAGCCTCCCACTGAAGGAGAGTTGGCCCAGCATTTCTGTTTTCGGCCCAGAAAAGATTGATAGCTTCAGTACATTTAATCTTTACATATTCCTCCTGCAACCAACTAGCTTCCATCCACCAATGACAGATCCCTGGTTTTGGCCCCAAATTAAGATCCAGCAGCATGGGAGAATGGTCATAAAGAGCTCTAGATAGATATATCACCTCCCTGACCAGCTCCAGGCCTTCCCCCTCAAGGACGTTGTCTATTCTGGATAGCATCTTATGCCATTCAGAAAAGCGGGAATACTCCTTAGCGTCCAGATGTTGAAAGCGCCAAACATCCCGGAACCCATATGTTGACAACTATCCCGCCAGGCAAGACGGAGCTCCAGATGGAGCACCCAGCCTATTCATAGCTGAGTCCGCCACTGCATTAAAATCACCCAAAATGAAAATCTTCCCTTCCGCTATCTCATATGTAGCTGGTAGCATGTCATCCAAATGAGACAGTGAGAAGGGAGGCGGTACATATAAATTCACAAATGTCAGGAACCTATTCTTCACCACCAGAATAACATCTACTTTTAACATCAGTCTTAACTGCATGCATGGAGATGGGCATAGTTTTAGTGACCAGTATAAGGAACTCCCCTGGCATAAGAAGAAAAACTGGCATGGTAAGCTCCAGCAACATGGGCCCTCTGCAGAGAGAGAACCCTTAGAGCCCTGCACCCAGTCTCTTGCAATAGGATCAAATGCGGTTTATATTTTTTAATAAAGTCAAAGACCAAGGAACGTTTGAATTTAGAGTTAAGGCCTCGGACGTTCCAGGACACAACCATAATGCCACGTACAGATGATCGGACATTCCGACAACAAAATCCTGGATTTATTTCAGACGGATGTTGGCTCAAACTAGTCTTGCATAAACACGGTTGCACAAATGTTGTCGGAAATGCCGAACTTCAAGAACGCAGTGGCGACGAGCCGAGAAAAATGAAGTTCAATAGTCAGTGCGGCTCTTCTGCTTGATTCCGAGCATGTGTGGAATTTTGTGCGTCTGAATTGTGTACACACGATTGGAATTTATGACAATGGATTTTGTTGTCGGAAAATTTGAGAACCAGCTCTCAAATTTAGTTTGTCGGAAATTCTGACAAAAAATGTTCGATGGAGCCTACACACATTCAGAATTTCCGACAACAAGCTCACACCGAACATTTGTTTCGGAAATTCCGACCGGCATTAGACTCACCTCCATTGCAAATGATCATAATACAGCCAGGCTCCCCCCGGCAATGAGGGGGGACAAAAACTCAGGGCCCCAGAGCTCCCTCCATGTACATAGAACAGTAGCAGCTTAACAGAAGATGACTTATTGCACACATACTAAGCATAGAGAATCCTGTCCAGATAGAAAAAAAATTTGTCCCAACAGAAAAAAAAACATAATCCCCATAACCCCCCTCCTCGCACCCAGCCCCAACATGCCAGGCACTTTGATCCCATAACTGTTAACCAAGAAAAGGGAAATGGATGTGAGACTTAGGGAAGCCCCACAGTAACCAGCACCATGAGGCACAAGTCCTAGAATTCAGTCTATGAAAAGAAACTTGGCAATCTCGCGGAGTATAGCATACAGTAGATCAAGTTCAAATCTCTAAGGCACTTCTTTACTTGCTGAAACGAGGCCCTCTGTTTCTGAGTGGCAGTCAAAAATCCGGATAAATTTAAAGCCTATAGCCATTAAACTCCAGCTCGGGGCCCGTCCTGGCCTCTTTCAGAATATTCTCCCAGTCACGGAAATGCAAAATCTTTGCTACCATAGGTCAGGGAATTGCTCCCTTAGGTGGGGCTCGACCCGGAACACGACCCGTTACCTTGTGTACCTAACCTCCCAAACGCTCATAATCTTCCATCTCTAACTAGCCTCCACAAACTCCTATAAGCCCCTCTACCATGCCCAGTATGTCTCCTCTTCTTCAGGAAAAACAATGTAATCACTTACTTGCTCAAGTTGATTGCAATTAAGAGGACACTTGGAAACAAAGATAGTCCCTTCTTACTTTTGTTTGTACACCAGTGGGGCAGATAACATTCACCATGCTATGCAGAATGTACTGTAATTAGATAGCAAATGTATGCACATGCAATGAAATGATACATGCATCTGAATGCTCTTGCATGCTCTGTAAAAGCTAAAATGTGAACTTATCTTTAAGGAGTCTCAAACTTCAATGTAAAAGCAGCACCTTGCAATGGAAACACTGATATAACAAACAAATGGCCTCATATAAATTGAAAAGATGTTATAGAGTGACAGTGATCATTCTACTTGCTTGCAAGGAAGTTTATTTTTATAAATTTCTTTCTAATTTTAACCATTCTGAATAAATTCTATTCCCGGTGGTAAAAAGGAGTGTTTCAAAACCACGCAGAGTATATATTCATTTCTTGGATTTTATTTATTCTGATTCATTCTAAGCATTTTCAAATCTTAATTAAATTCTCCAAAATTAGTCAGTGCAAAGAGGAATAAGATTCCCCAATATTATCAGTGTTAATTATTTTATGCAAGCTGTCACTTATGTTTTCTAAAGTGGAGATTTTTTTTCTCTTCTAGTCAAGAACATTGCTCAATGCAGAATTAATTAATCATTATAACTAAAGAACCTTCAGTAACAGCTTTTGAACTTGGTGCAGTTTAAAGAGGCAAGGTTATAGGAGTCAGTAGGTTGCCAAAGGGATCATTTTATTCCCATGACAAAAACGCAATTAGATAATTTCCTATGTCCATGCACAGGCTCTTTAGGGGATGAGTGAAGTTTTTTTGTCTATATCAAAAATTATATATTTACAGATTGTATATTCCCAGAGACCATCTTTATTTATTCAGTTTTTTTTTCAAAAATTTTTATTGGGTTTTTGAACAGAATTACAGGGAAAAAAAAAACAAGTAGACAGCATCTTCTTTTCCAATTATACAGTACATACTAAAGAATGCGTAATGTATTATAATAGAAAACATAGAACATATTTAGAAACAACGCTACCATGAGATAACTCGAGACGAAAGAGAGAACTAACTCACACTTAGACACCCCAACCGGGAGCAATCTGTGTCCAACGTGGGAGTTAACTCAGGTCATCAGCACTGTTGCCTCGTTTCGATCGAGTATTTTTGGTAAAAGTAAACATTTTGGGGGGGTATGAAGCATGGTAACCATATTGTGATGTGCACATTAGCAGTAACCAAGCACCAGAGGTAATAAGTAAGTAAGCAAAAAAGAACAGTAACAAACCAAGTTTAAGTAAAAAAAAAAAAAAGAAAGTGTTTCCGACACTGAAGGGCCAATTAAGACCTGTATTCAGCTGGACAGGGTTCTCAGCCCTGAGAACGACTCGTGTCGTGTGTAATGACAGGAGAGGTGGTGCTGGGTGTGCTAGGATTCTCCTGATTCAGGCGGGGAGCAATGGTTCCGGGAGTGAAACTGGGTATCAGGGTGTGTCTACATGAAAATCTACAGAACAGATATACTCTGTGGGGTGAAGGCACCGTCACAGCAGTAGGGACATAAGGATTAGGTAATCCAAGTGGTCTTGCAGAGACCATCTTTAACCACTTCAATACAGGACATTTTCACCCCCTTCCTGCCCAGGCCAATTTTCAGTTTTCAGCGCTGTAACATTTTGAATGACAATTGCATGGTAATGCAACACTGTACCCAAATTACATTTTTATGTTTTGTGCTATAAACAAAAGAAGAGCGACATGTTTGAAAAAAAACACAACATTTTTTACTTTTGCTATAATAATTTTTTTTTACTCAGTTTAGGCCGATATGTATTCTACATATTTTTGGTAAAAAAAGAAATCACCTAGGGAATGATTCTAACTGTAGGGTGGATGGGACTGACTAGATGAGGAGACCGATCGGTTTTCCTATATACTAGGAACACACAATCGCTCTCCTCTCCCCTGACAGGACATGGATCTGTGTGATCCATAGTCCTGCTCTGTAATGAGGAAACGCGAGTGCCCGGCGGACATTGCGACCGCCGGGCATGCGCATCGGCTCCTCAGTGACGCGGGGGGCGCACCCCCTATACCGCCGGGAAGCCGAGGATGTCATATGACGCCCGCCTAGGATGGGAGATCCCATCTGTGGACGTCATATGACAATGGGCGGGTAGGGAAGTGGTTAAAACAACTTGTCTTTATTTCTGAGTTTATAAATACTGTACATATGTACACTCAGATGTAGGGAGGAGCAAGCAAGAATCATTTAGTTTAGTATCATTTTCTTAAATGAAAGAGAAAACGTCTTCCCATCCAAAGGATTCAAGTCTTCTATAACATAAATAACATGTTAAAGTTTGATAACAATTCAAACCAGTATCATTTCTTAAATCTTATTTTTTTTTTACTTTCAAGATTTTTATTAGTTTTTCAAAACATAAATAACAAAGGAAAAATTATACAGTTACATATTCTAGATACTGCATCTCTAGGATAACTGGATCAGTTTCAGAACTAATAAATTTCCATATAATGTTATTATCACAAAATAATAGTAGCTTAAATATCTATACAAGTGGATAGGCTCCTAGAAAACGAGAAAAAATAACAAGATAGGAAGATTGATAATTCCCTGTTTACCCCTAACGGGATCATGCTGTAAACATGGGATAATGTTTCAAAGAAAACTTTACATAAACGGAGGATCATAAGGAATATGACAAGGAAGGGGGGAGGAAGAGGGGATTGATGTATGGAAGTAGACATATATATCAGACCTTCTATAATAATGCATAAGGAAAGAAGAGGAAGAGAAGTAGAATTATCTCTCAGGGGCATAGTTAGTGGTTCTTAGGGTCCTTCAGATAGTTGGAAGCTCTAGGGTGTCCTATCCATTCGTTCCAATTTTTGAGGAAGTGACTTGTGGAACCTTTTTTATGTGCTAACATTAACTCATAGTGTGCCTGATTGTTTAGTCTCAGTATTACCTCAGATAGGTTAGGTGCTAAGGTAGATTTCCATAATTTGGTAATGGTGAGTCTTGCTGCTATAAGGATATTAGAAATTATAATTCTATACTGTGGAGGATAGATGTCAAGGTTTATACTTAACAAAGCCATTTTGGGTGAGAGTTTCTTCAAATTACCAGTGAAAGAAGCTATGAAGGTGGAGACCGATTTCCAAAAGCTAGAAAGAGTTTTACAACTCCATAATGTGTGTATCAGATTACCTATGTGGGTATCACATCTCCAACACCTAGAGGATGCAGTGGGGAATATTTTATCTGAGTCTATATGGAGTTAAGTACCAACGGTTGAGGATCTTTTGGGCATTTTCCCAGTGTTCAATGCATGCTGTTGATATGCTATTAACCTGTATGGCTTTTTGCCACTGTTCCCATGTGAAGGTCTGAGAAAGATCTTTTTCCCATTTCAGCATATTTTTAGTCTTAGTATGGGTATAAGTATCATTAATACAAAGAATTCTAGGGTCCTTATGCAGGCTTTGCAGAATCAGGGAGGCGATGCAGCATAAGTTTGCAGAGGCATTCGATTCTGAGTCCTCTGGGTCACTAAGGATCACATGATCTGTAACAACCTCCTCCCAGCCACGTACAACTCCTTGGGTTTCTGGGGACTGAGAACCATCTCTTGAAGACTGCTGCTGAATGTTATCCTCCACATCCATGCTAAAAACAAAATCCTCTTCCTCTTCTACCTGTGTGTTTGGTGGGCCCGCAGGAATGCTATCTGGATAAAGGGAGCCTTGAGAGGCAAGGAAGTCCTCCTCTTCCTCCCGCTGTTCTGCCTAAAGTGCCCTGTCCATTATTCCACAAAGTGTGTGCTCCAACAGGAAGACTTGAGGGACAGTGTCACTGCTCATCATCCTTGTGGACACCTCAAATGGTGACAGGACAGTGCATGCATCCTTGATCAGTAGCCACTAGTGTGGCAAAAAGAAACCAAGCTCCCCTGACCCTGTCCTGGTGCCATACTCCCACAGGTACTCATTGATGGCCCTCTGCTGGGTGTTCAGCCGCTGCAGCATTGCCATCATTGAGTTCCACCTGGTGGGCATGTCACAAATGAGGCGGGCGAATGTCAGCCAGCCGAGCACTGGCATTGTATGACCAGTGGAAATGACCACAGACTTTTCAGGCCTGCCTCAGGAGATCCTGTAAGCCTGGTTACCTGTTTAAGAACTGCTGCACCACCAAATCCAAGATGTGTGCCAAACATGGAACATGGGTCAAGTGTCCCTGTCGGAGGGCCAAGAGAAGGTTGGTGCCATTGTTGCATACAACCATTCCTGGCTGAAGCTGGCATGGCGTCAACCAACTCGGAGCCTGCCCCTGCAGAGCTGATAGAATCTCTGCCCCAGTGTGGCTCCTGAACCCTAAGCAGACCAACTCAAGCACCTCTATCCCTGCGATAAAGGCTACCTCTGGGCCCTTCCCCTGTCGCCTAGTTTAAAAACCCCTCTAACTTTTCGGCCATCTTCACTCTCCTCAATTAGGTGCAGTCCATCCCTTCTATAGTACTGGTGACCGACTGAGAAGTCGACCCAGTCCTCCAGGATCCCAAACCCCTTCTTACTATACCAGCTCCTCAGCCACTTGTTTAGTTCCCTAATCTCCCTCTTTCTTTCAAAGTATCGGTAGTATTCCTGAGAATACTACCTTGAAGGTCATTTTCCTCAATTTAGCTCCCAAGTCCCTAAAATCTTTCTTTAGGACACGCCATCTGCCTCTGACGTTGTCATTGGTGTCAACATGCACCATGACAGCCGGGTGTCCCCAGCCCCTCCCAGTAATCTGTCTACCAGATCCGTGATGTGCCGAACCCGAGGGTCCGGTAGACAACATACAGTTTGGCGCTTCAGGTCTTTGTTACAGATTACCCTCTCTGTTCTTCTAAGAATTGAGTCCCCTACCACCAGAATCTGTCTTTCCTTTCCCTTCGTCCCTCCCCCACTCTCACTGGAGGAGTTTTTCCCCCGGAAGCTAGGAGAGTCCCTCAGCTCCAGCAGTGCTGGCCGCTGACTGGTTTGACCAATGTCCCTCAATGGAGCGTACTTATTGGGATGCTCCAGCCCTGGATCGGCCTCCCTGGTACTTCCCCCTCTACCCTTCCTGACTGTCACCTATCCGCTCTTTCCTAGTGCCTGCACCTCTTTGTCTCCACCCGCCTTTTTGCTGGCCCCTGCCGGCACCTGCCGTATATGTTCCTGGCTCTCCTTTAGTATGGAGGGTCTTCTCAGTGTTGACAGTTGCTTCCCCAGATTCAGAACCTGGGTTCCAGGGAAACAATGTGCTTACATTTTGCACAGCAGTATTCACCCTCGATCGGATGATCAAGGAACGCATACATGCCGCAAGATGTACACCGAATCGCATCGCCACACCCACCGGGCATCGTACCTACTAATTTAATGAGGATTGGGGATTATACTCTGTCCAAATTACCTAACAACTAGCTTCCTGACACTAATACTCAACAAGACAATACACAGGTACTCGCAGACTAACGTGCACTCGCAGACCCACGTGCACACGCAGACCAATGTGCACTCGCAGACCAACGTGCACTTGCAGACTCACATGCACACACACAATACACAAGTACTAATGATCCACACACACTACTCAGATAACACTCACGTACGTACAATACACAGGTACTACCTGACACTAATGCCGCGTACACACGAGCAGACTTTTCGACAGCAAAGTTCCAACGGACAATTCGATCGTGTGTGGGCTCCATCGGACTTTTGCTGTCGAAAAATCTGAAGGACTTTAGAAATAGAACATGTTTCAAATTTTTCTGCCGGAACTCCGCCGGACCCAGTTCCTATCGAGAAATCTGCTCGTCTGTGTGCTAGTCCGACGGACAAACAACGACGCAAGGGCAGCTATTGGCTACTGGCTACGAACTTCCTTATTCTAGTCCGGTCGTACGTCATCATGTTCAAATCCGTCGGAATTTAATGTGATTGTGTGTGGCCAAGTCTGTTCATTCGGAAAGTCCGTTGGAACTCCGCCAAAAGTCCGTTGGAAAGACCGTCGGACCTAGTCCATCGAAAAGTCCGCTCGTGTGTACGTGGCATAATACTCAATACATCCCACGTGCACTCGCAGCACTCATGTACTTAAAATACACAGGTACACACTCACCCTACACAGGTACTTTGACCCCTGTTATAACCACTTATTTTCAACTCTGTTTTTTTTAACTCACCACTTAGTCCAGTTCCACTAACTCTGTTTTTTTAACTCACCACTTAGTCCAGTTTCACTAACTCTGTTTTTTAACTCACCACTTAGTCCAGTTCCACTAACTGTTTTTTAACTCACCACTTAGTCCAGTTCCACTTGGTATAAGTTCCAGCAAGCTCAAAGATGAGCAGGCTCACAATGAGTTCTACAGAAAGTTATACAGGCCTCAAGCACCTGTGACCAATTAACCACCCCCCTTAATTATTAGGCTGAAGGAAGAAAAGAAAAAAAAGGCTATTTAAAAAGTGACAGAAAAAGGTGTTAAAAAGCTACAAGGAAAAGCCCCAAAAAGAACCTAAAAATGCAAAACAGCAATCACCAGCAGTCAAAAGCAAAACTTGTTTACTCTCCACTCAAGGTCCCCACTGTTTAGCTTCCAAACAGCAGTCTGGCAAAGCATTGTTCCTTATCTATTAATTCCTCATGAAAGGGACAAGGCTTGGCCCCAAAATATTTAGGATTATGCATAAAATATTTCATTTAATTTTGCAGTGGTATAAACTTGTATCTGGATCTAAAAATCACAACGTGGCACTCTAGTTTGTGGTTCGCTAGCAGGTAGAGTAAACTGAGCATTTCAAAATGAGATTTAAGAAATTATATTGGATCAAACTCTTAGCAAACTTCAATCCTTTGGATAGACTTTAATCAATAAAACACTAAAGAATCTGACCAACCCAATGCAGAGTTTACAATTATTGATTCATGCAATTCTGAACATACTGTGGCTATGGGATGCCTTTCCTCCATGTACATACTGAATACCATTGGAATGGGGGTCTCTCCTACTTGCACTGGACTCAGCAATATTGTTTGCTACTGGCTCAGCTAAACTGTAGGTTACATGTAACAAAAACTTTTAACCAAGCAATGTCAAATAAGTGTAAATAGAGATCTGTGTCTGCCTTAGTTTTCGTTCTTTTTCCCGTATTTACAGCTTGTCTCTCTGCACTGGCAGGCTGAGAGCTATAAAGCAATTATGTTTGTGTGTGTGAAATAAAGAAAGAGAGTGTGCTCATTATTTACTAATGTTTCTTTATATTCTGTTTTCTTTGAGTTCCTACACAGTATAGCAAGGGCCCATCCACTCTGTAAGCAGTAAAGGTTTGCTTTAAGAAATAAATAAGGGACATTTTATGAAATATCTCCTCCTCTTTTACTTAAATTGCCTTTCATTTAAAGGGTATGAAAGCATACTCGTATATTTATAACATGATTATTCCCATTGCTTATGGATGCCAGCACATATTACAGCTATTTCATGCAACTCCAAGTACAGTAAGGGCCTGTATTGATGGGCTTTGGTTTTCTTTAACCACTTCAGCTCTGGAAGATTTTACCCCCTTCCTGACCAGAGCACTTTTTGCGATTCGGCACTGCATCGCTTCAATTGACATTTGCGCGGCCGTGAAACGTTACACCAAAACAAAATTGATGCCCTTTTTTTCCCCCACAAATAGTGCTTTCTTTTGGTGGTATTTGATCACCTCTGTGTTTTTTTGCGCTATAAACAAAAAAAGAGCGCCAATTTAGAAAAAAAAAAACAATATTTTTTTACTTTTTGCTATAATAAATGTCCCCAAAAATAATATAAAATTATTTTTTTTCCTCAGGGTAGGCCGATATGTATATTTATGATAAAAAATCCTGCAATAAGCGTATATTGATCGGTTTGCGCAAAAGCTACAGCGTCTACAAAATAAGGGCTAGGTTTATGGCATTTTTATTATTATTTTTTTTTATCTGTGATCTGTGATTTTTATCATGACTGCGACATTATGGCGGACACATCAGACACTTTTGACACTATTTTGGGACCATTGTCATTTATACAGCGATCAGTGCTATAAAAAATGCACTGATTGCTGTGTAAATGACACTGACAGGGAAGAGGTTAAAGCGGGAGTAAACCCGCTGACTTTTTTTTACACCTGTAAGGGAAAAGGCATAATGAGCTAGTATGCACCGCATACTAGCTCATTATGAAATACTTACCTTAGAACGAGGCGCCGGCATCTCACTCGGTCCACGGCGAGGGAGCTGACATGTGGGCTGACATGTGGGGGCTACTTCTGATAAGTCTTAGCTGGGAGCTGAAAGTAGGGTGGGTCATCCAAAAGGGGCAGGCAGGATCAAAAAGACAAGGCTAGAATAAGTGTGTAACTCAATTAGGCCTGTGTACAAAAAGAAAAAATGTGAATAATTATATTAAACATGCCTAAATCTAGACCACCACAACAAAATCAGGTTTGTTCTAAATATGAAAGAAAGAGTGGAATGAAGGGTGAAGGTGATACAAAAACAAAAAAAGGCCATATAAAGTAGATATGTATATATAAATGTATACACATGAGGTGCAAATGAGTCAATCAGATCAAAACAAGTGAAAGGACATGAACAGTGATTGAGCAAGGAGTAGGAGGCCATTTAATTACCTGTTAAAAACAGCCAAAGAAAGAACCAGTATGACCTGACGAGGATCCAAAAAAGAAGTGCGCAGAGGCTTCCCAAATGACCCAACTTGTATTTGTAAATGTAGATCTGCAGCTGCCTCAGCTTTCAAACTTTTATCCAGTTTCCACTACTAAGAAGCTTATTTACAACTATACTTTCTGTACTGACTGCTTTAATAACAGCACTAATTTACCTCTCAACATCTCTATTCCTTTATGAAGCAAAATGTAAGAGGAAGGAAGGAACTGTGCTTATTACTTACTGACGTGTCTTTATGTTCTGTAATACTTAGGACATGTGCCGAATTACACATTATGGCAAAAGTGCATCCACTCTGGGAGCAGCAAAGGAACAAGGGACACTTTATGGCTCAGGCTGTGAGTTAAAAGGAAAAAATGTAACAGATTTTTCTATCCACACTAAACAATGCAGACGGACTGTTTACCCTCTGTCATTATTGTATTCTAGAAGCTGGCACTGTCAGCTGTTATTATACCCAAACCATACCTGCATCTGATCCTGCATATAATTATACTACAACCCCTATACAAACATCTTTAAAGTGGTTATAAACAAAAAAATAACAAAGTACACCCTTCTACGGTGTGTACTTGCCTTAAACCAAAGCAACACAATTAATTTATGTCTGCTCTGTCATTCCCCTGCTATCTGCATGAATCACTTCTGACAGTCTATGCCGAAACAAGACAATCCCAAGAGACTGCTCTACCCCTGCTCCAGCGCCTGACAGGAAATTGACAGTCTAAGCTGTGTATGTTTGCCCTATGAGACTGTGTGTGTGTGTATGTGTGTGTGTGTGTGGGGGGGGGGGTCTCTCTGTCGACTCAGGTCTCATATTACACTCAGCTTTTGGACAGAATAAGCTATAGGCTATATGGTTTTACTGCTATCTGCATACTTGTTGGGTCAATCCACCCTTCTATGTGCCCTGGTGGCCATTGTTAGAAAGACAGAAAATTATGGAAATTCCATGTTACAGCTGTCACCAGAAGAGGAGGTGAGGGTAAATTTTCTTGTGGGGACATCTGTTCTGTGACAACTATCTAAGAGTAAAAAACCCTTTTATAGAGATTTTCTTTAACTGTTACATCTTCAAGTATATTCTCAACAGGACACAGAAAGTAAAACAAGAAACTGACAGAATGCCACTGGGAGTAAAAGTAAAATTTCTGTCTTTGCAGATGACACTAAGCTATGCAGTAGAATAACGTCCTTACAGGATGTCTCCAATTTACAAGCTGACCTCAATGCACTGTCTAATTGGGCGACTATGTGGCAGATGAGGTTTAATGTTGATAAATGTAAAGTTATGCACTTGGGGGCTAAGAATATGCATGCATTATACATGCTAGGGGGAGTAAAACTGGGGAAAACAATGACTCAATAATAGCATGCAATGCCAAGCTGCGGTTTCCAAAGCAAGCAAAGTCCTTTCTTGTATTAAGAGAGGTATAGACTCCAGAGAGAGAGATATAATTTTGCCCCTGTACAAATCATTAGTAAGACCTCATCTGGAATATGCAGTTCAGTTTTGGGTACCAGTTCTCAAAAAGGATATCGGGGAACTGGAGAAAGTGCAGAGAAGGGCAACCAAACTGATAAGAGGCATGGAGGAGCTCAGCTATGAGGAAAGATTAGAGGAACTGAATTTATTCACCCTTGATAAGAGGAGATTAAGGGGGATATGATCACCATGTATACATATATAAGGGGTCCATATAGTGAACTTGGTGAAATAAGCTTTTATAGTATTATTTGTTCCCAGAAAAAACACCATTTTGTACTGAGTATGTGCACTGTGCTTAAACACTTTTACTAGGTTGCTTTGTCAACAGGACACAAGCTAGCCAGCTTTTATTTAAAAACATATAGCACGATAGTGTATTTATTTCACTGTAGATAGCCCCCAAAATATTGTGGTGAGGTTAGGACATGTACAGTCTCAAAAAACAATATCTAAGCCACATATTAAGAGGACCTACAACAGCCAGCCGTTCACAAAAAAAAACAATTCCATGTATTTCTATTTTCCTGACAAGAAAGAACATAAAGTATTCTAGTGAGTAGTATGCAGTGGCAAAGCTAGACATTCATTCCCCCTGGGCAAAGACTCAGCTTGGCACCCCCCAACCCTAAAGAGTAGTTCTCCATCCACAAACCCCCAACCCTGTGCCCAGAGAAATAAGTTGAAGTGTAATAATGAAATAAGCCATATGAAGGTAATATATATATATATATATATATATATTCTTCATTTCAAACTTTTGGTGTATAAAATTTAGTATATGGGCACTGTGCATATTAAGGTTGTTAAACTGGATAGGTTCACTGTGCATGACTGTGCGTGGAGTGTATAAATACTGTACATGGGGTATATATGGCTTCTTGCGAATGCAGTTCAGACCAGTGGGTGGATTACTGGGGTATCAGTGGATGTACGAGGAGTGTCAGTGAATGTACGAGGGGCATCAGTGGATGTACGTGGGGCATCAGTGGATGTATTAGGGGCATCAGTGGATGTACATGGGAATAGGGTATTGGTAGGCATCTCTACAGGTGGTATCAGTGGTTGTAAAGAGGGTAGGAATGACAGATGCGGGGTCTGTTAGTTCAAAAGGGGTAAGAATTGACATACGAGGGTATCACTGGATGTATAGGGGGAATATTGGTTAAACAGGGGTATCAATGGATGTAGCTGAGTCAGCCAACCACCAGCTGATTCACCTGACAGCCCCCCCCCCCCAACACAAGTGCTTGAGCAGCGAATCCCTTCAAGATTGACAGACACCCGCTCCCCCCTTTCCTGGGCACAGCTGGATCCCTTCTGCACTAGCTCTGACTCGCTCCCCCGGGGTCCCGGTTGAATCTCTTCAAGAAGTTAGTGCAGTAGGCTGAATCCCCCACCAGGTCTGGATTCCATCTCCCCTGGGATCAGCAGCATGGAAATGCAGGCTTACAGCGAGAAGCTGGGCTAGGCTGAATCCCCATCAGTGCCAGTGCGGGCTCACTGTCACATCGTGCAGCCAGTGGTGTATGAGTTTGGGCGGCTCCCTGTGACTGCAGCTCAGGTCAGTCTGTCCAGCCGATGCAACCTCCCAAATCCCAGCTAGTATCAGCTGCAGATATTCATCTGGCTCTCTCAATTTGGCTCTAGGTCCGCGGCACCCCTCCCAAGTTGGTGCCTGGGACACATGCCCCCCGCTCCCCTCTAGTTTTGGCCCTGGTAGTATGTGTGCTGTCTTGGCTACTAAACTTTTCTAAACCTTAGACCCCCCCACCCTTACATGAAAGAAAAAAAAAATTAAACATTAACGCTAGGGAGGGGGGTTATCAGCAGCCAAACAGTAAATGAAGCTGGGAATCCCTGGCCATGTAAACAAAGGGGAAGGAATAGTGTGACCTCACTGACCAAATATGGCCATATGTGAGCAATAACATTGACTAAATATGGCCCTGGCCATATTTGGTCAAGATGTTACCTTGGAGACTCCCCTTTGTTTACTTTTAGCAGCAGGGCCCTGGAAAGTTTCACTCGGCATGAGTCAGTGACAGAATCGGGTGTGTCCATTGGTCAGTGGGAATTTTTTTCTTTTGATGGGCAATGGGCATTGTTAATTGCAATTAATGTGGATCTGCATCACTGGATGATGTGATTGCTTACATCATGGAACATTTTTTAGGTTTCTTTTTAGCAAAGAACTTGTCATCAAATGTGTAAGTGTCCTTATTTACTGCTTACTTTTTTTGTGCGAATAAGTAGGCATACATTGTACATACTATGAATGTATTTTTAATTCACACGAGGGGGCTGGTATTTGGGTGCCCCCATATTGTTAAAGGGGTTTCAAGATTCTGATAAACCTCTCCTAGGCAAAACACTAAGAAAGGGGAAGTGTGTAGAACCCCCCCCCCCCAAACCATACCAATTCATATGACCTCAAAATGGGGGGGCATTTTGAGGTCATGTGAATTGGTATGGTTTGGGGGGGGGAGGGATGTCTACATGCTCATCCCTTCCCCTTTTTGGTGTTGATTGGGGGGGGGGGCACACTTCTTGTTCTTGTCTTTTGCATGGTATTCCCCCTTAAAATTCATAGTAGACCCAAAGGAACCCCATGTTTTGTTTGTGTAGGGTCCCCCTTGACATTCATACCAGACCCTCATCGAGGATATGGGTCTGGTATAAATTTTATAGGAAACTCAATACCACTTTTTTTTCTGTGTGGGGTCCCACCTTAACATCTATGCTTTCTTTGATAGCATCCCTTATTTTGTGTCTCTCAAGGATGCCAGCAGCATTTCTGAATGATCAAAAATATATAATGTTAATGTGGCGCTTACTTAAAATATATATAACACTAATTGTAAACTAATTAATAAACATAAATCCTTTGGAGACTCCAAAAGAACAAATCCAAAGAAAATAAAGCGTCCTTATGTTAATTTCTTCAATGATATTGTATAGCCAGAGATTATCCAATCAATGCTATAGCAATTATTGAATCAACATCCTTCACGTGACAGATAAAATGGCTGCAATCCTCAGATATAATGTAAATAGCATGTAAGATATTCTGTGCAAATAGGCAAAAGATAAAGTGCCAAAATAACACAATAGCATGTAATCAATCAATAAGAGCAAAAATGGCAAAAATATGTGCAAAATAATCAATCCGTGCAAAAAAAAAAAAAAAAAAAAAAAAAAACGGGGAAAAAAAGGGAGGTCTGTGCAAAATAGGTAATAAATACCTATTAACGTGCAAAGAGCAAATAAACAAAAATTAGCAGCAAGCAATTAGTAATAACCACAGTAGTCCATATATGTGCTTCAATAAAAAGTATTGAAAAAATTTATATAATAAAATGTATATCCGAGAGACTAGTGCAAGAGCAAGATCCCATACATTGTACAGTGCAATCACGATCAAATTGTGTCAAACTCCTTTTGAAATGCAATAAAGTTCATCAGCTGCAACAAGTGATCCCATCCAAGCACTCTCCAGTCAAATAAGGAAAAAACAGCCTTATGCCGTGTACACACGATCGGACTTTCCGGTGGACTTGGTCCGACGGACTAGAGTCCGCCGGACAGTCCAACCGCGTGTGGGCTCCAGCGGACTTTTTCTTCCCAAAAGTCTGGCGGACTCAGAAAGAAGATTTGACTCAAAATTAGAGTCCGGCGGACAATCCGGCCGTCTGTGTGCTAGTCAGCGGGACTTTTGAAATGAACGGACTTGCCAACACATGGAGTAAAGTCCGTTCATTTAGAACGTGACTTCAGGTAGATGGGACTAGCGAAGGAAGTCAATGCCACCGCCTCGATCGGCGAGATTGACACCTCGCTAGCCACGTCACCTGGTATGGATTTAAAGGGTAATCCCTACGCCGAAAAAACAGTGTGGGGGGTCCCCCCAGATCCATATCAGACCCTTATCCGAGCACACAGCCCGGCCGGTCAGGAAAGGGGGTGGGGACTGTCCCAGAGGATGCTGGGACTGTGACATCATAAGGGGCGGGTCACCATGTGACATGAGTCGGTGACCCCGCCCCTTGTCCCTATATAAGTGGCCGCACAACACGTCTCGGCCATTACAAGCTGAGACAGCGTCGGGTCAACATCGGGAGAAGAAAGAAGAAGAAGAAGAAGCAGAAGAAGCAGAAGCAGAAGGCGGCAGCGACTGGCAAGAAGAGCGGGACAAGACCCCCGGACGGCGACGAAGGATAAAGCCAGGGCTCCTCTGCTAGTAAAAGAGCTAGCAGAATATAGCAGAAGATAGCAGAGGAGTCCGGCGAGAAGACCCCTGAAGACAGAAGAAGAGAAGACCCCGGAGCTGTGTAATAAAGTATTTTAAAAACCTGTGTTGTGTTTTTTTTATGTACACTTTATTTTCCCCAGGTGAATGGGTAAGGGTACACCGGAATCTGGGGCCCCGCTTATTAAAGGGGGCTCCCGGATTCCGATAACCCCCCCGCCCGCAGACCCCGACAACCAACGGCCAGGGTTGTCGGGAAGAGGCCCTTGTCCTCATCAACATGGGGACAAGGTGCTTTGGGGTGGGGCTAGCAAGGTGTCAATCTCGCCGATGGAGGCAGGGGGCATTGACTTCTTTAGCTAGTCCTGTCTACCTGCAGTCACGTTCTAAATGAACGGACTTTACTCCGTGTAAATGTCCGGCGGACCTCCGCCAAAACTCCGACGGAAAAGTCCGGGCATGTGTGGGCAAGTCCACACGTTCAGAAAGTCCGCTGGAAAGTCCGGTGGATTGTCCGCCGGATTAAGTCCGCTGGATAGTCTGGCCGAATAGTCCGTTTGTGTGTACGCAGCATTACAGATACTGGCCGATCCTGTTTCCAGGCTCCCCCTGATAGTACTGTTCCTCTGTGTCTCTGTCCTCGGTTGGATCCCGGCCGAGATCGGAAACAAAACCTCACGAGACACCCTCGGTTACTGTATTCATCACTACTGTGTATTATCTTCTAAATTGTAAGTTTTCTACCTTTAATTAAAATTGCTTTTATATAATACTACACTATGGAGTCCTTCCCTTTCTCTGTCCATATTATTTGACTGGTGGACCTGGTTTGATCCAACCGAGGACAGAGACACAGAGGAACAGTACTATCAGGGGGAGCCTGGGAACAGGATCAGCCAGTATCTGTAAGGCTGTTTGTTCCTTATTTGAAGGGAGAGGCTGGGGGAAACACTTTCTATCACTACACTGGAGAGTGCTTGGATGGGATCACTTGTTGCAGCTGATGAACTTTATTGCATTTCAAAAGGAGTTTGACACAATTTGATCGTGATTGCACTGTACAATGTATGGGATCTTGCTCTTGCACTAGTCTCTCGGATATACATTTTATTATATACATTTTTTCAAGACTTTTTATTGAAGCACATATATGGACTACTGTGGGTATCACTAATTGCTTGCTGCTAATTTTTATTTGTAACTGTAACGGTTCCAGGTTCGGGTCTCTCAAAATGCAATGGCATCTTTGGAGACCATGTGAAAGTGTACCCTAGACTGTGCCATGCTGTATCCTATGCTAATACTCCACTAGTGTGTGGTAGCGTTCAAAACATTCACCAATGCAAAGACCAGGATGGTCAGGACATGAGGGACAATAACAGCGAGTGTCACGCCTATATCCGCGCTTGCTACAGACACAACATCTTATTTGGGGTGATCGTTGAGTAGGGGTACCAGGGAGGACATACGGAAAATGCCTTTCATGCAGCCAGCTCACTGCATTTGCGGTGGGAAGGTGGGGCACAGCACCGTCTGGAAACAAAAGGGCTGAGATGATCTCTTCCTGGAATTTAAGGAAGGATCCAGTTTGTCCTGACGCTTTGTATAGCACATAAGCGTTCAGCAATTGGAATAAGTATACAGACACTTTTTTTTACCAGCGTCTGGCCTTGCGGCAATTAAGTACGGCGCCATCAACTGGTCATTGAGGTCCACCCCTCCAATATTAAGGTTGTATTCGTGGATACAGAGGGGTTTCTCCACAACACCAGTCGCCGTAGGAATTTGGACTGTCGTATCTGCGTGAAGGAAGGACAGAACGAAAACATTCCATGAACCCCTCCACTTCACTACGAGCAAATTATTGCAAGCAGGCTCTCTCCTCCAGCCTAAGACAGGAATCTACAATCCGCTGGGGTAAGCCCCGGTGATTAGATCGCATGGTGCCACATGCTCCATGAGCAAATAAGTGACTAAAAAGTGTCACACTCGTGTAATAATTGTCCACGTACAAGTGGAACCCCTTTCGGAATAAGGGTGACACCAAGTCCCACACAATCTTACCAGCGCTCCCTATGTAGTTTGGGCAGTTCTCTGACTCCACGTGACGGATCCACGTGACTATCTTTTCCCTCGTAAACCATAAATCACGGCCGCGAGCGACGTACGGGTACGTGGTTTTGCACACCAGGGCCACTTGTCCCGACGTATATCGGTGTGAGCCGGTCGGCAAGTGGTTAAGGGAATTCCTTGGGGACTCCCAAGTAACCAGAATTAGTGTCCCAATTGAGACAGGACAAATAGAAAGAGTGAATCTCCTTAACAGGGTCACAGACAGCAATAAAAATTGACAGGTGTTCGAATCCCGCTCCACTCTATCCAAATTTAAATAAAAAAAATAATTGCCTTTAGTTATACTTTAACAACTTCAGCCTGGAAGGATTTATTCACTTCCTGACCAGGCCAGTTTTTGTGATACGGCACTGCGTCGATTTAACTGACAATTGCGTGGTCGTGCAACGCTGTACCCAAACAAAATTTACGTCCTTTTCCCCCCACAAATAGAGCTTTCTTTGGTAGTATTTGATCACCTCTGCGGTTTTTATTATTTGAGCTATAAACAAAAAAAAGAGCGACAATTTTGAAAGAATATTTTTTTTTTTACTTTCTGCTATAATATATATATATATCCCCCAAAAAATATATAAAAAAACAAATGTATTCATCAGTTAAGGCTGATATATATTCTTCTACATATTTTTGGCAAAAAAATCGCAATAAGCTTATATTGATTGGTTGGTGCAAAAGTTATAGCGTTTACAATCTATGGGATAGATTTAGGGACTTTTTTTTTATTGTTTTTAATTAGTGGCGATCAGAGATATTTAGCAGGACTGCGACATTGCGGCGGACAAATCTGACCGCAAATTACACTTTTTTTGGACCAGTGACATTATTACAATGATCGGTGCTATAAAAATGCACTGATCAATGTATAAATGACACTTGCAGGGAAGGGGTTAACACTGAGGGGCTGTCAAGGGGTTAACTGTGTTCCCTCAACGTGTTCAAACTGTAGGGTGGATGGGCTGTCAGGGACATGACAGAGATCACTGTTCACCGGTGGCACATGCACGCCTGCTATAAACACTTAAAGAAATCGACGTACAATGACGGTGATTCGCGCAGCCATGCCAACCTGCCGCAGTAAAACTGCGACGGATGGTCGGCAACTGGTTACATCAAAGAAAGGACAGAAATATTTTTGGAAAGTGGTCTCCATTCTGTCCCCTGTCATTTCACTCTGCAAACTCAGTGAGTATTTAGCTCTTCAGAGGATGGCAAGAGGGCCTCTAAAAGCTTTTTTTTTTAAGCTTAACTTTTACGTGCTTGACCACATAGACCTTTACTGGTAAGTTGTTTTTATTATTTTTTTTTTACATCTATACCAGTTGTAACTACTTTGTGTTGTTCATGAATTTCCCAGTTCAGTGACAGATCCACAGTAAGAATAATAATAAAGTTAAATCTTTCTAGATTTTTGGGGAAAGAGTTAAATAATAACTTAGTAAGAGCCAGTTCACCTTGGTTGCCAAACATCAGTCCATGAAAATCTGGAAAGCCATCATTTATCATTAAACTTCAATTTAAGTACCTTGCTTGAGTTGCTTGTTATGCCTAGTGAGAATGTATTAATTGTTCTTTAATGGTGGGTTATTTTCTTTAACAAAACCACTTGTCTGTTTTGCTGAGAAATACAATATTCTTGTAGTCTGTGAAATCTCAGAGGAATTTCTCCTAATAAATATTGTGGGGAATTGGGCAGCGCCAACACTTAGTACCATCTGTAGAGTGGAAGGAAAACATGGAGCAACGTGTATAAAGTATTCAACAGACACAAATCAGCAAAAAATATTTATATTTTTTCCAAAATGTGAATTTATAGATACCAATACTAACTAATGAACTTTGTGTAGCCTATATGATGACATGCAAGGCAAAAATGGCAAAAGTATTACAATAACCTACTAAAATAAGCTTTCACTTACCATAGCAAACCTCTGTGAGGCATTCTCAAATGGAAGGTGGAGGAGCACAATGTCTCTAACATCCACCAGCTAAGTGATGTCGTCATGGAAGAGTGGAAGAGGAATCCAGTGGCAACCTGTGAAGCTCTGGTGATCTCCATGCCCAAGAGGGTTAAGGCAGTGCTGGAAAAATAACGGTGGCCACACAAAATATTGACACTTTGGGCCCAATTTGGACATTTTATCTTAGGGGTGTACTCACTTTTGTTGCCAGCGGTTTAGACATTAATGGCTGTGTGTTGAGTTATTTTGAGGGGAAAGCAAATGTACACTGTTATACAAGCTGTACACTCACTACTTTACATTGTAGCAAAGTGTAATTTCTTCAGTGTTGTCACATAAAAATATATAATAAAATATTTACAAAATGTGAGGGGTGTACTCACTTTTGTGAGATACTGTATATACAGTATATATATATATATATATATATATATATATATATATATATATATATATATATATATATATATATTGTAGAGAGGCGACCCTGGGTCACTGTGTATATTAGCATTTTCAGCCTGGCTTTTACAAAGACTGATTGCACACCTGTGGGCTGGGTTTATATTCTTCCCAGGATTAGAGCTCAGAGCTCCTACTTGGAGACAGCTCCATCCAGGCAGACGGGAAGTCTCGCTGAGGAGTCAGGAGGACTCCGCCCTACAGACACAATGTCTGTGCATGAGTGTCAGGAGGACACCCATGTTCCCTAGGAGAGAGAGGCTGCAGCTGGCAGCATGAGTATACGCTCTGAGGAGCAACCCAAAGGCCTAGGCGTGAGGTCTGAAGCAGCGGTGCCACAAGAGAGTAAGCCTGGAGGCTAAGGGTTTAAACTATACAGTAATGATGGAACCCCCTGGGAGGGAAATTGCTGTTATTTTCTTTTAACTTTGTTTCCTTTAAATAAAAGTGGGCTGCCATGCCCTTAAAAGGCAGTCTGGACTGACACGTGTTCCTAAAATCGCATGCACCACTTGAGTTGAATCACCCCAAAATCTTACTATATATATATATATATATATATATATATATATATATATATAGAAACAAAGCTGCAACAAAGTGCATGGAAGGGACGCCCCCTTGGATTTTAAAGGGCAGAGAAAAAAGTAATAAGAGTAAATATAGTATAAAATGCACCAAAGTGCCAACATTATTCATGTACAAAAAAAGTTATTGAAAAGTGAAGTTCAATCTTCTAAAACAATACAACAATGAGTCAATTTGAAACATATAATACATATCACCCAAAGCTAGCAATCTTAATTATAACCTCAAAGAATTGAGTTCAATTGTTGATTGGTAGCTAATATTTACATCCCAACATGTTTCGTATGATCGAAAAAACTTATCATTCCTTCATCAGGGAAATTTATAAGGTTCATTTAGTCCAGGTAGTGAAGTAGCCCGTAAGGTATGTATCCATCTTAGTTCACATTCTAAGATCCAATTTAGTTCACATTGTAGGAGGTGGCCACTCGCCCCCTTGTCAGAAAGACACCCTGATCGCCGCAATCAGCTGTATTTTATACAGCTGTGTTGGCGATCTGTATGTACTCATTGGTTGTTTTCTAGATACTTATTGACGTATGGACTGCTGGTGGCTAGATATGTGGAAATTCTCAGCCAGCATGTATTTTCTTTTCCATTCAACCCCCAATGAGTCTAAATATGTGAGCCCTCCACTGTGGTACACTCACCCGACCTTTCTCTGCCCTGAGTTCTTGATGAAGAACTTATCCGGACCATACGTTCCGACAGCTTCACCTGCCCCTCTGCTCCAGGAGTTCCTTATCAACGACCGTGTGATGATAACAACGTCACCAGTGACCATGTAAAGGCGAAGTTCCTTCACATTTCCCCCTGGGATCGGCACCCCCCCCCAAATGGCGGTGCCCTCCTGCTTCTGTCTAGTATTCCATTCTCCACTTCACTCAGCCGACTACTCACTCCCAGTGGCATGTTACCTCAGCTTATATAGCTGCCTGCCACTCCAGTTCCAGGCCCTGCCCCGCTTCCAGAACATTCTCCCTGGAAGCAGGGGAGGCGCCCAGGGAGCACCAGAGCACCAGAGCACAGGTGGTCACACCCACTGCTACACTAACCACTCTCAGCCCCCAGATGAAAACAGACAGGCCGAGCTTGCAGCATAGGCCTGCCTAAATTTACCTGTGCTGACAGTCTATCTAGTAAAAAATCCTATTGCTAGCACCTACCTATTGGTAGAGTGTGCTACATGTATAAATACAATTGGAGTTTTTTATGAAATTATGCTGTCCTCACTGTAGCACCTGAAAAGTCCCCTGATAATAGCTTTCTTTTGTATAATTTATGAATGTTGGGATGTAGTGCAAGGTAGGCTACAAAGCTGGCTAAAATCCATATTTTTTTAGTAAAGAAAGTGTGCTTATGCTGACACATTGACTGTGCTCAGACAACAATTTTGCTTATGTAATTTATTTGCCTGGCTACAACAGGCTGTACATGTACACATAGAATTTAATAACACGGGTGGTTTGCTATGGAATGTAGGAACCAACATCCAAAAGTACACCACCTAAACTAATGGTAGTCAACTTAAAAAAGATAAAGGACCTCAAGTGTGGTCCCCTGACACTTCCAGAGGGCCACACAATAGGAGCACATTTTAACACTTCAACTCCCCAAAATGTTGGTTTTGCTGCATTTTCTGCAGTGTATCGCTATACACACTGAAGATATTAGAGTACAATAATTTCAACATTGGTGTCAGTGATTGCAATAATAACCTCCAGATTTGATGCCAGTGGACACAACAATAACCCCCAGCATTGGTGTCTGGGGATGCAATAATAACCCTCCAACATTGGTGTCAGTTGACATAATAATAACCCCCAACACTGGTGTCAATGAACAGAATAATAACCCCCGACACTGGTGTCAATGAACAGAATAATAACCTCCAACACTGGTGTCAATGGACATAATAATAGCCCCAAACATTGGTGTCAGTGGCAGCAATAATTAACCTCCAGCATTGGTGTCAGTGGACACATAAAAAAAAAAAAACATACAAAAAATGTAAGATAACAAGTATTTACAAATACTAATTCCGGCGCCTGCTCTCCGTCCACAGCGTGCAAGCCTCTTCCTTTTGTCCGCTTGGCGCCAAAAATCGGCGTGACGTCACACGCCCGCGATTTTGGCGCCATGGGGAGGATTTAAAAGACACACACACTGATTGATGTGTGTGGGAGCTCGGAAACACAAAGACATTTTTTACAAGGTAAAACTTTGGTTTTTACTTTTTCCCTACCTTCAGAACTTCATATATATTTTATTTTTGATATGGACTTGTTCAGTGGCGGTGCGTGCATAGAGGGCGCAGGAGCGCCGCCCCCTCTCTCCTGCACCGCTCTATCACCAATAGATAGATTCATAGATTCAGGAGGAGCGCGGGAGAAGATGTCGGGTCGATGAGGAGACACCGCTCGCCGCCTGATAAGGTAAGTGCCGGTAGATGGGGGGCAGAGGGCACATTGGCAGCATTTAATGGGCACAGTGACAGTGTTAGATGGGCACAGTGGCAGCATTTAATGGGCACAGTGGCAGCATTTGAGGCACAATGGCAGCACTTGGGGCACAGTGACAGTGTTAGATGGGCACAGTGGCAGCGTTAGATGGGCACAGTGGCAGCATTTAATGGGCACAGTGGCAGCGTATGGGCACAGTGGCAGCATTTGATGGGCACAGTGGCAGCGTTTGATGGGCACAGTGGCAGCATTTGATGGGCACAGTGGCAGCGTTTGATGGGCACAGTGGCAGCGTTTGGGGCACAGTGAGGCTGTTTGTTTGCGCCCCAAAAAAATTTTGAGCACCAGCCGCCACTGGACTTGTTCCCTTCTTGCCCAATTTAACCAAGCACATTCTGTTGGGGTTGACTTTGTGCCCCCCCTTTCTTCCTTTTTCCTTGGTTCACACTAGGACAAGGTTACTGAAAGGCAAGCCCAGGAACATATTCCTGAATTTTCTGTTTATTTGGATCATCGTTTTGATCTTTCAATGAATGGGCTTCCTTTGATATTGGTATACCAACAAAGGAAAGCTGCGTTTCCCCATTATCTTTTGAATATTAGGATGATGTATGCTAAAAGCAGTCTATCACCCTATGTTACTAATACAATTTTAATATGTGCTTCAATTTCTCTTTTTCGGATATTAATAGATATCGGGTACCTTTCTTATGATTCATTCATACGAGCTCCCAACCAATACCCCAGTTACACTATCAAGGAGTCCCTTTGTGGTAAGCAGTAGATCCATAATAGAAACATTCATCCTTTTGTCGGCTTTGAATTATTACTTTATTATGCCATAACATATATTAATATTTTTCTCAAATTGTTCTCTATTTACAATTTTTAGGCATTTACATTATACATGAGACCGTGAAGGTCCTTATATGTAACTGAGCTCCTTTTATCCCTCCCTACGAGATACCAATCGTCCCGGTAATAGTCGCTCTGTGGGTGCTGTTCTTTTATTATGGGCTAGGATCCCATGAGACTCTCCTGAGATTTGGTTTTTGACCCGTTTTTGAGAGGTAGGGTTCTACCCATTATTCTCGGGTGTTAACCCACTTTAACAATGTGGGGGTTAAATGGGTTAAACCCTCTTTCTTTTTAGGGGAGGTTTTCTAAGGGGCGGGTTGGGTTTTTATAACTACATGGGTATAACTTGGGGTGGGTGGAGCGACTCTGGTGGGTTGGAGGGGGGTTTTTCATATTTCAGTGCCCTCATATATTGTGAATATAATGTTACACATTGCCTCTCCATATATGTTAAACTAATTTTGTTTTCCTCTATCTTTCTTTCCCCATACACCCACGGTTCAACACATGAACAAATCTTTACTTTCGATGTTTTAACGTTCACGATCATGTCAATCTTCCTTATGAAGCCTTTACAGGCGAAACATGTAGAAGTTTATTGAGCATGTGATCGCATATAAATGAATACTGCATTGTCTATGTCTGTTATAGGAATAGGTGTATATACCTAGGACTGTGGATATGTGCATGTTTGTTCATTTGTTATCCTTCTTTTTTCCACTTTGTTAATAAAATATGCTTTAATAATTCAATCTGTGTATCAGAATATCTAACTAGATCAGTATATTTTCAAGATGTACCTATAAAATCCCATATCTCTGCTTTTCTTAACATTTAATTCAAAGGGATGTTGGTACACTAATTCAAATAAATAATGGGCTAATCGACCTCCAAACCATACTCTCAACTAAGTATTTACAAATACAGTGCCTTGTATTCATACCCCTTGAAATTTTCTAGTGTGGTGTGCATTTGTATTCAGCCCCCTTTACTCTGATACCCCTAACTAAAAGCTAGTGGAACCAATTGCCTTCAGAAGTCACATGATTAGTAAATAGAGTCCACCTGTGTGCAATTTAATCTCAGTATAAATACAACTGTTCTGTGAAGCCCCACAAGGTTTGTTAGAGAACCTTAGTGAACAAACAGCATTTTGAAGGCCAATGAACACACCAGACAGGTTAGGGATAAAGTTGTGGAGAAGTTTAAAGCAGGGTTAGGTTATAAAAAAATATTCCAAGCTTTGGACATCTCACGGAGCACTGTTCAATCCATCATCCGACAATGGAAAGGGTATGGCACAACTGCAAACCTACCAAGACATGGCCATCCACCTAAACTGACAGGCCGGGCAAGGAGAGCATTAAACAGAGAAGCAGACAAGAGGCCCATGATAACTCTGGAGGAGCTGCAGAGATCCACAGCTCAGACTGGAGAATCTGTCCACAGGACAATTATTAATCATGCATTGAACAAATCTGGCCTTTATGGAAGATTGGCAAGAAGAAAGCCAATGTTGAAAGAAAGCCATAAGAATTCCCATTTACAGTTTGTGAGAAGCCATGTGGGGGGCACTACAAACCTGTGGAAAAAGACCAAAATTGTACTTTTTGGGCTAAAAGCAAAACGCTATATGTGGTGGAAAACTAACACTGCACATCACCCTGAACATACCATCCCCACGTGAAACATGGTGGTGGCAGCATCATGTTGTAGGGATGCTTTTCTTCAGCAGGGACAGGGAAGCTGGTCAGAGTTGATGGAAAGATGAATGGTGTTAAATACAGGGCAATCTTAGAAGAAAACCTGTTAGAGTCTGCAAAAGACTTGAGACTGGCGTGAGGGTTCACCTTCCAGCAGGACAACGACCTTAAACATACAGCCAGAGCTACAACGGAATGGTTTCGATCAAAGCATACTCATTTGTTAGAATGGCCCAAGTCCAGACCTAAATCCAATTGAGAATCTGTGGCAAGACTTGAAAATTGCTGTTCACAGACACTCTCCATCCAATCTGACAGAGCTTGAGCTATTTTGCAAAGAAAAATGGGCAATAATTTCACTCTTTAGATGTGCAAAGCTGGTAGAGACATACACAAAAAGACTTGCAGCTGTGATTGCAGCGAAAGGTGGTTCTACAAAGTATTGACTTAGGGGGCCTGAATACAAATGCATATTTTCACATATTTATTGCAGCTACAGGACTCATCCCAGTATCTTATTTTTCAGCTGGCGATGCTCAGAAATGTAAAAGCAATCCTAGCCACTAATTTGCCATTGGATCGCTTTTACAGTTGATAGAAGGAGATCCCTTGCTACCTTCCACTGCTTTCCCGGGCTTTCCCGTGCCACCGTAGTATTTCAGGGCCAGACACGTGACGTCATCACGCACACCAATGTCAGGCAGTGCCGGTTGTTGCATACACGCTGTCTTATCTTCTGTTCCTGTAAGCGCAATTTTAATAAATTTGATTTTTGGTCTTTAAATACTACACTATGGAATTTGCCCTTTTTTTTTTTACATGTCTGTGAGTGGCGTTTTAGGATTACTGCGTAATTGTGGTGGTAGAGACGGTTATACCTGCAAGGCAGGCAGGCACATGGTGATCTTTTTGTAAGATCCAACTATCTGGTAAGGAGTGTGTAACATCAGCGGAAGGTGTTTTGGAGCACTTTTGCTTGCCATATCAACACCATTTCAATACTGGATACTTCATGCTGATTAACTGCAGGATTATTCCCCTATGGGACTTTTTGTTCACTTTATGTGCTCAGATCGCATGATATATGGCTATTTGAGCATTTATTGACTATATATTTGTGCATATTTGTTATCTTTCATTTATTGTGTTTATGAAATTTGTGATTTAGCAAAGGGACAGTGTACCTTTTTCAGATTACATACTTTCACATATCTTGTATTCAGACTTTCAGTTTTTGGTGCTGCAGTCAGTTTCACATACATACTATATCAAGGTTTCTTTTTGTTTGTTTTTTCATTTTCATATGTGCCAAATTAAAACAAAAATAGAACTGTTAATCAAATCTAAAATAATATATGCAACATTGATGTATGTGTGGTCAGCTTCAGGCTGTGGCTAAATGGACAACTTAATTTGTTTGCAAACAACAGTACAGTTGATTAATATGCTTTAAATTTAATTGACCTGGGGATATGGCAATAAGGAACTCTTGCTAAAAAAAAAAAAAAAAAAAAAAATCTTGTGTGGCCCCAGCTTTGGACAATGGATGGAATATTTGCGGCTTGTTCACCCCAGATGCTTTCAGGTATGTTTCTTAATGCATGCACAATAAAAATCAATGATTTCTCAATAGTTCATACCACTGCATTCATTTCTAGTACTTTCAAAAACAATTGAACAGTATTTTTGCACTGAAACGCATGTCTCTTCTGCATTAAAAAAAACATCTGCCTGCTTGCAGTGAACAGCAGTGGACCATTAGTTCTGCCTTAAAGCGTTTGTTACCTCAACACTTCATATTCCTGATATGTGCCTGCTCTTTGTATTGGTTCCTTTGAATGACATCCCTGGTGTTCCTGCCAGTCCTTCTGCTTTCCTATTAAAAACTGACCATACTAAGCAGGAGAACATATCGTGGTCAGTTCTCTAGCTATTCTGGGAGCTCAAAATGCTCTCGTCCAATGATCAGACTTGTCCTGACACTCTCCCCACTGCACTGGCAAGATTAGTGTTCTGCGGCTTCTCCTCCCCCCAGTTCTTATGCAACTGAGAACAGAGGGAATGTGATCATTTATAACAAAGGGAAAAAAGGTTTGTATAGATATAAAAAAATATATACATAAATGTTTTGCCTTTCATTTTTATTTTAAACCAAATGGGTTGTTTACAATCACTTTAACTCAGGGCAGTATTCAGCAGCTGTGAGAAGGCACTACAAGGAGACTTTTTAGCAGAATCAGCAGCCTGCAGGTAATGGGATACACATTATTACACATAATTATTGTGTATGAAACTGTATCCCAAATAAACTCCAAACCCTAAACTTCACCTTAAAAACATGCAATGCCACTTCTGACCACTGTAGGGAAAATGCAAAAAAGATGTTATCACCCCATACTGAATTTGCCTCAATGCATTGTACTTTGCGCCTTTTCTGCACTATAGTGCTAGCTGATGATTCCAGAAAAAAATGTGGAGCTGTTGCTAACTAATCAGGATTCTTTCTTTATTTTCCTAGAGAATGATAGAAGAAACATAGCTAATTATTTTAAGCATCATTTCTACGGTTGACAAAGGTTTTCCCTGTCCTATTGTGCCATAAATTAGCCTCACTGCTTTGGTCAATTCCCTCGATGTGTATATCCCTAATGGAAAAATTCAACTTTAAGCACCAGTTTAGTAAAGTCATGTATAGTGTCATATCAAAATGAATAATAGTAATAATTGCTATGTGCAATCCAATAAATTGTTGGGCCATTTTTTCATAGCTTTGGAACTACTCTGCAAAACAGTACGATAATTATTCCTTGTGGAGCCATGTTTATATCTGTGGAGAGGTGCCAGTGCAGTACACATGGCCATTTTGGCAAAGTGGAAGACGAACGTGAATGCAAAGTGCTAAATCAACAATGTATACGGCAGTATTCTGTTCACCTGTCAGAAAATAAACAACACCTGTCTTCCCAGGCTCTACTACTTTAGGAATTCCATATATCTGAAACTGAAACATTATATCATATTCATTAACACTTGGTAAGCTGAAGAGAAAGAAATGTTATATATATATATATATATATATATATATATATATATATATATATATATATATATATATATATATATATATATATGAGTATCTCACAAAAGTGAGTACACCCCTCACATTTTTGTAAATATTTTATTATATCTTTTCGTGTGACAACACTGAAGAAATTACACTTTGATACAATGTAAAGTAGTGACCTGGAAATTTATAGATAGGCAACTCCTATCCTCATATTGATTAGTGGTTCCAAATTAATAATAAATAACTACTGCAGTAGGGAACAGACACAAAAGATACACTCAGCATCTTTCCAAATAACCGTTCTGCTTTATTATGACGCAATTGAAGGTTTTTATACACATGATTACGTAGGTATCACATTAATATTACAATTGTACGTTTATGGTAACAAGGGGCGTATCATAGGCAGGCTAATTCTAATCAGGACTCGAAAGAATGTAAACATGTACTGAAAACATTATTAGTGCTGTGTGCACAGTGAGGGCAGTGTGCAATACATACAAAATAGAATACAATTATATACAGAACTTACAAATTTCCATTACATCTCCTCTCTTTTGATCAATATTTTGATCATTAACCATACCTGCTATCACCTTTAACCTGGAACCTCCACACACTTAGGTGGAGGTAGTCCTGGCCAAAGAGGCAAAAACTCCATTGTGGAGAAAATAATAGCTGAGCAGCTTTTTTCATTACAAAATGACTTTTTATTGTGAAAAACAAATGATTAATGAGACATATTTACAGAGTACTGGCTGTACACTCCTGTGGCCAGAATGACCTTCTAGCTTAATTGTTGGTATGCTGACTTATCAGCATATGTAAACACAGACAATTCTACATAAAATGGAAGAGGTACAAAAGACAAATATGACTTCAACATGGCTAAACTACTTTTCAAATATATATCCCTTACAATTAAAGTAATTTAATCAATAAAGTACCCTAGACTGTGATCGCAAGAGGGGAAACAAATCAAACACAGAGATTTCTTTAATTTAGTCATTTTTGCAGTGTCTGGTGTGGATCCAGGTGATTTTTCCTTCAAGTTTTGCAAAACTGTACATGAAATAGATGTTGTATTGAGTCTCCAAACATTTCCTTATATATAAATGTCTCTTAACAATCCACAAGTCACCTGGCTTTAGTTTTAGATCCTTCCACACTTTTAGGATCTGGAATTGGGGAGAAAACACATAAATGAGTTTGTCAAAAACCTTTAAAAGATCAGCAACATTCTCTGTGAGATCCGAATGGAGGACTTCAGCTGCTGAGACAAAATATAAGCAAGTGAGTAACACACTCCCAAACCAAATCCCATAGGGAAAAGTCCAACATCCCCTTAGGGGCTTGATAAATAATAAGAAAACACTCAGGCAAAAGTTTCTCACTCTACTTTGTCCGCTACATTGTAGACCAGGGATCCTCAAACTATGGCCCTCCAGCTGTTGTGGAACTACACATCCCATGAGGCAATGTAAAACTCTGACATTCACAGACATGACTAGGCATGATGGGAATTGTAGTTCCTGAACAACTGGAGGGCCATAGTTTGAAGACCCCTGTTGTAGACAGTAGGGAGTGTAAAAATAAAACCTCAAAACTTCTAGTAAGGACTCTCCTATAAAAATGATTCCCTCTGTTACTCTCTGTAGATTCTGTACTCTCACTTACAAACTACTTCTGATAACACTTTTTACTGTGGCCCTTGCAGTAGCATTGGCCACTGGACATCCAGAAAACATGTCCATACAGACAAAATGCATACTCATAAGTTCCTGACTTGGGAAACTGGATATATCTTTTTGTAATCTCTGGAAGGGATGTTCAGCTTTTGGTAACACCTTTGGTAACAGGTAAAACAAGAAGTGTTATGTTATAAAAACAACTGTGGTGAACCCTGGCTCTATCCCACGCTCATTTACTAAGGCAGCCATAACTGCTTGTGACTGATGACACGGTCCATGTGTCAAGCTGGAGGGAAAAGAGTGACTGGCAGACATAAATGATCACCTTTTCCAATGTCCTGTTTCATAAGAAGTTGCCCACTGTGGACCACTTGTTCTTCTCGTTCTGGGGTCCTTAAAGTTGAATTATTAATCCTAGCTATACTGGGCCAGAACTAGGGTGGAATCTGTGAGTTGCACAGACCCAGCAAGTGTCCGGGGCTGTAAATGCAGCATCCTTAGTCGGTCTGCTTCCACGTGTGAGTTTTATTGTTAGTATGGCTACCTCAGCAAGAACCTGGAAGGCTGAAAACAGCAGATCAAATTAACTTAGCATGCTTGATTGGTTTACCTGCCGAAGTAAAAACAAACTTCTGGCCCTTCAAATGGAACCAAAAGCTCTCTATTCTCTACTATCTATATAAATATACTCTCTTTTTATAGCTCACAGGCTTTGCTAAAACATGGAGCTCTGCTTCTTGAGCTGGGAAAAAAGGATCTAATGACTCTAAATACAGAGTATCCTTCTGGGTGATAAACTGCATACTCAGTATTAAACCGGGAATAACTCTACAAAATATTAAATATCTGGTTTTTCAGGGAGTGTGTCCTGCACTGGGCTCACAGCAGCTGATTCCTACATCATCAATTTAACACATGTGATTTTTCTTTGTCTCCAGCCTCCTCCAATAGGGGCAATAAGGTGGCTGGATTCAAATCTACGCATTTTTCATTGTTGGATTTGTACATAAACAAACTCATATTTTAAACCTTTCATTAGACAAACATTTAGTTAGCTGTATATTTGCTGCGCAGAATGTCGAACCATTAAAAATTTAATATTTATACTAAGTTTTGGAAACAAGTATCCACATTGATTGTAACCGTAACTAACACTTCCCAACAATTGACCTCGCAGATGGCTCTTTTCGGTCTGGACCTCCACCACTGGCCTACTGCGAGCCTTCCACTTATACATCATATTTTAATTGCAGCACGCCTAGTTCTTGCTCGCGCCTGGAAGAACCCGCTTCCTCCAACCATTCGAGCTCTTATCACCACACTCAATGACCAGTGTCATATGGAATATCTCTTTTCCAAAACAAATATGACAGAACACAGATTTAACAAACGATGGTCACTGTGGTTCGCACACCCAAACAGTTTAAAACTAGCTTGAACAACTTAGGGCCTCCCCCCAGACCGAACAGAGCCGGAAGTGTAAGTCCACTATATGTTTCTTCTCCCTTTCCTTTATCTGCTTTTCACGATCATACCATAAGATATGCTTGGTTACTCACCACTGGTCATGTAATGCATATTAATACCGAATGTAGACATCCCCCTAATTCTATCTTCGCTAAATACATAGCCATAGCCCCTCCCCGGTATGAGAAAATGAAACCTTAAATCCCTCGAGAACCTCTCAGACTACTGTTAACCATTCATACCGCCTGAGGTGATACCGTAGCATCAGGAGTTCGATGGGGAGGGGAATAGAGGTAAAAAAAAAAAAAAAGTGTGGTGTCACGCCCCCCCCGAGACACAGTTTGCTCCCTCTGGGGTGTCTGGGGAGGTCGAGATACTACCGAAAGCCCCGGGCTCTCTGTCATGTGAATTACAACTATTTACACTGTTTATTGCATTTTCCTGCACTTAGTTATCGTACTGTGATTGTCATCCTCAATAGACCTGTACTCATTATATTGACAATTCTTATATCTTAATAACCTCACTAATGCTAATGTTCATCGTTTGTATGTTATTGTGATAAACTTCAATAAAATCTTTGGAAAAAAAATAAAATTAAATATTTGACCAAAATAATATCTAACTTTGTCTAATAGCACCTTTGCATAAAGGTACAGCTCTGATATATCGGGGGTGAACCCTTCATTACTGGGTCCAGCTTGCATACATATATTACAATGGCTTGTTTTCTCTCATGCTGTTTGTGTAAGAACTCCAGTTTCATGTTTCAAAAAGACAACTTTTTCCTGGCAATATTATAATAAATTATAACAATACCCTGCGGTCATGAAGAGATGTCCGTAAATCCAAAATATTCTTCTGCTTATACCCACTGCACTTACAAGGAAAAGGGGCACATCATATCACAATCCACACATTCTGCTTTGGATTCAAAAATAAAAATATATAAAAACAAACAAAGCGCTCAGCCACGTCAAAAACTATAAAACAACTGGCTGCAGGTGGGATCTATCCTAACAGGGTGTGTGGAGTTGATGTGATGGGTCTGTCATATTTAAATATTATTTATTATTACTCTCACATCATGGGCCACACATCAATTTATTATAAGACCTTTAGATTTCATTTTTGTAGAAAAACTTCTTATGTATTGTGATGGACCTCGTACCCAAGATGTCCGCCGTAAATGCTTCCTCCGTCCGGTACCACACAATCCAAGACCCCTTAGCTCACCCAGTCACCAGACAACACCAGTGTAGGGTACATCAGGAATGAATCTTTATTTGACATGTCACACATATATACAGCCAGATGACTCACACCTAGCCTAATTAGCATGAGCTAATTATCTTAATCAACACTGGACTCCTTCATTCAATTGCAGGGTTAATTAGCACATACAACAATAGGTGAAATACTCTTACAAGCCAGACTATATTCATTAACACAACAGACAGGTGGCTGGAGTTCATGAGTCATGACATTAGCGTCTCTTGCTAATATGCCAAATACACATACAGATTCTATGTGTATTGGGGGGCCAGCATGGACCTGAATCCAAGTACCACCAGCTCAGGGGTCCCAGGCTTGCAGCTCAAAGGGCACTGTTCCCCCAAATGCCAGGGCCCATAATCGCAAGGTAATAGGCTCGCATTCAGTCCCCTCCAACAGCCTGTGTCCCAGCCAGGTCTGTCACATTTCTCCCCTTTCGGCAGGAGACTAACACAGGAGGAGACCCCAGACGGGTTGACTCCGAAGTTAGTCAGTGGTTCCAGTCCTCTAATGCCTGTACCCACACAGTACCCCAAACAAATTGTTCCAAACAGAGCACGACTCACCCAGCCAACTTCTGCCTCTCTCATAGAACATATCCGCCGCTGGGGAGAGGCCTGGACTGGCCCTTCTCCCTGGAGTCTTTTCAGCCGCTGGAGAGAAGACAGGGTGACTGGGCTCACTCCATCATGCTGTTGGGGATCTGGGCCGACAGCCCAGCATCCCTGGGGTATACAGGTGGGGACTGCAGTCCCATCCCCCTTTACAGGAAATCTGCCCTCTGTTAGTTGTGGGCAGAGGCCAGCAGCACTTTGTTCCGTTGCCAGTAGTTCAGCTGGGTGTAGGAGCTTCCCTACATCATCTCCTCCAGCTAACTGTTGGGGAGAGAGTCCGACTGCCCCAGCTCCCTGGAACTCCGCAGCTGTTGCTGGTGCTGGACAGGGGTGGGCAGCACTCTGCCCTGTTGTCAGCACTTCTGCTGGGGACTCCACATCCTCCGCTCTGGTTAACCGTTGGGGCAGGAGGCTGGCTTCCTCCACTCCCAAATTGTGTAGCTGCCATTGGAAAGGGGAGCCGGCTGCTTCCTTTTCCATTCCCTCATCTGGCTGCTGGGATGACATGTCTGTGGTATTGTCTCCCAGGTGCACGGATCTTTGCTGGGGAGGAAAGACCGCTTTCTCCCCCCTGGCCGACTGTTGAGGAGGGACAACAAACACCTCCTCTCCCTTCTCCCCCTGTATCTGCTGCTGGGAAGTGATCGCCACCTTCTCACCCTGAGCCTCCAAAACTGACACAGGTGTGGGGCAGAGGTCTTGGACCCTCTGTCCGGTGACCAGCGCTTCAGCTGGGGAAGTTCCTTGTAACTCCCCAGATACTGCTGTAGATGCTGGGCAGAAGTTAGCAGAGCTCTGCCCTGTTGTCAGCACTTCAGGTTTGGGGACAGCAATCTCCAGAGTTTCCACTGCCGATTCTCTTGCATGCTGCTGGACAGGCATATTCCTCCATCCAACCTTGTTTTGTGCAGTAACAGGTTTGTCAAGGTCAGTCAGCACTTGCTGCATCCGCCATAAGACCTCTGCATCCATAGCTGCGGGGGCAGGTGGGCAAAGCACTGTCATGTTACTATGCCACATTGCTGACTCTTCAGCCAGGATTTCAGAGCTGTCTGCTGGTATTTCCTGATAGTCCCAGGCAAAGGGAGCCCCACCCTGCTGCTGAGCAGAGTCTATCAGCTGTATGTAGGCGATCTCCAGCTCCCATTCCTGAGTGGCCAGGAACTCCAAATCTTCCTGTGCCCAGAGCACTTCCGAGATGTTCAATCTTTGCTCTCTGTGCTCCATTATTTCCTCCAAACGCCACTCCAGATCACTCCCAAAGTCGGGGTCCTCGGACAGCCTCCAGTACAACAATCCCAGGCCATTATAATCAAAGCCTTCCGTGGGCCTGTCATCCGCTGTCCACGGGCACACTTAGGCTACATACCACCGGAGGGCTCTGTAGCTCTCGTCCAAACGCATTTCTGCCCGGATCAGCCTGCTTAACTCAGCTGTCCACTCCTGCTTCGGTTGTTCCCCCAATAACAACATTCGTACTTCATACTGCGACCAGTACCTTACATGGATGGAGGGGAGAACTTTTCCCTGGTGTCGCTGCTCACAGGCTAGCGCTTCTTTCCAGAGTTGTAGGCGAACAGAATCATACCATCCCAGCAGGACCTGCACCGATACTGGTCCTCTGTGCTGTATCCGCATCTCTCGCAACCTCCTTCCGAATTCCTCTTCCATGACGTATCTGTACCTCTGCTATCCGGGCCTTGGATCCAGGTGATGGTTTGGATGTGTTCACGACAAGGAAGCACGATCCCACTGCTGCCACCAATTGTGACGGACCTCGTACCCAAGATGTCCGCCGTAAATGCTTCCTCCGTCCGGTACCACACAATCCAAGACCCCTTAGCTCACCCAGTCACCAGACAACACCAGTGTAGGGTACATCAGGAATGAATCTTTATTTGACATGTCACACATATATACAGCCAGATGACTCACACCTAGCCTAATTAGCATGAGCTAATTATCTTAATCAACACTGGACTCCTTCATTCAATTTCAGGGTTAATTAGCACATACAACAATAGGTGAAATACTCTTACAAGCCAGACTATATTCATTAACACAACAGACAGGTGGCTGGAGTTCATGAGTCATGACATTAGCGTCTCTTGCTAATATGCCAAATACACATACAGATTCTATGTGTATTGGGGGGCCAGCATGGACCTGAATCCAAGTACCACCAGCTCAGGGGTCCCAGGCTTGCAGCTCAAAGGGCACTGTTCCCCCAAATGCCAGGGCCCATAATCGCAAGGTAATAGGCTCGCATTCAGTCCCCTCCAACAGCCTGTGTCCCAGCTAGGTCTGTCACATGTATCCCATCCATCTTGGCTTTGTTAAACATTATGGCAGCTATATTCCAATTAACAACCTCATCTTAATCTCTTTCCACTCAATAAATGTAAAATTACAAAACTGTTATCTTAATCTAAACTAATCCCATTTTTATAAATTCCCCATTAAACTGGATTTCATTTCCAACCAAAGGTTGTCTAAACCAGTTTCAATATATCTATATTATTAATAAAATTTTTAAACTCATATTAGAAATTAATACTCAAATAATAATTTCAATATCTCACCCTAATGTATATCCACAGATAACGTTCCTTAAATGGGGACATATTACTTAATTTTACTTAATTCCCTATTAAATGCACTGTTTCCACTATCAAAGGATATTCAATTTGTGTAATACACGATTAAATGTAACCTTCATTTTACCATGTTTGGAAAACAGATTCAAAAATAATTGTGATCACATTGTTTATCATTAGATTCGTTAACCCGGCACATAAAGTTATAAATGTTTTGTCTAAAAAACTGAAATTGGCATGGTGTCCTTCCAGCTTATCACCGACCTCTCATCCCAGCCACATTCTTTCAGGAGAGCACAAAGGAGGGGGTCACATCTGCGTACATGACACACACAAGCGATAGAACTAAAGGTTCCAGCATTCACACACATACACAAATATCTCTCTAAAATCGCTTACATTTTTCCTATTTGTACACAACACATGCATATCATTCTCTCACTTTCTTTTAAATACTTCCTTGCTAAATTTGTGCTTTCCTTATTTTGTTCCTTATTTTGTTCTGATATCCTTTACATCCAATGTATTGTAATACCATACTTCACATACTGTACCTTCTATGAGCAGACGGGCAGCCATAGTGTTCATCCCATCTTCCCTCTCTGACAACATATAAAGTATTCTGTTTTAATTCTCATTTCTCTGTTTCTTGACTTTACTAGTTGTAGTGCCTGACCCCAAATTCATCCCACAACTTAACATGAAAACGTCCCTTTCTGTCTAGTGTTAATTGTCACCCTTCATCCATCCTACTCACATAGATAGCTGTTTCTCTAGCTAGTGTACTCTGCATGATTCTTAGTCCCTGTGGACTTCGGTGGTAACCCAGTTACCCATTGTGGATCCACGTCCACTTTAACCATTAATCTAGGGGCTCAGTATAGGCGGAACCGCACCTTCGATTCATATATAGCGCTCCTCTTGCGCTTGGCATTTTTGAGGGTCTCTTACCCTTCATTCCCTTACTTAATTTAATGCCCATAATGACTGGCCAGTCTTCTCTACATGTGCCTATACCCTCTTGCCTCTAAACTACTTTATCTAGCAGATGTACTACATATACCTGTGAACAGCACTATCCTTTCCTTTCTTATCTATAACACTCTGATGGACAGTAGACAGTGACAACATAACATATAACCACCAATCAATACAGTTTGATTAAGGGGAGTAAAATAGGTACCCTTTGTCCCGAAAATGCCTTACCGATCAAGGAAGTCTGATAACTCAAATGTAAGCAAAAAGGCTTACCTCAGCCGGCTGATTATCAGAAATTCCCGGATCGTCTCAAGCTCCTCGTTTCGGATACTCAGGGTCACCTTTTAACCCCTCCTAGGCAAAGCTTGCCACCTGACCTGGAAATTTATAGATAGGCAACTCCTATCCTCATATTGATTAGTGGTTCCAAATTAATAATAACTACTACAGTAGGGAACAGACACAAAAGATACACTCAGCATCTTTCCAAATAACCGTTCTGCTTTATTATGACGCAATTGAAGGTTTTTATACACATGATTACGTAGGTATCACATTAATATTACAATTGTACGTTTATGGTAACAAGTGGCGTATCATAGGCAGGCTAATTCTAATCAGGACTCGAAAGAATGTAAACATGTACTGAAAACTGTAACGCCGAGCGCTCCGGGTACCCCATCCATCCCGGAGCGCTCACGGCGTCCTCTGCCCTGCAGCGCCTCGGTCAGCTCCCCTGACCGCAGGCGCTGCTCTGTCTCCGGGATGCGATCCACGTCCCGCCCGGGGATCGCATCCCGCTCCCCTCACCTTCCCCTGTCAGCTTCTTCCGGCGTGCGCGCGCCCCGCTCCCCAGGCGCGCGCGCGACCCTGCCTGCTCTTAAAGGGCCAGCGCACATCAATTAGTGCCTGGTCCAATTAATGTTACACCCAAAACACTACATAAACCCACTTCCCCTTCCTGTCCTGGCCGGATCTTGAGTTGCATATAGTGCCCAGTGAAAGCGTTTCTGTGTTTGCTCCTACTGTGTATCCAGATCTCTGCCGTTGCCCCTGACTACGAACCTTTGCCACCTGCCCTGACCTTTTGCTACGTTTGACCTCGCCTCTGCTTAATCCTTGTGTACCGCGCCTGTCTCAGCTGTCAGTGAGGTCGAGTTGCTATTGGAAGACACGACCTGGTTGCTACCGCCGCTGCAAGTCCATCCCGCCTTGCGGCGGGCTCTGGTGAAAACCAGTAGCAACATTAGAACCGGTCCTCCAATACAACCCGTGCTATCGCCTCATTGGCATAGGGGATCCACCTCCTGTTCCCCGCTGTACCCGATACGTGACAAAAACATTATTACTGCTGTGTGCACAGTGAGGGCAGTGTGCAATACATACAAAATAGAATACAATTATATACAGAACTTACAAACTTCCATTACAGTAGTGAGTGTACAGCTTGTATAACAGCGTAAATTTGCTGTCCCCTCAAAATAACTCAACACACAGCTATTAATGTCTTAACCTCTTGCAACAAAAGTGAGTACACCCCTAAGTGAAAATGCCCAAATTGGGCCCAATTAGCCATTTTTATTCCCCGGTGTCATGTGACTCGTTAGTGTTACAAGGTCTCAGGTGTGAATGGGGAGCAGGTGTGTTAAATTTGGTGTTATCGCTCTCACTCTTTCATACTGGTCACTGGAAGTTCAACATGGCACCTCATGGCAAAGAACTCTCTGAGGATCTGAAAAAAAATAATTGTTGCTCTACATAAAGATGGCCTAGGCTATAAAAAGTTTGCCAAGACCCTGAAACTGAGCTGCAGCACGGTGGCCAAGACCAAACATTGGTTCAACAGGACAGGTTCCACTCAGAACATGCCTCACCACGGTCGACCAAAGAAGTTGAGTGCATGTGCTCAGCGTCATATACAGAGGTTGTCTTTTGGAGACAGACTTATGAGTGCTGCCAGTATTTCTGCAGAGGTTGAAGGAGTGGGGGGGGGGGGGTCAGCCTGTCAGTGCTCAGACCATACGCTGCATCAAACTGGTCTGCATGGCTGTCATCCCAGAAGGAAGCCTCTTCTAAAGATGATGCACAAGAAAGCCCGCAAACAGTTTGCTGAAGACAAGAAGACTAAGGACATGAATTACTGGAACCACGTCCTGTGGTCTGATGATAACGACCCCAATCACACCTCCAAGATGACAACTGCCTTGCTAAAGAAGCTGAAGGTAAAGGATGATGGACTGGCCAAGCATGTCTCCAGACCTAAACCCTATTGAGCATCTGTGGGACATCCTCAAATGGAAGGTGGAGGAGCGCAAAGTCTCTAACATCCACCAGCTCTGTAATGTTGTCATGGAGGAGTGGAAGAGGACTCCAGTGGCAAACTGTGAAGCTCTGGTGAACTCCATGCTCAAGAAGGTTAAGGCATTTCTAGAAAATATCCACGGCCGATCTAAGCAAAGATCTTATGATGGACATCTACTGTTGTCACTGTCCAATTAGTAGTCTCTAATAAATGGGGTGACACTGGTGTGGTATAGGGTACAAGTTACAGGTACAGTCCGTTTAGCCTGCCAAGTTTGGCAATCTGTATAAGAGAAAAATATGTTCCATACGATACCCTATCCACGGAGTATCTGTGTCCAGTGAATGATGTTAGAGGAGTGATAATCCCACACAGGTAGTTTCATGTACCGGGTCCCATTGATGTTAATACACGAATTCCGTGTAGTATGTGATGGGCGCTCAACAGCGTTAGTGATCTCCGCTCTTTTGTATTTCCTCCTGTTGTGTTGCAGTATTGCTGCTCCGTGTACCATCTGATCGTCCGTGTCATCCGGTCGAACAAGTCTCTCCAATGCGCCGTCTCTCAAAATTCACCGTGGACTTACTTCCTTTCGGGACACAGCTGTGCGGCAGGGTCACGCAACGCTAGTGACGTCAATGCGTTTAGCCACCACGTAAGGTAACTGCCCCTTTTTCCATGGTTAAAGAAACATTGTGTTTCATATGTAGTGTCCTCTTGCAGGGTTTTCTGTTTCACTATCTTCTCAAGGCATAGGGGGAGGAAAAATATAAATACAAATGTGTATATATATATATATATATATATAGAGAGAGAGAGAGAGAGAGAGAGAGAGAGGAGGGAGGAGAGGAAATATATTGTTTATATGTGATATAAGGCAAGCATGAAAGAGGAACGGGACGGGGGAGTGACAGAACAAAAGACAACAATGACAAAGACAGATAACAGAAAGCATGGACAGAAAACAATGACGGAACCAAAGCAAAGCAAAACATACCAATAGGGATGAGCCCGGTGTTCAATTCGAGCCCATGTTCGAATCGAACATTGTCCGTTCGTCCGTTCGCCGAAACCAGAACTTTATGGGCCGTTCGCATCAAATTCGTGTGATACGAACGGCCCACGATGCACTGTGCCATTCGCAGTGCATTGCTGGCTGATGATTGGCCAAGCATGCACTGTGACCCAGCATCAGGGCCGGATTAACATAGGGGCTATTGGAGCTGCAGCTCCAGACCCCTTACCTTAAGATAGGCCCATTTGAAAAAGAAAAAAAAAAAAATTTATTGACTTCGAGGGTTGTGGCTTGGCAACCATGAGTCACATAGAGGGGCAGGTAGCTGAAGGTCTAACCCACTACTGGTCACAATTTAAGGGCTCCTATCACCCATGGTCCTGGAGATACGGGGCTCCTTGCGCAGCATGTCAGAAGCTACATATGAAACAGCCAGTTTAAATTCCTCTTCTGTACATACTGCCCACTGTGATACCCTCCACACTCCTCTCCTGTACATACTGCCAACTGTCATACCCTCCACACTCCTCTCCTGTACATACTGCAAACTATCTTTCTCTCCACACTCCTCTCCTGGAAGAGGACTCCAGTGGCAAACTGTGAAGCTCTGGTGAACTCCATGCTCAAGAAGGTTAAGGCATTTCTAGAAAATATCCACGGCCGATCTAAGCAAAGATCTTATGATGGACATCTACTGTTGTCACTGTCCAATTAGTAGTCTCTAATAAATGGGGTGACACTGGTGTGGTATAGGGTACAAGTTACAGGTACAGTCCGTTTAGCCTGCCAAGTTTGGCAATCTGTATAAGAGAAAAATATGTTCCATACGATACCCTATCCACGGAGTATCTGTGTCCAGTGAATGATGTTAGAGGAGTGATAATCCCACACAGGTAGTTTCATGTACCGGGTCCCATTGATGTTAATACACGAATTCCGTGTAGTATGTGATGGGCGCTCAACAGCGTTAGTGATCTCCGCTCTTTTGTATTTCCTCCTGTTGTGTTGCAGTATTGCTGCTCCGTGTACCATCTGATCGTCCGTGTCATCCGGTCGAACAAGTCTCTCCAATGCGCCGTCTCTCAAAATTCACCGTGGGCTTACTTCCTTTCGGGACACAGCTGTGCGGCAGGGTCACGCAACGCTAGTGACGTCAATGGGTTTAGCCACCACGTAAGGTAACTGCCCCTTTTTCCATGGTTAAAGAAACATTGTGTTTCATATGTAGTGTCCTCTTGCAGGGTTTTCTGTTTCACTATCTTCTCAAGGCATAGGGGGAGGAAAAATATAAATACAAATGTGTATATATATATATATATATATATATATATAGAGAGAGAGAGAGAGAGAGGAGGGAGGAGAGGAAATATATTGTTTATATGTGATATAAGGCAAGCATGAAAGAGGAACGGGACGGGGGAGTGACAGAACAAAAGACAACAATGACAAAGACAGATAACAGAAAGCATGGACAGAAAACAATGACGGAACCAAAGCAAAGCAAAACATACCAATAGGGATGAGCCCGGTGTTCAATTCGAGCCCATGTTCGAATCGAACATTGTCCGTTCGTCCGTTCGTCGAAACCAGAACTTTATGGGCCGTTCGCATCAAATTCGTGTGATACGAACGGCCCACGATGCACTGTGCCATTCGCAGTGCATTGCTGGCTGATGATTGGCCAAGCATGCACTGTGACCCAGCATCAGGGCCGGATTAACATAGGGGCTATTGGAGCTGCAGCTCCAGACCCCTTACCTTAAGATAGGCCCATTTGAAAAAGAAAAAAAAAAAAAATTTATTGACTTCGAGGGTTGTGGCTTGGCAACCATGAGTCACATAGAGGGGCAGGTAGCTGAAGGTCTAACCCACTACTGGTCACAATTTAAGGGCTCCTATCACCCATGGTCCTGGAGATACGGGGCTCCTTGCGCAGCATGTCAGAAGCTACATATGAAACAGCCAGTTTAAATTCCTCTTCTGTACATACTGCCCACTGTGATACCCTCCACACTCCTCTCCTGTACATACTGCCAACTGTCATACCCTCCACACTCCTCTCCTGTACATACTGCAAACTATCTTTCTCTCCACACTCCTCTCCTGTACATACTACCCTCATAATACCTTCCACACTCCTCTCCAGTACATACTGCCCCTATCATACCCTCCACACTCCTCTCCTGTACATACTACCCCATCATACCCTCCATACTCCTTTCCTGTACATACTGCCCACTGGCATACCCTCCACACTCCTCTCCTGTACATAGTGCCCACTGTTATACCATCCAATCCTGTACATACCACCCTCATAATACCTTCCACACTCCTCTCCAGTACATACTGCCCCTATCATACCCTCCACACTCCTCTCCTGTACATACTGCCCCATCATACCCTCCATACTCCTTTCCTGTACATAGTGCCCACTGTTATACCCTCCACATTCCTCTCCCTCACCTACACATACTTCACACTTTCATACCATCCATACTCATCCCGTATGCCTCTTACACACAAAAACAGTTCTTTAAAATGATATTGAATATCCCCAAAGTTACCAGCTCTAGAATGGGCACACTTTTGTTCCATCTTCACCCTTTCTTCCTTCCGGGTTCTGTGCCTTCGGTCACTTGCTTGGCAGGGCTGTGTTGCTGTCAATTCCACGCATGCTCATTCACATCCTCTCTCTCTCTCTCTAATCCCCCCTCTCTCTCTCTCACCCTCCCTCCCTTACCCCTCACCCCTCTCTCATGCCCTTTCTCTCTCTCTCTCTCTCTCTCTCTCATCCTCCCTCTCTCTATTCAATTTAATTTGTTATAGCAAAAAAATGTTTATACTTTTAATTATTGTTTTTTAATTATTTTTATTTTTTTAATAAAAAGCCCCACCATAATCCTCAGCACCAGGCCCATGATGTTCTTAATCTGGCCCTCCCCAGCATGCTTGGCCAATCACAGCGCCGGCAGCGAGGAGAGCCATAATTGGCCACAGGCAGGATGCCTGTGGCCAATTATAGCTCAGGGGGGTTTAGTACACGCCCCACACTGTATAAGGCTGCCAGTGTGGTGGCCTTGTGTAGTGTTGTGCGGCGTTCATAGAGAGAATTATAGGCAGGGACAGTGTCAACTGTGCTTTATACTTCTTTAGATAGCGCTGTTACAGTGAGTGTAGTGTTCAGGAAGAGAGCAGGATAGGCAGGGACAGTGTCAGCTTTGCTTTACTTCCTAACCTAGCGCTGTTACAGTGGGTGTAGTGTGCCTCCTGCACACTGCACAGCATACACCTGAATCTACCCCCTCATTGCTGGTGTTGTGTAGTTGATTTGTGCAACACAGGCATCTGCCTAATATTCAGTCAGTGTAGTGTGCCTCCTGCACACTGCACAGCATACACCTGAATTTAAATAGCAATGATTGCTGTATAAATGACAATGGTCCCAAAAATGTGTCAAAAATGTCCGATGTGCCTATATGTTCAAATTTAAATTGGGGTAAGTCGACATCATTGCTTAATATCTATTGTTTATGTAAATTTATGCAATATGGCCCATATCTACTGCCCAATTGTGTCTAAAGTGGGCTATCTGCAACCTATCGATTTTTGCGATTGTCGCAGAAAGTGGGACTAGTTTGGTATCTATATGGTCTAAACATAGTAATGCATATTGTTGTGGTATATTTTATTAGGTCTCCAAGAAGACCTGAAGGTTAAGTTCTGTGTTCATTCCTAGAGGGCTCAGACTTTTTAAGTGGTAGATCCACCACTTTTCTTTTTGCAGTAAAATGCGATTAAAGTCTCCTCGTCTTGGAGGTAGTTTCAGCATGTAAATTCCTTTTACTGTCATTCCCTCCAGTTTGCCGTCATGGAGTTGGGTGAAATGCTTGGCCGGTGTAAATGCCTTTTACTGTCATTCCCTCCAGTTTGCCGTCATGGAGTTGGGTGAAATGCTTGGCCGGTGGTTTCTCAGTGTCCTTTGCTGTTATCTCACGCACATGTTCCCCTATCCTAACTCTTAGTGGGCGTTTTGTCTTGCCAATGTATATTTTTCTGCAGGGGCATGTTATCATGTAGATCACTTTGGAGGAGGCACAGTTAATCAGATCTCTGATCACATATCCTCTCTCCCCTCGTGCATCTCCAAATGTGTCTGTTCTGTCCACATATGGGCATATTTGACAGTGTCCACATGCAAACATGCCCCTGCTCCTGGGGAAATCCGACAGCCACATCGTATCTCCCTCCTTCCTGTATTCAGATCTTATTAGGAGGTCACCCAAATTTTTGGCTCTCCTAGCTACCATGTTGGGGGAGGGGCCTACGATTTTTGCCAGTTCCGGGGTGCCTGTCATTATACCCCAATGTTTTTTGAGTATCTCTCGAACTGTGTCCCATTGGACACTAAATTGTGTAATCATTCTGATAGGGCTTTGTGTCATTTAATTAGGTTTTTTTTGTTTTTGCACTTTCTCCTGTCGTGGTCACTTGTAGGTCTTCCCTATTTCGAGCAGCCACTTTATTTTTTGCTCTTTTAAGTTGGTTATGTGTGTAACCACGTTCTCTAAATCTGCTGTAAAGGTCTTTACTTTCTCTCCTGTAGTCTGCGGGATCCGTGCAGTTACGTTTGAGACGGAGGAATTGTCCTACCGGTATGCTGTCTTTCAACCATTTGGGGTGATAGCTGTCTGCCTGAAGAAGGGTGTTTGCAGATGTATCCTTCCTATAGGTGTGTGTGATAATTGCATCTCCAAAGATTGAAATCCACAGATCCAGGAACAAAATTTTTGTCTGATCAAAAATATATGTTAAGTGAATGTTTGAATCGTTGACATTCAACTGTTCCATGAATTTGTGTAATTCAATGAGGGTGCCACTCCATACCAGTAGGACATCATCTATATATCTTAACCAGGTATGTACGTGGTCAAGATACATCTGGTTAGTGAATACTTTTTCCTCTTCCCATAATCCTAGGTGTAGACAGGCGTAAGCTAGGGCCCAAGAGGCTCCCATCGATGCTCCCATCGATGTCCCCTTAATTTGCTGTTAAAATTTATTGAGAAATTGGAAATTTCATATTTCAAGAGTTCTAATATGAACTCATTTTGATGGGCACATCTATGGAAGTACAGATCCAAAAAGCCCTTCACTGTCCTTAATCTGTATGTGTGTGGGATCGATGTATAGAGAGACTCTACATCTACCCCAACCAACCAATAGATTTTCCGATCCTATCCATTGGGCCTTTAATGGCCAAAACTATAGGTTGACCGGGGGGATTCTTTAGGTTTTTATGTACTTTCGGGACTATGTAGAAGATTTGTATGTTATATTCGTCTATCTGCAGGTATTTATATTCACGTTCGCTCAGTAAACCAGCTTCTTTAGCAAATCTGAATTTCTCATTTAACGTTTGTACTATTTCGGGAAATGGATTATTCTCTAATTGTTTGTAAGTATCTTCATCCCCTAACAGTCGTTTGACTTCACCTTCATATGATTTTTCACCCATTAGTACTACATTCCCGCCCTTGTCACTTATTTTAATTACTATTTCTTTAAAGTCTTGTAATTCTTTTAGGGCTATACGGTCTTTTTTTGAGAGATTGTCTATACCTTTTTGCATCCAATCAACCTTATTTAAATCTGTTTTAATCATATCTTGAAAGAGACTCAGGTATTTATTTTTGCCAAGGGAAGGCATTTTTTTAGATCTAATGATTAGATTTGCCTTTCTTTTTGTTATAATTTCATCACTGATGTGTTCTTCACTCTCTTCTAACAAGGAGTTTAAGATATCCAAGGCCTCTTTGTCATTTTCGTCCAAGGCTAGACTTCCTGTTGTCACTTCGTCCTCTGTATTATACAGTGAACGGTAGTATACCTTACGTAAAAAAAAAAGTGACATCTTTATAGAGGGTAAATTCGTCCATGTTGTCTGTTGGGGAGAATGACATGCCTTTATTGAGTAGATCTATATGTCTAGCTGTGAGCTGAAATTCTGACAGGTTAATGACCTTCATGTAATTTCTCATAGTTATTTCCTGTCTAAATGGCGTGAATGTCATTCTTTTTGACTTCGTGTTCTTGTTCCCCCTTGGGTGTTCCCCTTCTGTCCTTGTTTGCCCGTTTTTTTTTTTTTCGGGGACAGAGGCTGATCGCCGTGTTCGTCTTCTCCCTCCTCCCCGGGTACTAAAAAAGTCACGGATTTACCTCCTACCTCACCGTCAATGTCAGTCTGGCACCCCTCTGTCTCAGAACGAGACCTCGTTTTTGGTCCACGTTTCCTCGATCTAATCTTACCACGTTGGATGGTGAGATCAAAGATTTCACCTTTCTCCCAGTCATTCAAGTCTCTTCTAAATTTGGACTGTTTTGTAATTTTTAAATTGTGTTGAGTCTTTTCAATCTCTTTTTTTAAAAGGTAATTTTGTTTCTGAAATTCGTCTGATTCCTTGAATGGATCTAGTCCTTCTGTACTATCATCAATCAGTTTTTTAGGTTCTATTAATTGTATTTTTTCTTCTTCTATAATTAATTCCACTATTGCTAGCCCATTTTTTTTTATAGATATGCTTGCTATTTTTGACCAGAGTGACACTGCCCACATTGGGCTAGCAATGTTTTGAAGAAACTCTTTGTGTATTTAGGATATACTAATTCATGCCCTTTCCTAATGTTTTTATGGTATACATTGCTAAGGAGGGGGCTGGAAATCTGGCCACCGCGGCCTTAACAACCAATGAGACATCAGCTGTCAGCGGGCTTCCCCGCTGACAGTTGAATGTAACAAAACAGTATTGCCAGCTAAAAAAAAAGGTTCATACTAGGCCCTTGGGTCTAGTATGGATTCAGAGGGGACCCCCCATGCCCAAATTTTCTTGAAAAATGGCATGGGGTCTCCCCCAAAATCCATACCAGACCCTTATCTAAGCATGCAGCTCGGCAGTTTAGGAAAGGGAGGGGACGAGTGCCCCCCTCCTGAACCATACCAGACCGCATGCCCTCAACATGGGGGGGGTGGGTGCATTGGGGCAGGGGCCCCCCCACCCTACCCCAAAGCACCTTGCCCCCATGTTGATGGGGACAAGGGCCTCTTTCTGACAACCCTTGCCCGGTGGTTGTCGGGGTCTGCAGGTGAGGGGCTTATCGGAATTTGGAAGCCCCCTTTATTAAGGGGGCCCCCATATCCCACCCCCCCATGTGAATGGGTATCAGGTACATTGTACCCCTACCCATTCATCAAAAGAAAGTAGTGTAGTGTGACAAAAGACAATAGACAGTTTTTGACAATTCCTTTATTAAAAATGTCTTCTTTTTCTCCCACGTCTTCCTCTGGTCTTCTTCTTTCTCCTGTCTTCTTTGTCCGGTGTTCTTCTTCCTCTGCTGCCACTCCTGCCACTGACCCTCCTCCGATGCTTGTCCCCACCCCCTTGTGATGTCACCGCCCAGGGCATGATGGGTCCATGATGTCACGAGGGGGCAGGGCCTCCAGATGACGTCATTCGATGGCCACGCCCCATAGATATCTAAGAAATGCTTGACATCAGTAGGGACAGATAAGCGGGACCAGCATTGGAAGAGGGTCGTCGTGGGAGCAGCAGCAGGGGAAGGACACCGGACAAAGAAGACAGGAGAAAGAAGAATCGGGAGAAGGAGAAGACCGGAGGAAGAAGCAGGAGAAGCCCGGAGGAGGAAGAAGCAGGGAAGAAGAAGACATTTTTAATAAAGGACTTGTCAAAAACTGTCTATTGTCTTTTGTCACACTACACTATTTATTTTGGGTGAATGGGTAAGGGTATGATGTACCCGATCCCCATTTACATAGGGGGCCAGGATCTTGTTAAAAGGGGCTTCCAGATTACGATAAGCCTCCGCCCACAGACCCCGACAACCACCGGGCAAGGGTTGTTGGAAAGAGGCCCTTGTCCCCATCAACATGGGGCAAGGTGCTTTGGGGTGAGGTGGGGATGCGGAGCCCCCCCTGCACCAAAGCACCCACCCCCCCATATTGAGGTCATGCGGATGGTATGGTTCAGGAGGGCGGGGGCACTCGCTTGTCCCCTCCCTTTCCTGACCTGCATGCTCAGGTAAGGGTCTAGTATGGAATTCATACTAGACACAAGGGCCTGGTATGGACCGGCAATACTTTTTTTTTATGTTCAGTGGCAAAGCCCGCTGACAGCTGATGACTCATCGGTTATTAAGGACACGGTGGCCTGCTTCCCTGCAACCAGCTATATACAGTATGAAAATTGCAAAATTGCTGTAAAAAAGCATGTCCAAAAACGTAGAAAGCACCGCAAAAAGCACTGCAGAAATGCTCAAAAGCAACATGCATAGATGTGAATTGAGCCTCACATCTATGCATGTTGCTTTTGAGCGTTTCTGCAGTGCTTTTTGCGGTGCTTGCCCATTTTTGGACACGCATTACTGTGAATCAAGCCTCATACTTACCTCGATGGGTGCCGCATCGGTCATTTCTTCAGTGTTGTCACATGAAAAGATATAATAAAAGATATAATAAATTATTTACAAAAATGTGAGGGATGTACTCACTTTTGTAAGATACTGTGTGTATATGTGTATATATATATATATATATATTTATCTATGATAAAGATTATAGACCCTTAATTTCTTTGTAAGGGAGCAAACGTACAAAATCTGCAGGGATCAAATAATTCATTTCCCCACTGTATATATAAATGTTTTGCCTTACATTTATATTTTAAACTGAAATGGTTGTTTTACAAGGTTTACTTTATCCTCTTGGCGCTAACGGCATGCAAATATGCAGCCTCTTGGTACGGCTGCATATTTGCGTACCACAATGCAAACAGAGTTGTGCCAAAAGTGCTTGCCCTGTGCGCTCCTTGCACAGTTACCGGCGGCTAAGGATTGGGAGCTGTCACGTACCTGGTGGTGCGAGCCCGAGATTGCAGGGAGAGGCCTCCCCTGCGTCTCCCACTCCTGGTCCCCTGGTGTGGGAACAGGAGAGCCAGGAGTGAGGAGGAGCACGGGTGCCTGGCAGGATCTACAGACCGGTGGGAAGGAAGCAGGTTAGCTGAGCTGGCAGGATCTTGGTAAGCAGGCTCACAGTAGACATGGGAACTGTCAAAAAATTTGTTTCGTTTCGTCCCGTTTCGTATATAAAAAAATTCGTAATTCGTAATTCGTGTACGAAATTCCGTTCGAATTCGTACGAAATTCGGACGAATCGTAATTTTTTTTACGAATCGTTAGTAAAGTTACGAATCGTTACGAATCGTTACGAATCGTTACGAATCGTTAACGCGGCTAATGAATTGTTGGTTCTCATAACACAGAGAACAATTCGAATCCAACTACAAATATCGAATTTCAATTTCAAGTTACGAATCGTTACGAATCGTTATGAATAGTTACGAATCGTTAGTAAATCCAACTACCAATATCGAATTTCAACTAATTTGAACGAAATTATTATAGCAGATATAACAAATGAATTCGAATGACAAAGTGTCATTTTTGCAGAAAAAAAAAGCTATTTAAAAAACAGTCATTCATTGATATAAAAAAAAAAAGCGTAGGGGTCCCCCCAAATTCAATAACCAGGCCCTTCAGGTCTGGTATGGATATTAAGGGGGACCCCAGCCAAAAAAAAAAAAAAAAAATGGCGTGGGGTCCCCCCCAAATATCCATACCAGACCCTTCAGGTCTGGGATGGATTTTAAGGGGAACCCCGGCCAAAAAAAAAAAAAAAAATGGCGTGGGGTCCCCCTCAAAATCCATACCAGACCCTTTATCCGAGCACGCAACCTGGCAGGCCGCAGGAAAGGAGGGGGGGACGAGAGCGGCCCCCCTCCCGCCTGAACCGTACCAGGCCACATGCCCTCAACATTGGGAGGGTGCTTTGGGGTCCCCCCCAAAGCACCTTGTCCCCATGTTGATGAGGACAAGGGCCTCATCCCCACAACCGTGCCCGGTGGTTGTGGGGGTCTGCGGGCGGGGGGCTTATCGGAATCTGGAAGCCCCCTTTAACAAGGGGACCCCCAGATCCCGGCCCCCCCCTGTGTGAAATGGTAAGGGGGTACAAAAGTACCCCTACCATTTCACCAAAAAAGTGGCAAAAATTGTAAAAATGACAGGAGACGGTCTTTGACAATTCCTTTATTAAAATCTTCTTTCTTCTTTCTTCTGGTCTTCCTTTCTTCATCTTCTCCTTCTTCCGTCATCTTCTTCCATCTTCTTCTTCCTTCGATTCGCTTCTTCTTCCTCCGGTCTTCTCGTCCTTCTCGTCCGGCGTCGTCCTTCTCGTCCGGCATCGTCGTCTCTTCTCGCAGGCCGCTCCTCGCAATGGGAGGCTCCCGCTCTGTGAGGCTTCGCTCCGGGTGACAGGTCTTGTATAACGAAGGCACCTGGTGACCCCGCCCCCCCTCTGACGTCATGGGGAAAGCCATAGGGAATTCCACATGATGTCCCCGTGCGTCAGAGGGGGCGGGGTCACCAGGTGCCTTCGTTATAAAAGACCTGTCACCCGGAGCGGAGCCTCACAGAGCGGGAGCCTCCCATTGCGAGGAGCGGCCTGCGAGAAGAGACGACGATGCCGGACGAGAAGGACGACGCCGGACGAGAAGGACGAGAAGACCGGAGGAAGAAGAAGCGAATCGAAGGAAGAAGTAGATGGAAGAAGATGACGGAAGAAGGAGAAGATGAAGAAAGAAAGACCAGAAGAAAGAAGAAAGAAGATTTTAATAAAGGAATTGTCAAAGACCGTCTCCTGTCATTTTTACAATTTTTTTACACTTTTTTGGTGAAATGGTAGGGGTACTTTTGTACCCCCTTACCATTTCACACAGGGGGGGGGCCGGGATCTGGGGGTCCCCTTGTTAAAGGGGGCTTCCAGATTCCGATAAGCCCCCCGCCCGCAGACCCCCACAACCACCGGGCACGGTTGTGGGGATGAGGCCCTTGTCCTCATCAACATGGGGACAAGGTGCTTTGGGGGGGACCCCAAAGCACCCTCCCAATGTTGAGGGCATGTGGCCTGGTACGGTTCAGGCGGGAGGGGGGGCCGCTCTCGTCCCCCCCTCCTTTCCTGCGGCCTGCCAGGTTGCGTGCTCGGATAAAGGGTCTGGTATGGATTTTGAGGGGGACCCCACGCCATTTTTTTTTTTTTTTTGCCCGGGGTTCCCCTTAAAATCCATCCCAGACCTGAAGGGTCTGGTATGGATATTTGGGGGGACCCCACGCCATTTTTTTTTTTTTTTTTTTTTTGGCTGGGGTCCCCCTTAACCACTTGCCTACTGTGCACTTAAACACCCTTCCTGCCCAGACCAATTTTCAGCTTTCAGTGCTCTCGCACTTTCAGTGACAATTGCGCGGTCATGCAATGCTGTAACCAAATGAATTTTTTATCATTTTGTTCGCACAAATAGAGCTTTAGTTTGGTGGTATTTATTCGCGACTCCGTTTTTTATTTTTTGCGATATAAGCGAAAACATAGCGGAAATTTTGAAAAAAAACAATATTTTCTCCTTTCTTTTTTAAAAGAAATCCAATAAAATCAAATTTTGTCATAAATTTAAGCCAAAATGTATTCTGCTACATGTTTTTTGTAAAAAAAATTCCGTTAAGTGTATAATAATTGGTTCGCGTGATCACGGACATATGTACGCAAATGATCATGTAAAAGGGGTGTGCAGGTGATCACGGACATATGTGTGCAGATAATCATTGGCACATGTGATTTTAGTGGGACATATGTGAGGGACATGTGTTTTTATTATTTAGGGACATGTGTGTTTTGGGGACATGTGTGTTTTGGGGACATGTGTGTTTTACTGTGGGGACATGTGTGTCTTACTGTGGGGACATGTGTGTTTTACTGTGGGGACGTGTGTGTTTTACTATGGGGGACCCTAGACTGGTGATCAGTGAGTAAAAAAACATCTCATACTCACTGATCACCAGCCGGCTGCAGCGATCCGCTCTCCTCTCCTCACCGACGACTTCCGTGTGAGGAGAGGAGGGCCGATTGCCTAGCAACCGGCTGTTTGTTTACATCACATGACAGCCGTGATTCGTCACGGCCGTCATGTGATCAGGAGGGCCAATCACCGTGCCCTCCTGCCGATTCGAGATGCGCCGTGTCCGGGTGACACGGCCGCATCGGGATCGCGCCGCTGCGCGGGCACGCGCGCGCGCGCGATCCCTCTACTTCTGAAGGACGTTCCTGAACGTCCTATCAGAAGTAGACGGCTCCCACCCGGCCGTATATCTACATTGGCCGGGTGGGAAGTGGTTAATATCCATACCAGACCTGAAGGGCCTGGTTATTGAATTTGGGGGGACCCCTACGCTTTTTTTTTTTTTTTTATATCAATGAATGACTGTTTTTTAAATAGCTTTTTTTTCTGCAAAAATGACACTTTGTCATTCGAATTCATTCGAATGCATTCGTTATATCTGCTATAATAATTTCGTTTGAATTAGTTGAAATTTGATATTGGTAGTTGGATTCGAACAATTTGGAGCTGAAATTCGTAAACGGAATTTTTCCTGCAAAAATGACACTTTGTCATTCGAATTCATTCGAATCCATTCAAATTCATTCGAATTCATTCGAATTCATTCGAATCATTCGGCGACGAAATTCGTAAACGGAATTTCGTATTCCGTACGGAATTCGTAAAAAAAAAAAATTCGTACTACAGATTCGTAAATTCGTACGAATTTCGAAAAATTCGTACGAATTTCGAAAAAAATTCGTACGAATTACGAATTCGTACGAAACGAATCGCACATGTCTAGCTCACAGGTAAACTGGATAGCAGAGCTGACAGAGTCTCTGGAAAGCAGGCTCACAGGTAAACTGGATAGCAGAGCTGGCAGGATCTTTGGAAAGCAGGCTCACAGGTAAACGGGATAGCAGAGCTGGCAGGATCTCTGGAAAGCAGGCTCACAGGTAAACTGGATAGCAGAGCTGGCAGGATCTCTGGAAAGCAGGCTCACAGGTAAACTGGATAGCAGAGCTGGCAGGATCTCTGGAAAGCAGGCTCACAGGTAAACCGGATAGCAGAGCTGGCAGGATCTCTGGAAAGCAGGCTCACAGGTAAACCGGATAGCAGAGCTGGCAGGATCTCTGGAAAGCAGGCTCACAGGTAAACCGGATAGCAGAGCTGGCAGGATCTCTGGAAAGCAGGCTCACAGGTAAACCGGATAGCAGAGCTGGCAGGATCTCTGGAAAGCAGGCTCACAGGTAAACTGGATAGCAGAGCTGGCAGGATCTCTGGAAAGCAGGCTCACAGGTAAACTGGATAGCAGAGCTGGCAGGATCTCTGGAAAGCAGGCTCACGGGTAAACAGGATAGCAGAGCTGGCAGGATCTCTGGAAAGCAGGCTCACAGGTAAACTGGATAGCAGAGCTGACTGGATCTCTGGAAAGCAGGCTCACAGGTAAACTGGATAGCAGAGCTGACAGGAACTGAACAACGGCTTGGCAGACAGGTTCACAGGTAAGCTTGGGTAGCAGAGCTGACAGGAACTGAACAACGGCTTGGCAGACAGGTTCACAGGTAAGCTTGGATAGCAAAGCTGACAGGAACTGAACACAGGAAACGGAACCACTGAATGGACTGAAAGCCAACAGGTGATCAGGCTTGTACAGGGGTCAGACTGCAGACTGGATAGAGACTTAGCAAGGAACCAAAGTTCATCAAAGAAGCCAGGTAGAGGATCTGAACTAGAAGCAAGGTACAATGGATCAGGCAGGAGGATGGTCAAAGGAAGCCGGGGTCGGGTACAGGCAGAAAGCTGGATAGTCTGTGGCAAGCCGGGTCAAAGGAACAGGTATAACAGGATCAGGTTTCTTTTACTACACCACAACGCTGTAGAGCAGACAGCAAAGACCGTCTGCACTGGTCAGGCTTAAATAGGCCGGCTGGTGCTAACTAGGGCGCGCGCCCGTCTCCCTGTGCGCGGTTGTGCACGTGCCCGCGCCCGGGCGCGCATGCGCATGCGCAATGGAATCTGAGAGCCGGGACGGCCCGGGTTTAGATTTCTGGCAGGATCTTCATGACATTGCCCCCCCTCCTAGGGGCAACCTCCGGGTGCCCCTCTGGGCAAATCTCTCAGGATGTGCTCTTTTGAAGGCTTGAACTAGACTCTTAGCGTGGATATTACACTCGGGCTCCCAAGAATTCTCTTCAGGACCATATCCCTTCCATTTGATCAAGAACTGATTCTGATTCCTCCTTTTTCTAACATTTAGTATGGCCTCTACCTCATATTCTTCCTCGCCATCTACCAAGACTGGGTCCGGGGGTACAGTCCTTCTGTTGGAAAAAGGGTTGGGAGTGGAGGGCTTCAACAGAGAAACATGAAAGACTGGATGGACCTTGAGGGAATCAGGAAGTTCCAACTCATAGGCTACTTCGTTAATCTTTCGTTTGACTGGAAAGGGACCTAAGAACTTAGGGCCCAGTTTTTTCGAGGGACAAGCCATCCTCAGATTCAAGGTAGAGAGCCATACTGTGTCACCTGGTACCAGTACCAATTCCCCACGCCTCTTTCGGTCAAAGACTGTCTTGTTATGTTCCTGGGTCCGGGCCATGGTGTCCTGCAGGAGTTGGTTATTGGAAGCAAAGAAGTCAATGTTTTTCTGAACTGCGGGCACAGTACATTCAGGAAGAGAATTGGGCAGGAATGAAGGATGAAAGCCATAGTTGGCGAAGAAAGGCGTCTGTTGGGTGGCCGAGTGGATAGCATTGTTATATGCAAACTCGGCAACTGGTAACAGGGAGATCCAATCGTCTTGGGAGAAGGAAGAAAAGCATCGTAGGTATTGTTCCAGGGTCTGATTGGTTCTTTCGGTCTGCCCATTGGTTTGAGGGTGATAAGCGGAAGAAAACGATAGCTCAATGTTGAGGGCCTTGCAGAGTGATTTCCAGAACCGAGAGGTGAATTGTACCCCTCGGTCGGGCACTATGTTGGCCGGTACCCCATGGAGTCTGATGACCTCTCGGATGAACACTTGTGCGGTTTCTGAGGCCGAAGGGGTGCCCTTCATGGGGACAAAGTGTGCCATCTTTGACAGACGATCAACTATCACGAAGATCGTAGTGTGGTCCTCTGCTGGGGGTAGTTCCACAATGAAGTCTATGGACAGCATTTTCCAGGGACGATCTGGGACTGGCAATGGCTTGAGTAGGCCCCAGGCTTTGGTTCTGTAACTTTTGCTCCGAATACACACAGTGCATGTTTCCACAAACTTCCTACAGTCTTCCCTTAACTGAGGCCACCAGAAGGTACGTTGTACCAATTCAGTGGTTTTGGTGACACCGAAGTGTCCGGCAAGCTTATGATCATGGCACAATTCCAGGACGGTTACCCGCAGACCCTCGGGAATGAAAATCTTATCCCCATGCCACAATAGCCCATCCTTGGCCTGCAACCCAGGACCGGGAGTGGGTATGAGGCCACTGGAAGCCCGCCTGAGCTGGGACAGCAGGTCTTCTTGTAGCAGGAGAAAGTTTCCAGGGGCAAGGATAGTGTCTGGAGGGGAATCATCCTGGGATTTGTGATACATACGAGACAGAGCGTCCGGCCTCGCATTTTTGGAACCCGGACGATATGTCACGTGAAAGGTAAAACGAGAGAAAAATAAGGCCCAACGGGCCTGTCGAGGTTTCAACCTCTTGGCAGTCTTCAAGTACTCTAGATTCTTGTGATCTGTGAAGATCAAGATTGGATGAGTAGCCCCTTCTAGCAGGTAGCGCCATTCCTCGAGGGCGGACTTTATAGCCAGTAATTCCCGATCCCCCACATCGTAGTTCTTCTCGGCTGGGGACAGTTTCCGTGAGAAGAATGCCACGGGTGTAGCAGGGCTTTGATGCCCTGTCTCTGGGACAGGATGGCCCCTACAGCTATCTCCGAGGCATCCACTTCCAGAACAAAGGGTAGCGAAGAGTCTGGATGCTTCAGGATAGGGGCTGAGGTAAAGAGCCCCTTGAGGGCCTCGAAGGCCCCTTGGGCCTCAGGAGACCAATGAAAACGGGTACCTTGTTTGGTGAGTTGAGTAATGGGTGCCACTATGGCCGAGAATCCCTTGATGAATTTGCGATAAAAATTGGCAAAGCCAATGAATCGCTGGATCCCCTTTTTATCTGCGGGAACTGGCCAGTCCAGGATGGCTGAGATTTTCTGGGGGTCCATCCGGATGCCTCTACTGGAAATGATCAAACCTAGGAAGGGTATGCTTTCTACCTCAAAGAGGCATTTTTCTGCCTTGGCATAGAGGCCATGTTGCCGGAGACGGCCCAAAACACTTTTAACATGTCCACGATGCAGCTCTAGGGAGGAAGAGAAAATTAGTATGTCATCAAGATAAACAACAGCAAAAAACATCAAGGAAGTCCCGAAGCACATCATTTATGAAAGACTGGAAGGTAGCAGGGGCGTTGCAGAGTCCGAACGGCATCACCAGGTACTCGAAGTGCCCAAATCGAGACCGAAATGCCGTCTTCCATTCGTCCCCATCCTTAATACGAATTAAGTTGTACGCCCCTCTGAGGTCCAGTTTGGAAAAGATGGAGGCTGTGCCAAGCCTCTGAAACAGTTCAGGTACCAGGGGGAGCGGGTAGCGATTTTTGACTGTGACCTCGTTTAGGGCACGATAGTCTACACAGGGTCTGAGAGAACGGTCCTTCTTCTCTACGAAAAATATTCCTGCACCTGCAGGAGATGTAGACGGGCGGATAAACCCTTTTTTCAGGTTATCATCAATATAGTCCTTTAATTTCCCCTGCTCCACTTCTGTTAACGGAAAAACCCTACCGAAGGGAATCTTGGCCCCGGGAAGGAGTTCAATGGGACAGTCATAGGGCCTGTGGGGTGGCAGCACATCTGCCCTTCGTTTGCTGAACACATCCAGGTATGCATGGTAGACTTCAGGGATGGACTGACGTAGACCTGCCTCGTTTTCGAGGCAGAGCAAAGCAGAGGGTCCTGCGGGGGCCAAGGAGCCGCAGGACCTTTGGCAGTAGGGAGAAGAAAAGGCCACCTCTCCTGTGGACCAGTTGATGACCGGGTTGTGTGCTTGCAGCCAGGGGATCCCTAGAATGACTGGGAACAAGGGAGAAGAAATTATGTCCAGACATAACAGTTCTTGATGTGACTCTGAGATCACTGTATGCAATGGGGCAGTCTCCTGAGTCACTGGGCCAGATTTAATGGTGGACCCATCCGCCAGGTGGACGGACAGGCCCTGTTCCCTTGGACGGAGAGGAATTCGATGCCGGGCAGCAAAAGCAGAGTCCATAAAGCAACTACAGGCACCAGAGTCAATAATTGCGGTGGTCTTTAGGGTCCTTCCTGAGAACTGGAAGGAAACAGAAAGGGCAAGATGAGATGAAACCCCGGTCACAGGATCCACATAACTGGAGAGAATAGTGGGGAACTTACGGAGTTTAGCCGGGCAGTTCCGGACATAGTGACCAGGCTCTCCGCAATACAGGCACAGATTGTTGCTGCGGCGTCTCTGGCGTTCTGCTGGAGTGAGAGAAGGCCGCAGGAGTCCAAGTTGCATGGGTTCAGATGCAGAAGAGGCATGAACAGGTTTAACAGGGGGAGCAGTGCGGAAGTGACTTGGGCCCCTGGGAAGCATCCAGGTAAGTCTTGGGGACCCCAAGGTTCGTTCGGCCCTACGCTCCCGTAGGCGCCGGTCAATTTGGATGCTTAGGTCTATGAGGGAGTTCAGGGTCTGAGGTACCCCCACTCTGGCGAGCTCGTCCTTGAGTGCGTCTGAGAGTCCCATGCGGAATTGGTGACGGAGAGCAGCATCGTTCCAGTCGGTGTCGGCACCCCAACGCCTGAACTCAGCCACATAGTCCTCTGCTGGTCTTCGACCCTGTTGGAGAGAACGTAAGGCGGCCTCCGCAGTGGTTGAGAGTTGGGGGTCCTCATAAAGCTGCGCCATGGCGTCAAAAAAGGTGGAAAGACTGGTCAATGCTGCATCCTTTTGTTCCACGAGACGGTGGGCCCAGATTTGGGGATCCCCAGTTAGTAGGGCTACCACAAAACCCACCTTGGTGGTCTCCAGAGAAAAGGTCCTAGGTTGCAGGGCAAAATGGAGTTCACAGGAGTTACGGAAAGTTCTGAAGCTACCACGGGCACCTGTACATTTCTCTGGAGTGGGTACCTTGGGCTCAGGTGGTAGCATCACTATAGTCTGGGTAGGTGCAGGCCCCGTTGGGGGTATTGCTGGATGAGGAGTTCCTTGGGTACTGGATGGACCAGACAAAGCCAGTACCCGTTCCTCCAGGCGGGTATACCCCTGCTGGAGGTTCTTCACCGCCTCGGTCAGACCCGCCAGGTGTTGGCATAACCCCTCCATGGGGGGGGCTCCCTGCTCGGGCTCAGACATGGCTGTCTGCTACTGTCACGTACCTGGTGGTGCGAGCCCGAGATTGCAGGGAGAGGCCTCCCTTGCGTCTCCCACTCCTGGTCCCCTGGTGTGGGAACAGGAGAGCCAGGAGTGAGGAGGAGCACGGGTGCCTGGCAGGATCTACAGACCGGTGGGAAGGAAGCAGGTTAGCTGAGCTGGCAGGATCTTGGTAAGCAGGCTCACAGGTAAACTGGATAGCAGAGCTGACAGAGTCTCTGGAAAGCAGGCTCACAGGTAAACTGGATAGCAGAGCTGGCAGGATCTTTGGAAAGCAGGCTCACAGGTAAACGGGATAGCAGAGCTGGCAGGATCTCTGGAAAGCAGGCTCACAGGTAAACTGGATAGCAGAGCTGGCAGGATCTTTGGAAAGCAGGCTCACAGGTAAACTGGATAGCAGAGCTGGCAGGATCTCTGGAAAGCAGGCTCACAGGTAAACCGGATAGCAGAGCTGGCAGGATCTCTGGAAAGCAGGCTCACAGGTAAACCGGATAGCAGAGCTGGCAGGATCTCTGGAAAGCAGGCTCACAGGTAAACCGGATAGCAGAGCTGGCAGGATCTCTGGAAAGCAGGCTCACAGGTAAACCGGATAGCAGAGCTGGCAGGATCTCTGGAAAGCAGGCTCACAGGTAAACCGGATAGCAGAGCTGGCAGGATCTCTGGAAAGCAGGCTCACAGGTAAACTGGATAGCAGAGCTGGCAGGATCTCTGGAAAGCAGGCTCACAGGTAAACTGGATAGCAGAGCTGGCAGGATCTCTGGAAAGCAGGCTCACAGGTAAACTGGATAGCAGAGCTGACTGGATCTCTGGAAAGCAGGCTCACAGGTAAACTGGATAGCAGAGCTGACAGGAACTGAACAACGGCTTGGCAGACAGGTTCACAGGTAAGCTTGGGTAGCAGAGCTGACAGGAACTGAACAACGGCTTGGCAGACAGGTTCACAGGTAAGCTTGGATAGCAAAGCTGACAGGAACTGAACACAGGAAACGGAACCACTGAATGGACTGAAAGCCAACAGGTGATCAGGCTTGTACAGGGGTCAGACTGCAGACTGGATAGAGACTTAACAAGGAACCAAAGTTCATCAAAGAAGCCAGGTAGAGGATCTGAACTAGAAGCAAGGTACAATGGATCAGGCAGGAGGATGGTCAAAGGAAGCCGGGGTCGGGTACAGGCAGAAAGCTGGATAGTCTGTGGCAAGCCGGGTCAAAGGAACAGGTATAACAGGATCAGGTTTCTTTTACTACACCACAACGCTGTAGAGCAGACAGCAAAGACCGTCTGCACTGGTCAGGCTTAAATAGGCCGGCTGGTGCTAACTAGGGCGCGCGCCCGTCTCCCTGTGCGCGGTTGTGCACGTGCCCGCGCCCGGGCGCGCATGCGCATGCGCAATGGAATCTGAGAGCCGGGACGGCCCGGGTTTAGATTTCTGGCAGGATCTTCATGACAGGAGCTTTCTGATCATGTGACCGCTGTGACAGTCAATCAACGCGGGTGCATGATCATAAACCCTGCCTCCCAGCATCGGAAAACCCCTTAAAGGGTCAGGAGGCACTGGCGCCAAGGGGTTAAGTAAGTTATCATTTTTTTTGTAGCCCACTCCAGAAGAGGCGAAGGCTATGTATGATGTACAAGGAATGTGGGGACTGTGCTAGGGATATGAAGGGTTCATAGCAAAAAGGAGGCATCTCCAATTTCTTTCTGTTTTTTAGTGTAGCAGGCATGTTGTAATGCAATTTCTCCTTTTGCCCACAAGATGGAGACAGAGAGATGCTGACTTGTCCTTCCAGAAAACTCAGAGACACAAATCACACTGGGGAAAAAGGGGAGTTTCAGGAAGTATTGGGGAAAATGAGGAGAGGTGTTATAAACCGTATGTGACCAGAATTGTGTGACTGCAGCAGAGTAACCAACCAAGAGGATGAGAGATAAATGCGTTTATTGAAGATAAATATGAACAACGTGAGCACACCACCAATACTAAACAGAGTAAGACAAACAAACAACAGTGACACAGACAACCAGTATATCTAACCAGGGGGATACCAGAATCGTAGTCAAGCCAAGCCGGGGTCATAAACGGGAGGTCAGCAGATAAGGGGAGAAAAGGAGAAGGGAGAAAGGGATCAGGTGCGGGACAAGGTTCCAGGGATGCAGGGACAGGCAGGATCAGGTTTCCAGGATCAAGGTATCAAGGTAACAGGCTACGGATCAGGGCTCAGGGACAAAACCAAGGCAAAGATGTAAAGGCTTGCCTGGTCTTTATAGTCCTGTGATTGGCCTCAGGTGATACCTGATAGCAGGAGGTGCTGTCTACCCCACGCTGCCAGGATCCATCCGCTGGTGGATGCCAGTACTGCAGCCCAACGATGACATCGCAGCAGGGAAGAGTTCTCCTGACAGTTCCAAACTGCCAGGAGACACCTGCTGGTGGACCGCAGTACTGCATGCCGAAAGACAGGTATTACCAGCGGATGGAACGTTTCCTGACAGTACTCCCCCTCAAAGGAGCGGCCTCCGGACGTGCCAACTGGTTGTAATTGTTCAAAGTCTAAGGCATCAGGCGGGGCAGCCAGCATAGGTACATCAAACTGGACAGCAGGCGCATCAAGCGGGGCAGCAGGCACATCAAGCTGGGCAGCAGGCACATCAAGCTTGGCAGCAGGCACATCAAGCTTGGCAGCAGGCACATCAAGCTGGGCAGCAGGCACATCAAGCTGGGCAGCAGGCACGGGCACTTTAGGCTGGGCAGCAGGCACAGGCACATCAAGCTGGGCAGCAGGCACATCAAGCTGGGCAGCAGGCACGGGCACTTTGGGCTGGGCAGCAGGCACATCAAGCTGGGCAGCAGGCACATCAAGCTGGGCAGCAGGCACGGGCACTTTAGGCTGGGCAGCAGGCACGGGCACATCAAGCTGGGCAGCAGGTACAGGCACATCGGGCTGGGCAGCAGACAGGAACACTTCGGGCTGGGCAGCAGACAGGAACACTTCGGGCTGGGCAGCAGACAGGAACACTTCGGGCTGGGCCGCAGACAGGAACACATCGGGCTGGGCGGCTGGCACATCAGACTGGGAAGCTGGCAGCGGGTCATCAGACTGGGAAGCTGGCAGCGGGTCATCAGACTGGAAGGCCGGGACATCAGACTGGAAGGCCGGGACGTCAGACTGGAAGGCCAGGACATCAGACTGGAAGGCAGGTATCGAGTCACCAGACTGGAAAGCTGGCAGCCAGTCATCAAACTGGAAAGCTGGCAGCGGATCATCAGACTGGAAAGCTGGCAGCAGGGCATCAGACTGGAAAGCTGGCAGCGGGGCATCAGACTGGAAGGTCGGGACATCAGACTGGAAGGCAGGCGTCGGGACATCAGACTGGAAGGCAGGCGCCGGGACATCAGACTGGAAGGCCCGGACATCAGACTGGAAGGCAGGCAGCGGGTCACCAGACTGGAAAGCTGGCAGCGGGTCACCAGACTGGAAAGCTGGCAGCGGGTCACCAGACTGGAAAGCCGGGACATCAGACTGGAAGGCAGGCGCCGGGACATCAGACTGGAAGGCTGGGACATCAGACTGGAAGGCCGGGACATCAGACTGGAAGGCAGGCAGCGGGTCACCAGACTGGAAAGCTGGCAGCGGGTCAGACTGGAAAGCTGGCAGCGGGTCATTAGACTGGAAGGCTGGCAGCGGGTCATCAGACTGGAAAGCCGGAAGCGGGTCATCAGACTGGAAAGCCGGCAGCGGGTCATCAGACTGGAAAGCCGGCAGCGGGTCATCAGACTGGAAAGCCGGCAGCGGGTCATCAGACCGGAAAGCAGGCGCCGGGAAATCAAACTGGAAGGCAGGCGCCGGGAAATCAAACTGGAAGGCCGGGACATCAGACTGGAAGGCAGGCAGCGGAGCATCAGACTGGAAGGCTGGAACGTCAGGCTGGAAGGCCGGCAGTGGGACATCGGACTGGAGGGTTGGGACATCAGGCTGGACGGCAGGCCACGAGACATCAGACTGGAAAGCTGGGACGGCAAACTGGAAGGCTGGGACAGCAGGCTGAAAGGCCGACACCGGAACATCAGAATTGAAGGTTGGGACGTCAGGCCGGAGGGTTAGGACATCAGACTGGAAGGCTGAAACACCAGGCTGGGAGGCTGGCAGCGGGACATCAGACTGGAAGGCCGGCACCAGGACATCAGACTGGAAGGTTGGGACGTCAGGCCGGAGGGTTAGGACATCAGACTGGAAGGCTGAAACACCAGGCTGGGAGGCTGGCAGCGGGACATCAGACTGGAAGGCCGGCACCAGGACATCAGACTGGAAGGCTGGGACGTCAGGCTGGAAGGCTGACACCAGGACATCAGACTGGAAGGTTGGGACGTCAGGCTGGAGGGCTAGGACATCAGACTGGAAGGCTGGAACACCAGGCTGGAAAGCTGGCAGCGGGACATCGGACTGGAAGGCCGGCACCAGGACATCAGACTGGAAGGCTGGGACGTCAGGCTGGAGAACTGGGACATCAGACTGGACGGCAGGCGCCGGGACATCAGACTGGGAGGCCGGGACATCAGACTGGAAGGCCGGGAGCAGAGCATCAGACTGGAACGTCAGACTGGAAGGCCGGCAGTGGGAGATCGGACTGGAGGGCTGGGATATCAGGCTGGACGACAGGCCACGAGACATCAGACTGGAGGGCTGGGACGTCAAACTGGAAGGCCGACGCCAGGACATCAGACTGGAAGGCTGGGACGTCAGGCTGGAAGGCCGATACCGGAACATCAGACTGGAAGGTTGGGACGTCAGGCTGGAGGGCAAGAACATCAGACTGGAAGGCTGGAACACCAGGCTGGGAAGCTGGCAGCGGCACGTCAGACTGGAAGGCCGGCACCAGGACATCAGACTGGAAGGCTGGGGCATCAGGGTTGTACAAACTGTGGTTCTAAGTTTCCCTGTCCAACAAAAGACTGAGCAGACACAATGCACTCAGCAATCACCTGTGGGGAACAGCCAGAGTAGTGCTCATAAAAGTCAGCAGGATCATCCTCAAAAAGCCATACTAGGGATACAACCTGATTCGTATTAAAAGGGGGAGTGAAATCATCATGGCCCTCAGGAATACAGGGCAGGGCCAGCTCGGTACAAATCTGGATTAAAGGCTGCACCTCCTCAAACAACATACAGCCCTGGTCAACCAGGGAGTGGGCCAAACGCATGATCTCCAGCAGCTGGTCATTGGTCCACTCTTTCAGAGTCTGGCGGAGATACTCGCCACTCTCTGACGCCAGCAGAGCATAGTAGGGAATCAAAAAAAGATGGTTCCTCTGTGCAGCCACTTCTGGTCAGGGATGGCCTTGGTTTCTGTCATAAACCGTATGTGACCAGAATTGTGTGACTGCAGCAGAGTAACCAACCAAGAGGATGAGAGATAAATGCGTTTATTGAAGATAAATATGAACAACGTGAGAACACCACCAATAATAAACAGAGTAAGACAAACAAACAACAGTGACACAGACAACCAGTATATCTAACCAGGGGGATACCAGAATCGTAGTCAAGCCAAGCCGGGGTCATAAACAGGAGGTCAGCAGATAAGGGGAGAAAAGGAGAAGGGAGAAAGGGAGAAAGGGATCAGGTGCGGGACAAGGTTCCAGGGATGCAGGGACAGGCAGGATCAGGTTTCCAGGATCAAGGTAACAGGCTACGGATCAGGGCTCAGGGACAAAACCAAGGCTTGCCTGGTCTTTATAGTCCTGTGATTGGCCTCAGGTGATACCTGATTGCAGGAGGTGCTGTCTACCCCACGCTGCCAGGATCCATCCGCTGGTGGATGCCAGTACTGCAGCCCAACGATGACATCGCAGCAGGGAAGAGTTCTCCTGACAGTTCCAAACTGCCAGGAGACACCTGCTGGTGGACCGCAGTACTGCATGCCGAAAGACAGGTATTACCAGCGGATGGAACGTTTCCTGACAAGAGGGAAGTGCTGAGGTGAGAGAAAAGAGATAGAGACAGGTTTTCCACACAGCACTACAGAGAGAGTGCTGACAGAATATCTGAGGAGGGCTGTCTGAGGAGAGTGAGGAGAGCGGTCTGAGGTACCAGCATCTGATTAAGGGGAGAGACACACGCTAACACCAGAGACTGTGTGACCCAACTAAGGGAGAGAAAGCCACGTTTCTCTTGAGACTACCTGGGAGAGTTACCGTGAGGAGAGGGGATAGAGGACAGGAGTGGTGAGGTGATGGGACTGTGTGGTGGAACTCCACCTAAGAAAGAGATGGCCACACTGTCTATCAGCATCTGAAAGAGAGAGAGAGAGACACGCTTTTCCCAAGACTGCTGCCAAGAGACTGAGGATAAAGGAGCCAGGAACCGTGTCACCCACACGGTCCTCCACCTTTCATCCCAGGGACCCTGCTCAGCAACTCAGCGCCATCTAGCCAAGCAGGGACAACCCACACACTGCTTCGGGGATCACAAGACCCATCCAGGTGTCCTGTTGGTCGTTGTCCCATCACCCTGCCAGTTCAGCCACCAGCCATCATGAACGACTGACAGGAGGTGATACAGTGCCTTACATCTTTGCCAGGAGCCTGAACCACCATTTGGGGCTTCCGTTGTGTCATCACCCAGAGGATTGGTGAGCGGATGTAAACCCAACATCATTCTTAGCACAGTACAGACACTGCATGCATCCACCTGTCAGAGGATGCTTGTTTGGAGCTGCCACTTTTAGCCATTCTGTTCTTACAAACCCCTATCTAACGGGATTTCCTAGAGGATTACTGTCTCACTTTTGATTGACTAAACCTACTCTCTGTACAAAGGGCTTAGCAGAAGACACTAGTACCCTTCAACTCAGGACCTGTAACGTTACAGAACTGTACTTACTGTACCTGTTAACCCCTTTCTACTTTTTGTATTGTTACATTCAATGGTGTTTGTGGCCCAGAAGGAGCTGAGAAGTTGATAGATCCCCCCACCTCTCTCTCAGCGTCTGTTATGGGCATATAGATTACTGCCCTTTTCTAAAGTTACAGTTGCTAAGTATTGAAGGTTGTCTTTTCTAATGTATTAATTCTTTGCAGAAAGGTTTAACAGTGTTGTAAGCTTCCATATGCTTTTAACCGTGATAATATATTCAATTTGTTTATCACTACCAGGTGTGTGTCTGTTTTTGGTGATAATTCACAGCCGGGATAACAGTATTTTCCACATGTGTCTTTAAAATGTGTTTGCAGTCATTTAATTAAACCAGGTGTGCCAGGGGGGCTGAGGTCATTCTTGGGGTTGAGGTGGAGATCAGAGAACCCAAATTTACCAAGCAGCAACTTCGGAGGTGGCACTACACGTAAAGGCTCATCCGGGATTTCCTGTTCTGCTAGCAAACCACCAAGACAACACCCTTGAAAGCATCAAGATGTATCCTGTCGATGTGAGCCCAGAAAGTTCAGGCCAAGTAGCCTTGTCGGAAGAAGCTACCTTATGACACCTGTAGCCATGATAGGGCCGGAATTAATTGCCGCCTTGGAAGTGTTTGTGGCAAAGTGACAGAAGAGTAGTCCACTAGACACTGGGTCCGAATACCAAAAGCTGAGAACCTTTTCTGGAAAACAGACAATTCCTGTCAGTGAAGAGAGTTTTGAGGAATAGCTGCAGCCAGCCATGCAAGCCTTAGATGAGTGGGACATCCCTGAGGTTCAGAAAAAGCAGAGAATCACAGTTTGAGGGGGCCAGCCTCAAAAGCTATTTGCAACCTGAAACTCAAACAGGACTGTACTGCTCATGACTACTTAGATATCTTGCAAGACGTGTTTGGGAGAACAGAAAAGGCCTCTGACCTTGTGTACCAATTTTAGCATACCTACCAAGATGAGGGGGAGAAACTGTCTGAATACATAAGGCATCTTGACAAGATAATGCACCAGATACTGCTAAAGAAAGGTATACTAAAGTACCCTGAATTTATCCGGACGGTGTGAGAAGAAGAAGCTTTGTTGGAGAGAAAAAAAAGAAACCTGAAGCCAGAATCTGTCACTGAGGTTAGAGTGATTAGTGCAACTAGTGATGACACAGAGATAGAGCTCTTGAAATCCTAGGTGTTGCAAATGATGGAGATGATGATGCTGCTAGCAGCCAGGATCACCCCACCAGCTAATGAGAATGTCTCAGAGCCCAAGCAGACTTCAAACCCTACAGTCATTTCTGCAGAGAAGCCTATGAGTCAAGTAGTCTGTCTTAATTGCGGAGGAGTGGGTCATTACTGACACAACTGCACAAGTCAGCTAAAACATGTCAGCTGGTCCCAAGAAGCTGGCAGGAAACCTCAGAGGGCCCTGGTGAAGAAGCCAAATGGGTGCCCACCTAGAGCAGTTAGATCAAAAGGCAAAGACCCAGGGAAGCCACAGCGGAAGCCTAAACTGTTGCAGAGGGCCCTCACTGCTGTTTCTGAATGACCAGACAATCCCCTCCCATCGACCTCAAGTGCCTGGTCGTGGAGAGTCAGTGCATACCAGCCCTCTGGAGCCTAACAGAGATGCCCGCAAAACCCGAAGCCCATCAAGAAGGGGGCACGAATACAGATGACAGGACAACCTAACTACTCTACTTCGGGTAGATTCCCTGACAAACTAGTGGGACCTTCTGCCATCATGTCAATTCAAGTAGAAGGCATCTATACAAAGGCCCTTCTGGACACAGGGGCACAAGTTACCCTACTATATAAAGACTTTTACGACCAGCACCTCAAACACTTACCCCTGCAGAAATTGGAGGAACTGAAGATATGGGGTATTGGAACCCAAAATTTCCCATAGAATGGATACTTACCAGTCAATTTTACTTTTGACCCCTCTGTGACCGAACCAACAGAAATTTTTGATACCTTAGCTGTTGTATGCCCTCGCCCATCAGGTGCCAACAAGAGTTCTCAAATAATAGGAACAAACAAAGACCTTGAAGGCTGCTCACCCTGCTCCTCTTGTATTGAAGTCTGACACCCTAACCAAAGGCATACACCCTATGCTGAGACAAGTGTATCAGCACCTAGTCAAAGAACAGAGAGCCCCAGCTGAAGGAGTGGGGAAGATTTGGTGATTGGACAGTGAGAAGATACTACAACTTGGAGAGGTGGTGTGTCTACAAGCTTCATTCAAGCTCAATTGGGAACAACCGGGCCCCTTTGTTGTCCTTGAAGCTGACCGCCAGGGAGGGGACACGGAAGTGGAGGTAATCCCAGAAGTCATATCAATTAGGGCTCTGCAACGGAGTCATGGGAAGATCCCCGTCAGCATCTGGAATGTTACGGCCTCACCGTTGAAACTGTGAGCTTGAATGCTGTTAGGACAAGTAAATCCAGCCACCCCAGTCTCACCATCTGATTTGGGGAAGGGAGAGAAGGACGGAATCTCCATAGAACAGTTTTACCCACAAAACACCACACTATCACCTGAGTGGACAGACAAGGTTGAAGCCCAGCCCCTGAGATGGCAAAATATGTTCTCGAAAGATGAGTTTGATGTGGGGTGTACGAAAAGTGCCCAGCACCGGATTCACCTTCAGGAAGACAAGCCATTCAGGGAAAGAGTCAGATGGATCCCTTTGGGGGACCTAGAAGATTTATGTGAGGAGAATTGAAGAGATCAGGCATCATCAGGGAGTATAGGAGCCCTTATGCCTCCCCATAGTGGTGATGTGGAAGAAAAATGGGTCCCTGAGGCTGTGCATTGATTAACGGATGCTCAACAGGAGGACCATCCCTGATCAGTACACCACTCCAAGGATAGAAGATGCCCTGCAAAGCCTATCGGGGGCGAAGTGGTTCAGCGTGCTGGACCTGAAGAATGGTTACTATCAAATCCACCTGAGAGGTTTTATAAAGCCACACCTGGGCTATATAACGGTGGCTGCTGGCATAAAAGAAATGGGAATAAATTAAAATAAATATTAAGGGAACAATATGGGGGGGGGGGGGGAGTTGAGCGGAGGGCACACTTTGGTATTAATGCCTTGGTTGCTAAACTCTTTATGTGCCTACATTAACACAGGATGGGCATTTGCTCTTATTACTGTTTGGAACATAAGAGGTTAAATACAAAGAAAGGTGTAGGCTGGCCATTATTCTCTATGGTAAGACCCCATGTTGGACTTAACACATGACCCAGATTGTAATGGGAATTATGAGCTCCATAAGTAGTAGTGGAAATTCACTTTTAATCATCAAAGTGGTCCCTGTTTTTTTAATTATCATGACTGCAGAGTCTGGGATGGGTGTCATATCTAATGAATGCAGTTATACTATACAGCTCCCAATCCTTTAAATGATCAATGACTATTTCTGAAATGGTAAAAATACAGACACGGTTCACAATGCTCACAAATGGACATTCAATGTTGATAAAACAATAATAAAAATAAATTGTCAATATACATTACATGGGTAGCAGTTTTATGTGGAAGATTGAGATACGTGTCTATTTGATGGAAGGCTACCAGATGGCTATTGGACACCAGAGGCTGGCAAGTTGATCCTGCTTTATAACTCCCATTTGAATACCTTCTGTTGTGAAAGCTGGCCTGCAATTATTGATATATAGAAAAATACTAGTTGCTTATATTTACTATTCATTTTCTATATTCAAATGACTTGAACAGTTTAACACTTTTTTCAAGGTCAGTAAAAGTAGACAGTTTGTCGGTGCAAATCTTTAATCTAGCTGTTTTTTTTTTTTATTTGTTTAACAAATTGGAGTGTTTTAATTCATCTTTTTTTTTTTTTTTTTTAAATAGGAATAGAGTACAGTATTTCACAAAAGTGAGTACACCCTCACATTTTTGTAATATTTTATTATATATTTTCATGTGACAACACTGAAGAAATTACACGTTGCTGCAATGTAAAGTAGTGAGTGTACAGCTTGTATAACAGTGTCAATTTGCTGGCCCCTCAAAATAACTCAACACACAGCCATTAATGTCTAAACCATTGGCAACTAAAGTGAGTACACCCCTAAGTGAAAATGTCCAAATTGGGCCCAAAGTGTCAATTTTTTTTGTGGCCACCATTATTTTCCAGCACTGCCTTAACCCTCTTGGGCATGGAGTTCATCAGAGCTTCACAGGTTGCCACTGGAGTCCTCTTCCACTCTTCTATGACGACATCAAGGAGCTGGTGGATGTTAGAGACCTTGCCCTCTTCCACCTTTCGTTTGAGGATGCCTCACAGATGCTCAATAGGGCTTAGATCAGGACACATGCTTGGCCAGTCCATCACCTTTACCCTCAGCTTCTTTAACAAAGCAGGGGTCGTCTTGGAAGTGTGTTTGGGGTCATTATCATGTTGAAATACTGCCCTGTGGCCCAGTCTCTGAAGGGAGGGGATGATGTTTTGCTTCAGTATGTCACAGTACATGTTGGCATTCATGGTTCCCTCAATGAACTGTAGCTCCCCAGTGTCGGCAGAACTCATGCAGCCCCAGACCATGACACTCCCACCACCATGCTTGACTGTAGGAAAGACACACTTGTCTTTGTACTCCTAACCTGGTTGCCACCACACACGCTTGACACCATCTGAATCAAAATACTTTATCTTGGTCTCATCAGACCACAGGATATGTTTCCAGTAATCCATGTCCTTAGTCTGCTTGTCTTCAGCAAACTGTGTGTGGGCTTTCTTGTGCATCATCTTTAGAAGAGGCTTCCTGCTGGGATGACAGCCATGCAGACCAATTTGATGCAGTGTGCGGTGTATGGTCTGAGCACTGACAGGCTGACCCCCACCCCTTCAACCTCTGCAGCAATGCTGGCAGCACTCATACGTCTATTTTCCAAAGACAACCTCTAGATATGACACTGAGCACGTGCACTCAACTTCTTTGGTCGACCATTGTCAGGCCTGTCCTGAGTGGAACTTGTCCTGTTAAACCGCTGTATGGTCTTGGCCACCGTGCTGCAGCTAAGTTTCAGGGTCTTGGCAATCTTCTTATAGCCTAGGCCATCTTTGTGTAGAGGAACAGTTATTTTTTTAAGATCCTCAGAGAGCTCTTTGCCATGAGGTGCCATGTTGAACTTCCAGTGACCAGTATGAGAGAGTGATAACACCAAATTTAACACACCTGCTCCCCATTCACACCTGAGACCTTGTAACACTAACAAGTCACATGACACCAGGAAAGGAAAATGGCTAATTGGGCCCAATTTGGGCATTTTCACTTAGGGGTGTACTCACTTTTGTTGCCAGCGGTTTACACATTAATGGCTGTGTGTTGACTGTTGAGTTATTTTGAGGGGTCAGCAGTAAGCCTACAGTACTTTGCAAATGTTTTAGACAGGTGTGATGAAATGCTGTAAAATAAGAAGCTTTAAAAAATATTATTTTTTTTTAATTTAATTGTAATTGTTTATTATTATTATGAATTTATAAAATGCAAAGTGAGCAAACAGAAGAAATATCTAATAAAATCAATATTTGGTGTGACTACCCTTTGGCTTCAAACCACCATCAGTTCTTACACTTGCACACCTTGTACACTTGCACAAAGTTTGGGATTTTGTAGGAGAGTGATAACAACAAATTTAACACACCTGCTCCCCATTCACACCTGAGACCTTGTAACACTAACAAGTCACATGACATTTTTTTCAAAATGTTTTTATTGGGAAGAAATATATAAAGACATATGTACAGAGTATTGTTAGTCATTTTTACAGAAACTGCACAAGATAAAAAAAAACAAAGAGATCTGGAGGTAACATATATGTCAGCAAGACAGAACACATGAATAACAGTTTGGTAATTAGAAAAGATCCAAAAAAAAAAAACAACTAACGTTGTGGGGTTGCAGAGCAGCCTTTTGACATATGAAATCTCTACCTGATGGGATTTGTGAAGCAGTGCAGACAGAAAGTGCCTGCCCAATGTATACTGTCAAATATCCATTCTAGATAGAGCAAAAGACTGGATGGATCTGAGTGCTAACCCCTGATAAGTACTAACTTAGGGAGGGGGGTATAACCAGGAAGGTACATGGGGGGGGGGGGAGAGTTGCAGGCTTCAGAGGGAGCAACATCACAGGGGGGGGGGGGGCTCCAAAAATGTCCACCAAGCATAGTGATATTTTGCAAGATAGTAACGATGAAGGCTGTATGGGTTACGGATCCTCCGGGATTGGCTCATCATAGGAGAAGGAAAGCGTGTGGAGATCAAGTTGGTCATCTGGGGAGGGAGCTGAGGAGATGAACAGTTGCCATCTGTTGAGAAAACGAGATCTGGATTTGAGGTCTTTGAAATCCGTGAGGAGTCGTTCTCTGTATAGAAGACTAAAACAGTCCTTTTTGAGTTGGGTGATGGGTGGACTTTGAGGTGAAATCCAATGTCTGAGGATGAGTCTCCTTGCGATGAGTAGGCATAGCAGGATCCAATCTTTTGAGGGAGGGTTGGGGGCCGTCCCATTGAGGGATGTGGCCTTAGATGGGGAGGGTGACCACGGTAGCAGTAAGGGGTCCCAGTATCCAAAAATTAAGAGAAGAGGATCTTTGGGGAGTTTCAATAGTGTGACTTCAAATATGAAGAAGATAACTTGATCCCAAAATGAGGAGATGAAGGAGCAGGACCAAAAGCGATGTGAGAGTGAGGGCTTGGTAGCTGAGCATAGGGGGCATGAAACTCCTTCCTTCTTGGATTTGGGCGAGAGGAAGGGAATATATGCTCGGTGTGCTATTTTTAACTGAGTTTCCCTCCATGTTTCATTGGGTGTGAGACGGAGAACCCTTCGAAGGCCAGACAGAATCTTTTCGACAAGATTAGGATTGGGGAAGTCTTTGTCCCAGTTGGCAATGGAAGTAGAGGTAGGAGGCGGAGAGGATTCAGTAAAAGAGGCTTGTAGATGTCCGAGATTGTGAAATGACCATTCTTTAACAGCCGATCTAAGAAACTTGGTTTAAACCTTAAAGATTCTGTTTTGCAGGTATTAGATATAAAGCTGGCACACTGATTGTAGTGAAACCTATGGGAAGGAGGTAAGGAAAATCGGGTGGACACCTCTGTGAATGGAAGAATCTTTCCCGTTGTGGGGTCACAGAGTGCAGAGAAGTTTGACAGGCCATGCTCCTGCCATATATCAAAGGGTTTGCAGTGTGTACCAGGAAGAAAACCAGGATTCCCTTGGATGGGTAGGTGGGAGGAAAAGTAGGATGGGAGTTTAAGGATTTTTCTGGTCTCTCTCCAAGCCAAGGCTGTATCACGTAGAAGGAGATTATGTTGAAGCGGGAGGGGAACAGTTTTCCACCTGCAATGTAGGAGGGCCACTATGGAATAAGGGTGAGCCATTTCAGTCTCCAGTGCATAATTGGAGTGCCGGGATTGGTGAACCAGCCAGTCGAGGCTAGTCCTAATTAAACAGGCAAGGTTATACATTCTTATATGTGGTAAGCTAATACCCCCTTGCTCCTGGGTAGGTGCAGTTTTCTAAAAGCTATGCGTGGTCTTTTGCCATGCCAGAGGAATTTGGAAATTTTAGAGTTGAGAGCTGAGATATCTCTGTGTTTCAGCAATAGCGGAATAGTTTGCAAAGGATACAGTAGTCTGGCGAAGCTGATCATTTTGACAAGGTGGCACCTTCCCAAGAGCGATAGGGGGAGATCCATCCAGTTTGACAGTTCCTGTGAGAGTTTGCTGAATAGAGGGGGGTAGTTAAGATGGTAAAGAGAAGAGGGCAGTTTCCCTATCTTGATTCCAAGGTATGTGATGTGTGACGTGGCAACTTGAAAGAGAGAGTTTTTAGACCAAGGAGGTATAGGTTTACCGCCGATTGGGAGAATTTCGCTTTTAGAGTAGTTTATGCGGAGACCCGAGCATATTCTAAAATTATCAAAAATACTTTTAATTGTCAAGATGTCAGCTGGGGGGTTAGATGTGAAAATGAGGACATCATCCGCGAAGAGTGATGTACGCAGTTCCGTGGAGCCTACCGTGATGCCTCGAATGGGAGCATTGAGAGATAAGAATCTGGAGAGGGGTTCTAGAGCAATGTTAAATAATAGGGGGGATAGAGGGCACCCCTGCCTGGTTCCTTTGTGAAGGCGGAATTCTTCTGAAAGAATACCCGCTGCAACTAATTTAGCTGAGGGCGATGCATACATCGAGTTAATAAGGTGACAGAAAGGGCCGTTAAAGCCCATCTTGGAGAGTGATAGTGCTAGCCAATCGAAATTTACATTATCGAAGACTTTTTCAGCGTCTAGGGTGATTATGGCATAGTCACCCTTGGGATCTTGTTTGGCTTGTTCGAGGGCTAATAACACCTTTCGAATATTCAGGGTGGCCGTGCGTCCTTTTACAAAACCGGATTGCGCAGGGTGAATGAGGTCGGGGAGGATTATTTCTAATCTGGAGGCCACTATTTTCGATAGGATTTTGACATCTATGTTAAGTAGTGAAATAGGCCTGTAAGAGCCTGGTTCTAACGGGTCCTTGCCCTTTTTTGCAAGAAGCTTAATAATTGCTTGATTGTCCGTGGGGAGATATGTGCCACCATCCCAAATGCCGGAATATACCGAATGAAGCATAGGTATCGTTATGTCTGGGAGTGTTTTATAAAACTCGCTAGTAAAGCCGTCGGGGCCAGGGGCTTTTGGAGGGCCGCAGATTTCTAATTGCTTGTGTTATTTCGTGTGCCATAATGGGGGCATTTAGGGATTCTAGCTGGACGGGAGAGATGGTAGGGAGGTGCATCTTGTCTAGGAAGGAATGTGCAGCGTCTTTGTTAATAGGGTCTGGGCCATATAGGGCCGTGTAAAATTTCAGCATGTCTTTGTTAATATCAGGAGAGGTGGACTGTACTTTCCCCTGGTGGTCTCGAAGCGAGGTGATGTGGGTCGGTCGGAAAGATCCCTTGCAGAGCCTAGAAAGTAATTTCCCGGACTTATTACCAAATTTGTGGAAGGTGGCGTCTAGATGGGCCTTTTTTGTAAGTTCAAGGGTAGTTGCCCAGGCGTCGAAAGAGGATTTAGCTGCCGACCATTCATCTCTGTCGGTGGAGGTGTTGGAGGTAACAAGTTTGAGTTGCGCACTGTGTAGTCTAGTGCTGGCTAACTTAAATTTAGACAGCGCTGTTTTTTTAAAGGTAGTGGCGTATGATATGATCCTGCCCCTTAGGAAAGCTTTACCAGCACCCCAAAGGAGGTTTGGGTCACTGGAGTGTAAGGCATTGGCTGAGGAGAATTCTTCCCAGAAGCTTATCATATAATTTTGAAAGTCAGTGTTGTTGTGTAGGAATGAGGGAAAGCGCCAGAGGTTAGGATGAGGTGGGAGATCTAGTTGTTCAAGGGTGAGTGATATTGGGGCATGGTCAGAAATGGCAATGTCTTCTATCCCGGTGTCGGAAATATAGGGAATAAGGTTGTCGGATCCGAAGAAGTAATCAATTCTGGTCAGGGTCTTGTGAGGGTTGGAGTAGAAAGTAAAGGCCCTTTCTGTTGGATGAGATAGGTGCCACAGGTCTGAAAGACGTAGGGAGTCTATGGTTGATGCGAACAAGGTGGGGGCGGAGGGAGAGGGAGTTGCTACTGAAGGTTTTGGTGCGGACCTGTCATCTGTCAAGTGCATAATGTCATTGAAATCTCCCCCAATCAAGTGGGGTAGATGGGAGGGGGTGAGGAGTAACGAGGATAATAGGCAATAAAAGGACTTCGTCGGGCTGTTAGGGGCATAAACGTTAGACATTAGTAGCTCCTTAGAGCCGAGTTTAACTCGGATTGAGATAAAGCACCCCTGGTCGTCTGTGTCAGTAGAGAGGACGGAGCATGGGAGGTTTCTGTGAATCAGTAGGAGGACACCAGCTTTGCACCCCACTGCTTCTGAGCCCAGGACTGTCCCCACCCACAGTTTCTGCATACGATGGAAGTCAGAGGAGTGGAGGTGGGTTTCCTGAAGTAGCGCTATGTCGGTTTTTAACCATTTAAGGTGTCGAAGGATCTTCATTCTCTTGGGAGGAGAACGGAGACCCTTCACATTCCATGAAATTACCCTAAGAGGCAATGTTAAAGAGGAGATTTTTAAGGGGATCTGAGACCAATGTACTATAAAATGAATATAGGAGACTCGGATGAGACATGGAGTATGAGCTGTTAGCTGTAGGGTAGACGATGCATGAGGTAGTGCAACAAGGGAGGAGTGGGATGGGAAAAGAGGATGGAGGGAACCAAACAGGGAAAAACAACAGGAACAAAGTAAACATTTGTAAACTTCACTTTTTTCCGCATGAATTCACTGTGCAAGCGGCTCCCCATACAGGACCCTAAATGAAGGAGGGAGATAGCGGAGGTGCCTGAGAGCCCTGGGACTAGTGGCACAAAGCTCGAGAGATCTGGTTTGTTATAAAAGAATCCGTAGTACGAATTTTTTTTCGAATACGAATTCCGTACGGAATACGAAATTCCGTTTACGAATTTCGTCGCTGAATTTATTCGAATCCAACTACCAATATCAAATTTCAACTAATTCGAAAGAAATTATTATAGCAGATATAACGAATGAATTCGAATGAATTTTAATGAATTCGAATGATTCGAATGATTCAAATGACAAAGTGTCATTTTTTGCAGAAAAAAAAGCTATTTAAAATCACTTGCGGCTATTGCCGGCAAATGAATTGTCGGCTCCATAACACAGAGAACAGTCATTCATTGATATATAAAAAAAAAAAGCGTAGGGGTCCCCCCAAATTCAATAACCAGGCCCTTCAGGTCTGGTATGGATATTAAGGGGGACCCCAGCCAAAAAAAAAATGGCGTGGGGTCCCCCCCAAATATCCATACCAGACCCTTCAGGTCTGGGATGGATTTTAAGGGGAACCCCGGCCAAAAAATAAAATAAAAAAATGGCGTGGGGTCCCCTCAAAATCCATACCAGACCCTTTATCCGAGCACGCAACCTGGCAGGCCGCAGGAAAAGAGGGGGGGACGAGCGCGGCCCCCCCTCCCGCCTGAACCATACCAGGCCACATGCCCTCAACATTGGGAGGGTGCTTTGGGGTCCCCCCCAAAGCACCTTGTCCCCATGTTGATGAGGACAAGGGCCTCATCCCCACAACCCTGGCCGGTGGTTGTGGGGGTCTGCGGGCGGGGGGCTTATCGGAATCTGGAGGCCCCCTTTAACAAGGGGACCCCCAGATCCCGGCCCCCCCCCTGTGTAAAATGGTAAGGGGGTACAAAAGTACCACTACCATTTCACCAAAAAAGTGTCAAAAATGGTAAAAATGACAGGAGACGGTCTTTGACGACAATTCCTTTATTAAAATCTTCTTTCTTCTTGTCTTCCTTTCTTCATCCTTCGGTTTCTTCATCTTCTCCTTCCGGCATCTTCTTCCATCTTCTTCTTTCTCCGATCCGCTTCTTCTTGCTCCGCTCTTCTCGTCCTTCTCGTCCGGCATCGGCGTCGGCGTCTGTTCTCGCAGGCCGCTCCTCGCAATGGGAGGCTCCCGCTCTGTGAGGCTTCGCTCCGGCTGACAGGTCTTTTATAACGGAGGGCACCTGGTAACCCCGCCCCCTCTGACGCACGGGGACGTCATGGGGACTTCCCTATGGCTTTCCCCATGACGTCAGAGGGGGGGCGGGGTCACCAGGTGCCTTCGTTATAAAAGACCTGTCAGCCGGAGCAAAGCCTCACAGAGCGGAAGCCTCCCATTGCGAGGAGCGGCCTGCGAGAACAGACGCCGATGCCGGACGAGAAGGACGAGAAGACCGGAGCAAGAAGAAGCGGATCGGAGAAAGAAGAAGATGCCGGAAGGAGAAGATGAAGAAAGGAAGACCAGAAGAAAGGAAGAAGGAAGACCAGAAAAAAGAAGATTTTAATAAAGGAATTGTCAAAGACCGTCTCCTGTCATTTTTACCATTTTTGACACTTTTTTGGTGAAATGGTAGGGGTACTTTTGTACCCCCTTACCATTTCACACAGGGGGGGGGGGGGCGGGATCTGGGGGTCCCCTTGTTAAAGGGGGCTTCCAGATTCCGATAAGCCCCCCGCCCGCAGACCCCCACAACCACCGGCCAGGGTTATGGGGATGAGGCCCTTGTCCTCATCAACATGGGGACAAGGTGCTTTGGGGGGGACCCCCAAAGCATCCTCCCAATGTTGAGGGCATGTGGCCTGGTACGGTTCAGGTGGGGGGGGGGGGCTCTCGTCCCCACCTCTTTTCCTGCAGCCTGCCAGGTTGCGTGCTCGGATAAGGGTCTGGTATGGATTTTGAGGGGGACCCCACGCCATTTTTTTTGGCTGGGATTCCCCTTAAAATCCATCCCAGACCTCAAGGGTCTGGTATGGATTTTGAGGGGACCCTACGCCATTTTTTTTTTGGGCTGGGGTCCCCCTTAATATCCATCCCAGACCTGAAGGGCCTGGTTATTGAATTTGGGGGGACCCCCACGCATTTTTTTTATCAATGACTTCAATGAATGACTGTTCTCTGTGTTACGGATCCGACAATTCATTTGCCGGCAATAGCCGCAAGTGATTTTAAATAGCTTTTTTTTCCTGCAAAAATGACACTGTGCAGGAACAGTTCTCTATATTAGATATACTGAATCTCGAATCATTCGAAGCATTCGTTATATCTGCTATAATAATTTCTTTCATATTAGTTGAAATTAGATATTTGTTAGTTGTTGTATTCGAATTGTTCTCTGTATTACGGGAATCGGCAATTAGCCGCGAGTGATTTTAAATAGCTTTTTTTTCCTGCAAAAATGACACATTGTACAGAGACAGTTCTAAGCACGGGAAACATGCCCCCCCCCTTATAGGCATACTATAGAGTATATAGTATATAGAAGGGGGGGCATGTTTCCCGTGCTTAGAACTGTCTCTGCACAATGTGTCATTTTTGCAGGAAAAAAAAGCTATTTAAAATCACTCGCGGCTAATTGCCGATTCCCGTAATACAGAGAACAATTCGAACCAATTTCTTCATCTTCTCCTTCTGGCATCTTCTTCTTTCTCCGATCCGCTTCTTCTTGCTCCGGTCTTCTCGTCCTTCTCGTCCGGCATCGGCGTCGGCATCTGTTCTCGCAGGCCGCTCCTCGCAATGGGAGGCTCCCGCTCTGTGAGGCTTCGCTCCGGCTGACAGGTCTTTTATAACAAAGGCACCTGGTGACCCCGCCCCCCTCTGACGTCATGGGGAAAGCCATAGGGAAGTCCCCATGACGTCCCCGTGCGTCAGAGGGCGGGGTTACCAGGTGCCCTCCGTTATAAAAGACCTGTCAGCCGGAGCGAAGCCTCACAGAGCGGGAGCCTCCCATTGCGAGGAGCGGCCTGCGAGAACAGACGCCGACGCCGATGCCGGACGAGAAGACCGGAGCAAGAAGAAGCGGATCGGAGAAAGAAGAAGATGGAAGAAGATGCCGGAAGGAGAAGATGAAGAAACCGAAGGATGAAGAAAGGAAGACAAGAAGAAAGAAGATTTTAATAAAGGAATTGTCAAAGACCGTCTCCTGTAATTTTTACAATTTTTGACACTTTTTTGGTGAAATGGTAGGGGTAAGTACCCCCTTACCATTTCACACAGGGGGGGGGGCGGGATCTGGGGGTCCCCTTGTTAAAGGGGGCTTCCAGATTCTGATAAGCCCCCCGCCCGCAGACCCCCACAACCACCGGCCAGGGTTGTGGGGATGAGGCCCTTGTCCTCATCACACATGGGGACAAGGTGCTTTGGGGGGACCCCAAAGCACCCTCCCAATGTTGAGGGCATGTGGCCTGGTACGGTTCAGGCGGGAGGGGGGGCCGCTTTTTTTTTTTTTTTGGCCGGGGTTCCCCTTAAAATCCATCCCAGACCTGAAGGGTCTGGTATGGATATTTGGGGGGACCCCACGCCATTTTTTTTTATTTTTTTTGGCTGGGGTTCCCCTTAATATCCATACCAGACTTGAAGGGCCTGGTTATTGAATTGGGGGGGACCCCCACGCTTTTTTTTTTTTTTTTTTTATCAATGAATGACTGTTCTCTGTGTTACGTAGCCGACTTCGTATTAGCCGCGAGTGATTTTAAATAGCTTTTTTTCCTGCAAAAATGACACTTTGTGCAGGAACAGTTCTCTATATTAGATATACTGAATCTCAAATTCATTCGAAGCATTTGAACCATTCGTTATATCCGCTATTATAATTTCTTTCATATTAGTTGAAATTCGATATTTGTAGTTGGATTTATCTCGAATTCATTCGAAGCATTTGAACCATTCGTTATATCCGCTATTATAATTTCTTTCATATTAGTTGAAATTCGATATTTGTAGTTGGATTTACTAACGATTCGTAACTATTCGTAACGATTCATAACTTGAAATTGAAATTCGATATTTGTAGTTGGATTCAAATTGTTCTCTGTGTTATGAGAACCGACAATTCATTAGCCGCGTTAACGATTCGTAACGATTCGTAATGATTCGTAACTTTACGAACGATTCGAAAAAAATTTACGATTCGTCCGAAATTCGTATTTCGTACAAATTCGAACGGAATTTCGTACACGAATTACGAATTTTTTTATATACGAAACGAATCAAATTTTTTGACAGTTCCCATGTCTAGTGAGTGATGCACAGCGAATTCAAATGGGAAAAAGGACACTTAGTACACAAAGCCATTATAGCGTTAGTACAAATCTAATATTTAAAACCAAAACATTTGGATACAACATTAGGACACATAGTTAAACAGGGCGTTGTGGCAACTACCGATGACTCTGGGATCGCAGACCTGTTAGTGGCCTCGACTTGAGCGAACCCGAATCCAGATCCAACTCCGAGCCGGATTTAAATCTAGATTCAAATCAAACCCAAACCAAAGATCACATTGCCATGGGGGCTGCGGATAGCTAAACGAGGAAAAATAAAAATAAAATAAGAATACATGAGTAACGATAACCATATATGTGCCTAGTGGAATTTGCAGGAACAATGGAGGCAGTGATAAAAAGTCTGGGTTGGAGCAGCATAGCGTCCATAGGGATCAATATGGGAATATTGATTGGTTGCCAGTTCTAGGTGGCTGAGGAGTAGACCCTGCAGCAGGGTAGGCCAGGTCGGTTGGAGGATGTGTGGGGGGGCAGGTGACCAAGAAGATTGTATGTAGCGAGAGAGAAAAAAAAGAAAGCAAAATAGAACATACGACCTGGAGTAGAGGAAGACATGGCTACAGTCAGAGCCAAGAGTTCAGCGGAGAGCGCTTCTGTTGCGATGGTCCGGAGCAGAAGACCTAAAGCGCTTGGGGGAATCTTTACGGGGGCTTCTTTGTTCCATAGAACGGAGGCCTGTGGCAGACTTGGAAGGCGTCTGGTGGAGAGAGTCCGGTCGGAGAGAGCGGATGAAGGATTCTGCTTCTGAAGGATCTTGGAAGGAGAGTTGTTCCCCATTTGGCGATTTAAGACGTAGGGTTGCGGGGAAGGCCAAGGTAAATTTTATTTGTTGCTTGAATAGTTCGGAACAAACCGGTTGGAAGGCCTTCCTCTTTTTAGAGACTTTGATCGAGTAGTCAGCGAATATAAGGATTTTCACTCCATCAATTTGAAGAGCTGGAGATTGCCGGAACGCTTGGAGAAGAGCGGATTTATCTGCGTAATTTAGGTACTTGGCAATGATGGGTCGTGGGGATTTGCGTTCGGGTTTGAGGGAGCCCATCCGGTGTGCGCGTTCCACAGTGAAAGGACCCAAGAGGCCCATTGCTTCGGGGATGCGTTTGGAGCAGAAGTCCGCAAGGGCAGCATTGGGTAGCGACTCAGGGACGCCTACGAATCGCAGGTTGCTCCGTCTGGATCTATTTTCCAGATCTTCCAATTTCTGGATAATGTATTGGTTGGTTTTGTCTTGGGAGTGCTCAGTGGCTTGTGCATGATAAAGCTTATCCTCTACTTCAGACAGGCGATGCTCAACTTCATTTAGCCTATTGGTGTGTTCAGACAGCTGGGCTTTGATTTGTTTCATGCCAGCATTAACTGCCTTTTCCACAGAGGCTGCAATCATAGGGGTCAGGAGAGCAGCCACTGCCTGTGCTATACGCTGCGTTTGGCCATCTTCCAAAAGGGAGACATCTGTGGTATTGTCCCCTGGAGGAGATATGTTGGAGGGTGGTGAAGCTGTGGTCTGGGGTGCTGGGGGAGGTGAGGCTGAGATTGCCTGGTTCGTGCACCCACTAACCTCCATATCTGCTGACTGAGCGTCCGTTGCGGTGGATGAGTAGGCCGGAGCGGCGGGCGAGTAGGCCAGAGCCGGGGGCTCGATTTGCGGCCTGCCCGACGGGGCCATGAAGGCCGCGTACGATCGGGTGCTGGTTCTTTCCAGAAAACGGTCCATCCGTGCCCTGTGGGTGATAGGGGACCTTCGGTGGTAGCTGGTGAGCTGTGGGGGCCCTCAGGCTGTATTTTTTAGGCCGATTTTGGGTGCTTGGAGTGGGAGCTGAGGAGAGGCGCAGTTACCTCATGCGGCGCCGGAGCCGGAAGTCTAAATTTAATTTTAATTGTTTATTATTTTTATCAATTTATAAAATGCAAAGTGAGCAAACAGAAGAAACATCTAATAAAATCAATATTTGGTGTGACTACCCTTTGGCTTCAAACCACCATCAGTTCTTACACTTGCACACCTTGTACACTTGCACAAATTTCGGGATTTTGTAGGATTAGAGTCAGGTGTATGATTGAACAATTATACCAAGCTGGTGCTAAAAATCACTAATTTCATATGTAGGTGGAAACAGTCATTAAAGCGTAACTCTGCTTTTGTTTAGAAAAAAGCATTCCCCTCTGAGTGATTTGTGTGCATTACATAGATTTAGACAAACTTTGTTGCAGATTTCTACCTTTTGTTATTCTGAAGATATCCCTGTGTGTGTGTCTGTGTCCATGTGGGAAAGTGAGTCTAATGGGTGTGGTTTCATAATTATCAATCAGCTGTTCACCTTCAGGGCTCTAATAAGGAAAGCTGCTGGACCTGCATCCCTTTAGATGTGATTTCCTATTGGAAGTATCTTACCAAAAATGATTTTTTTATTGCAGGGGATGCCTGAACTCTGACTTGTGTCTTAGTGCAGATTTCTGGGAAAATTGGTGAGCCAATCACACAAGGAGAAATTATGTTTCTGGGGGGCACCTCCAGGTAGCCATATCGCATTGCATTTTTAGAAAATAACAGAGTTGCAGTTTGAAAAGGAAAGACATTTTTTTTATTAACATCAATTACAATATGACTTGTGTTGCAATTGTATACGCTATATTATTTTAAGATGTGCTGTTCAAGCTCTTTTGAAGAAGCACAAAGAATCGGGCAATGGCGAGGATTGTAGGCGCAGTGGTCAGCAAAGGAAACCTAATACAGCAGATGAAAGACACAGCATGCTTACTTCCCTTTGACATTGGAAGATGTCCAGCAGTGCCATGAGCACAGAACTGGTGGAAACCAGTGGGATCCACGTACACCCATCTACTGTCCAGAGAAGTCTGGCCAGAAGTGGTCTTCAAAATTATGTAATGGTTTCAGTATTGTAGATGAATGTCACATTTTTTGATCATTTTTTGATCATCTTGTTGTATCTAAGAGAATGCAACAAAAGGACTGGAGACAGCAGGACGAGTGAGAATCAGATCTATGGCTAGGAAAAGACATCAAGAAATGTAAGAAGATGACTCTGTTAACTGGACTCCACCAAAACCTGAATAATAATTTTGGACAGGGTGCCCATTTCACCCATTTAGTCAAATTTTCATGGCCCAGGGTTTTGAAAATCTTAGTAATTTAATCCCCTTGTGCTCAAGAGATTCAGAGCCCCCCCACACACTTAAAACTTAAATGCCATTATGTCACAGGAAATCTTGATTTGCTAGTAACGCTAATGAGCTTTGAGTCTACTAAGGTCTTAAGGGGGCAAGCCACCCAAACCTGATATTTAAGTTATGCTGTATACGGGAAGGTTAATTAGCCACATGTTTTTTTTTTTTTATCTTTCAGGTATTCAGAAATGTATTTTTTCAGTTTCTGACCCTGATTTCACTTATGTTGTGCATAAATAAGGGCTGCATTTACAGTGCATCCGGAAACCATTCACATCACTTCACCTTTTCCACATTTTGTTATGTTACAGCCTTATTCCAAAAAGGATTAAATTCATTATTTTCCCCAAAATTCTACAAACAATACCCCATAATGACAACATGAAAGAAGTCTGATTGAAATCTTTGCAAATGTATTAAAAATAAAAAACAAAAAAAAAGTACATAAGTATTCACAGCCTTTGCCATGACACTCAAAATTCAGCTTAGGTGCATCCGGTTTCCACTGATCATCCTTGAGATGTTGCTACAACTTGATTGGAGTCCACCTGTGGTAAATTTAGTATATTGGACATGATTTGGAAAGGCACACACCTGTCTATATAAGGTCCCACAGTTAACAGTGCATGTCAGAGCACACACCAATCCATGAAGTCTAAGGAATTGTCTGTAGATCTCTGATACAGGATTGTATCGAGGCACAGATCTGGTGAAGGGTACAGAAACATTTCTGCAGCATTGAAGGTCCCAATGAATACAGTGGCCTCCATTATCCATGAATGGAAGAAGTTTGGAACCACCAGGACTCTTCCTAGAGTGGGCCACCCGGAAAAACTGAGCTTGGGGGGAGAAGGGCCTTAGTCAGGGAGGTGACCAAAAACCTGATGGTCCCTCTGACATAGGCTCCAGCATTTCTCTGTGGAGAGAGGAGAACCTTCCAGAAGAACAACCATCTCTGCAGCACTCCACCAATCAGGCCTGCATGGTAGGGTGGCTAGACGTAAGCCACTCCACAGTAAAGGGCACATGACAGCCCGATGGCAAGCCTCATGTCTGGAGGAAACCAGGCACCGCTCATCACCTGGCCGATACCATCCCTAAAGTAAAGCATGGTGGTGGCAGCATCACGCGGCAGGAACTGGGAGACTAGTCAAGATCGATGGAAAGATGAATGCAGCAATGTGCAGAGATATTCTTGATGAAAATCTGCTCCAGAGTGCTCTGGACCTCAGAATGGGGGAAAGGTTCATCTTCCAACAGAGCAATGACCCTAAGCACACAGTCAAGATAACAAAAGAGTGGCTACAGGACAACTCTGAATGTCCTTGAGTGGCCCAGACAGAGCCCAGACTGAAATCCGATTGAACATCTCTGGAGAGATCTGAAAATGGCTGTGCACCGATGTTCCCCAGTTTGAGAGGTCCTGCAAAGAAGAATGGGAGAAACTGCCCAAAAATAGGTGTGCCAAGGTTGTAGCATCTTACTCAAAAGGACTTGAGGCTTTAATTGGTGTCAAAGGTGCTTCAACAAAGTAATGAGCAAAGGCTGTGAATACTTATGTACATGGGATTTTTTTTGTTTTTTATTTTTATTAAATTTGCAAAGCTTTCAAACAAACTTCTTTCACGTTGTCATTCAGCGCTGTGAATGCTTTCCTGATGCCCTGTAGGCAGCCCATTCATTTGGATGGGCTGCTGAATCCACCTCAATATAAAATCAAACCTGCAGCATTTTTTGTATTGCAGTGCTATTACTAGCTACTAGAAATACATAATACTATTTTATATAAGTATGTTAGGAAGTCTTTAAGAGGTGTTGTTAATCCGCCTTAAAGGATAAGTTCACCCTAAGTAACATGTTACATGTTATACCCTTATTCAGGGTGTAACATGTAACATATTACAAATGCAACCACCAGGGCGCTGTTGATAGCTATAGGTAGTTCTTTGAGTTTCCTGTCAGTGTGTAACTGTCTGCCCTGATCGCAGGTATGGGCAGACAGCTACACAGACAGCCAGCAGATTGCGGGTGCAATGCGTTACAGGTCCCCAAAAAAAAAAAAAATGCTAATTTTTTGTAAAAGTGATCTTCTAAGGAGTTCCCTGGATTGCCCATTCTCTCTCGTCCACTGGAGAGATTGCACTGGCATCTTGTGGGAGTTTTATTTTTGGTTTTGGGCAAAGTTCAAAAGTCCAGCAGGTGCTCAGAGTAGACATCCAAAAAAAATCTGCCATTTATATGCTATCAGGTTTCTCTCGTTTGAGAGTTTTGAGTATTCTACTTTATAAAGAAGATAAAATAGAACAATTTCCTCTATGGGACTTTAGAAGGCAGAAACTCCTTGACAATCAAAATGTGTTGAAAATACATTTGTATTTTTATTAGAAAAGTTTAGAAAAGTTAAAATTGAGAATATAACTTTGATAAAAAGTCGAAAAATTGGAGGCATATATATTTTACAGGTAAAATATAAAAAATAAACACATGTATATACAAACAAACAACCACTTGACTCTGTCCAGTAAGCAGAACTAGGACAGAGGATTTCCCTGCGTTTTAAGGTTAGTAGCAATAAAACCTCTTCTTCATCATACCACATATATAGGTAAACTTTGCAGTAAACATATTAGAATAATGTAGTATAAATTCTAACCATATATTTCTTGAGAATCACCAATACTGCATCCATTTAAAAAGGAAAAGGGAGAAGATTCGCTGACAGAGGTCAACAAGATTGAAGGGAGCCGGTGATGGAGGGGGGTTCCAGGCCCAATATATATATATTATAAATAAGATAAAACAGTATCTCCATTGCAGAAGGAGAGGTCCAAGAGTGGGTGTACCAGTCCATATTTCAGGTTGATAAGACCTAGAAGCTTGGACTCTAAAGTTAACAGCATAACACTTTTGCCTCCTGGGGAGAGACATTTCAGTAAAGAGTTTATCTTTTTGTGGAAGTCAGTTGTGTGCACTTCAATTGCTTTTATCCTGCAATATAGAAACCTAATCTAAAGGTAATAAAAGCAACTACAGAAAAGGACTGACAGAGCTTGAAGGGAGAAAGAAAGTGCAGAGACTGTCGAGTTCTGGAAGACAGCAGCAGGAAGAGGGAAACTTGAGGCTAGATTTGACCAGAGCTGGTAACCTTCATGAGATCCTCGGAGAAAGACAGGCAGTTATTTTCTGTCCGCATACTGGAGAGACACTAGTGGAGTGCCAATAAACCTGGACCCTAGTGAGGGCTTGTCCATGTCAGGGGAAGCATCTTGGGTTGGGGGCACTGTCTGGAGTGTGACCCTGGAAGATGTGGCACCCATCTGATGGGCTTTTGTTGATTTGTGCAAGCTAGGACATCCTGAACAGTTTATGAAGAATCTCGCTCTGCCTTACAACTGCTAAAGAGAATTATGAAAATGTGTGTGGGGCAACCTGTTAAATGCGCATTGCCAGACACATACACATGGCATTTGATAATCATATTACCATTCTTTGCTCTTCTATATTACATGAATTATGGGTTAACATGCAAGTTTAAAACTACAAAATATTTTGTGTCAGCATATTTTTGGCTTGTTTAAAGAGATATCCAGAGCATATAAAAGATTCCCATTTGCTGCAGCATCAATTACAGCTTTTAAAGGTCTATTTAAATCCTGGTGTTTAATTTTAAGAAAAAAAGTCAGTCATCATTATGGCAGAAAGCAAAGATCATGAATGATGTACTCAGAGAGCAATACTAATGTAATGAGCACAGAGCTGGCGCTACGAAGCAATTCAGCCCACTTCTAGACCTTTGCCTGAAAAGTGTCCTAATTATCTTGACAGCGGTTTGGCATGAAGAATTTGAAATTTAGTCATCCACTCAGCAGGCTTCTAAGTTAATATTCTCTGGGGGTGGAGGGCCTGACCAAAAACTTTATACTACTTTCTACATTTCCTGGGGAAATTGTGACACCAAATTCATTAGTAGTAATGATATGCTAATATTAGCAGGAGAAGCATCATGATGGCACACAGGGCTTTATTTAGACATCATGATGTCCTGGGCACACAAGAATGATGATGTCCTTCTGTACAGGTATTGCCTTTCTGTCATTCTATCATTTTTATGGAAATAAATGTTGTGGCTGGGTGTTGTCCTCCATGTTGCCCTAAGCATAGGCCCACAAATGCCTTATGGTAAATACTGCTCTGAAGGCACAAACATTTCATTAGAACATACTTTTTTTTTGTCATGTCCATGCACATGGCAAGGCTTCTATATCCATGGCTTCTGATGCTGAGAGAAGGGGTAACTCCCAACTGTCCACTATTTGAAGGGATTGTTCTACTTTTAGTACCAAACAATGTAAAGCCGGCCATAGACAGTTCGAATCTCGGCCGGTTCAGCAGGAATCAGCTGAGATTTAAACCATATATGTGCAGGCTGAATGTACCCAAGTTGATCGATCGATCAACCTGGTTACAACCAGCCTGTTGGATTTCACATGCGATTACTGCTAGCAATAATCACTGTGTTCTCCCGGCGGGACCCCAACCCCCTCAGAAGGGATTCCCTGGAGAATTGTGCAGATAGTAAAGATTCCATTGAATTCAATAGAGGCAGCAAAGATGAACATAATACAGGAATTTCAAAGGATACATGCATCGTAACATCAGTGTATTTTTACTGAGTCTCAGAATATGCAGACTATAGGGCAAGTCAACAAAAGAGCGTATGTTTGGCATACCTAAAGCAGGAGGTGACTGGTATGTACATTTTTTATTAATTTTTTTGTGTGCTGGATATTATTTTTCACATTTATTAAAATGTCACAAAATGACATTACATTCATTTCTATGTATCGCAGTTTGTTGTGTTGCAACCTGCAATGGAGCACATTGGTGTGAACTGAACTCACAGGACATAAGGCAAATTGCCTTGCCTATGTCTTGGGAGTCGGAACTGCAATTGGCAACACTGCCTAACTCAGCCCAACAAATCATATGGTGTAAATGATCCCTAAAATTTTGCAGAGTTTTACACTCAACTGTATTCTAAGGCAAAGACAAATTTGACTTATAATTCTAAACCCAGGCAGAATGCATGAGTGATCTGCAAACATCATATCAAACAAACATGCATACAGCGCAGTGAAAAACCTTGTCCTAATAGCCCATAAATTGTGTAATATCCCAATGGTGTGTTAAAATCACATTGGTTAGTTGGGCACACCTATGTTTACACATACAATAGGTGTGCCCAACCCAACTAACCAATGTGATTTTAACACACCATTGGGATATTACAGTTTTTTTGGGCTATTAGGCCTGGTTTACACCTATGCAGGTTGCAGTTTGCATATTCCAGGTGCATTTTGCGTTCTTTAAAACACATTTTTGATCCATTGAAGTCTATGAAACCAGAAAAAAGTCCCTGGCCCTTTCCATAAAATGCATAGATGTTAACATGACCCATAGGAAACCATGTTAAACAGACTATAGTGTGTTTCTGCAAAACTGAAAATGCACTAAAAAATACATAGGTTCGAACTAGGCCTTAGGACAATGATCATAGTGATCACAGATGTCTGCAGATGTGCGCCACCCCCCCCCCCCCCTGCCCCTTTGCAGGCGCATCTGCAGGCATCTGTGGACACATACTTAGGACACAGCTGATCACAGATCGTAGTAAAGAGCCAATCACAGTCACTCTTTACCACATGATCAGCTGTGTCCAATCAGTGTAAACAAGATTTGCCGGTTATCTGCATTCCTCTCCTCATGCTGAGTGCATTGGGAGAGGAGAGCCAATAACTGCCAAATCCACACAGGGGACATCTACACTGATAATCAGGGCACTGATCATCAGTGCATCCCCATCAGTGACCACCAGTGCTGCCAATCAGTGCCCACCAGTGCTGCCAATCAGTGCCGCCTATCAGTGCCCATCAGTGCCACCTATAGCTACAGCCTCATCAGTGCCATCTCATCAGTGCTCATCAGTGCAGCCTCATCAGTACACATCATTGAAAGAGAAAAATTACTTATTTACAAAATTTTATAACAGAAACTAAGAAAAACTTATTTTTTTTCAAAATTTTAAGTGTTTTTTCGTTTGTTTAGCAAAACATATAAAACCCAGTGGCGATTAAATACCACTAAAATAAAGCTCTATCTGTCTTAAAAAAAATATAAAAAATTTGTTTGAGTACAGGGTTGCATGACTTCGCAATTGTCATTCATAGTGCGACAGCACTGAAAGCTGAAAGTTGGCCTGGACAGGAAGAAAGGAAAGTGCCCTGTAGGCAAGTGGTCAATGATGTCAATGACTCACACAACTCAATGTCGACTCACGTGTGCACACTATCTACACAATTTATACTAAAAATATCTTTTGCATTTCGATGATAAAGTCTCACACTTTAAAAGCGATCTCTCAAAATATATCTTTTTTTATACATTTATCTGTCATGTGATAATTGCTTGAAGATACATTGAGCTAATTTAGAAAACCCCTTAATGGCACTGCGGAGAATAAAATCACATACATGACAGCTAAACTGAGAATCTCCCCAATGGTGGTGATGGAACGATCACTATTTCTGGGAGTTCAGATGAGTGAGGTTCACAGGGAATAAATACAGTGGTGTGAAAAAGTGTTTGCCCCCTTCCTCATTTCCTGTTCCTTTGCATGTTTGTCACACTTAAGTGTTTCGGAACATCAAACCAATTTAAACAATAGTCAAGGACAACACAAGTAAACACAAAATGCAATTTGTAAATGAAGGTGTTTATTATTAAAGGTGAAAAAAAATCCAAACCATCATAGCCCTGTGTGAAAAAGTGATTGCCCCCTAAACCTAATAACTGGTTGGGCCACCCTTAGCAGCAACAACTGCAACCAAGCGTTTGCGATAACGTGCAATGAGGCTTTTACAGCGTCCTGGAGGAATTTTGGCCCACTCATCTTTGCAGAATTGTCCTAATTCAGTTACATTAGAGGGTTTTCGAGCATGAACGGCCTTTTTAAGGTCATACCACAACATCTCAATAGGATTCAGGTCTGGACTTTGGCTAGGCCACTCCAAAGTCTTCATTTTGTTTTTCTTCAGCCATTCGGTGGTGGACTTGCTGGTGTGTTTAGGATCATTGTCCTGCTGCAGAACCCAAGTTCGTTTCAGCTTGAGTACACGAACAGATGGTCAGACATTCTCCTTCAGGATCTCTTGGTAGACAGCAGAATTCATAGTTCCTTTTATCACGGCAAGTCTTCCAGGTCCTGAAGCAGCAAAACAGCCCCAGACCATCACACTACCACCACGATATTTTACTGTTGGTATAATGTTCTTTTTCTGAAATGCAGTGTTCATTCTACGCCAGATATACTTGGACACACACCTTCCAAAGAGTTCCACTTTTGTCTCATCGGTCCACAGAATGTTGTCCCAAAAGTCTTGGGGATCATCAAGATGTGTTGTGGAGAAATTGAGACGAGCTTTGATGTTCTTTTTGCTCAGCAGTGGTTTTCTCCTTGGAACTCTGCCATGCAGGCCATTTTTGCCCAGTCTTTTCCTGATGGTGGAGGCATGAACGCTGACCTTAACTGAGGCAAGTGAGGCCTGCAGTTCCTTGGACGTTGTTGTGGGGTCTTTTGTGACCTCTTGGATGAGTCGTCGCTGCGCTCTTGGGGTAATTTTGGGCGGCCGGCCACTCCTGGGAAGGTTCACCACTGTTCCATGTCTTCGCCATTTGTGGATAATGGCTCTCACTGTGGTTCGCTGGATTCCCAAAGCTTTGGAAATGGCTTTATAACCCTTTCCAGACTGATAGATCTCAATTACTTTCTTTCTCAATTGTTCCTGAATTTCTTTGGGTCTCGGCATGATGTGTAGCTTTTAAGGATCTTCTGGTGGACCTTACTGTGTCAAGCAGCTCCTATTTAAGTGATGCCTTGATTGTGAACAGGTGTGGCAATAATCAGACCTGGGTGTGGCTAGAGAAATTGAACTCAGGTGTGGACAACCACAGTTATAGTATGTTTTAACAAGGGGGGCAATCACTTTTTCACACAGGGCCATGATGGTTTGGATTTTTTTTCACCTTTAATAATAAACACCTTCATTTACAAATTGCATTTTGTGTTTACTTGTGTTGTCCTTGACTATTGTTTAAATTGGTTTGATGTTCCGAAACACTTACGTGTGACAAACATGCAAAGGAACAGGAAATGAGGAAGTGGGCAAACACTTTTTCACACCACTGTATATTGCATTATTTAAAAGGCAAATTATATATCTTATCCTCAGGTTTACAAAAAGCAATCATCCTGTTATAGCTGCATTGTCAGTGAGGATATAAGAACTCATAATTCTATCAGGTTCATTTAGCTCACTTTATGTTTTACCATAAACAAAGGATAGAGTACTTCCATACTCCTAAATACCAATCATATGTCATCCGAGGTTAACATTTCACAAGAATTATTTCTTGTAATTCTTTATGATAAGAGAGTTTATTTTTGGTGGACACACAAGGGATTATTGAATTTCTAACAAACAAATAAGGGGTCAAAAAGTAGATTTGTATTTCCAGCGCTCCCTGTCTCTATCTATCGCTGTTTCTTAAACCCTACACGTACAAAATTGTCATATTTACACCTTCATTGCTGAAATAATAAAATGTCCTTGCGGTTTATAAGTAGAAAAAAATAATGTTAATGAAAATGAGGAGGAAATTCACTGCAAAAGCACAGGAGACTCCATTCCTTCACACTCATCTCCCGGCTCACAGCATAGACCTAATTTGACAAGTTTAATACAAATAATGTCTAGTATGAGAATTCAAAGGGGAAAAAAGATTGCATAAAATAAGTATAATACAAGGTTCAGCTTGCTTCAGTGTGATGAATGCAGCAAATGAAACTTTTGGGTGTATTCAACATGCAGCTGAAAAAAAAAGGTTGTGCAAAGAGTGGTTACTCATCATCCAATTATATTTGAATGTAGGTACAAAATGGTTGCCAATTGGTTTCTATAGATTGCTGCACTAAGTACGTTTGCTTATTTTCTGTTCTGCATTCTACATTCTGCATTTTTATATGCAAGGTTAATATACTGTGTAAATATAATAATATAAAAAATATAACATCTAAAAATATAAATAATAATAGCAACAATACTAATAAAATAATAATAATATATATATATATTATATTATATTATATATAATGATAATAGTAATAATATATAGTATCTCACAAAAGTGAGTACAGCCCTCACATTTTTGTAATATTTTATTATATCTTTTCATGTGACAACACTGAAGATATGACACTTTGCTACAATGTAAAGTAGTGAGTGTACAGCTTGTACCACTGGCAACAAAACCACTGGCAACAAAGAGGGGTACACCCCTAAGTGAAAATGTCCAAATTGGGGCCAGTCCATCACCTTTACCCTCAGGTTCTTTAGCAAGGCAGTGGTTGTCTTGGAGGTGTGTTTGGGGTCTTTATCATTTATCATGTTGAAATACGGCCCAGTCTCTGAAGGGAGGGGATCATGCTCTGCTTCAGTATGTCACAGTACATGTTGGCATTCATGGTTCCCTCAATGAACTGTAGCTCCCCAGTGCCGGCAGCACTCATGCAGCCCCAGACCATGACACTCCCACCACCATGCTTGACTGGAGGCAAGACACACTTGTCTTTGTACTCCTCACCTGGCTGCCGCAACACACACTTGACACCATCTGAACCAAATAAGTTTATCTTGGTCTCATCAGACCACAGGACATGGTTCCAGTAATCCATGTCCTTAGTCTGCTTGTCTTCCGCAAACATTTTTTTTTGGATCCTCAGAGAGTTCTTTGCCATAAGGTTCTTTACCAACGGCCAGGGTTGTCGGGAAGAGGCCCTTGTCCTCATCAATATGGGGACAAGGTTCTTTGGGGCCTGCGGCCCCCTCCCTCAAAGCACCCACCCCCCCATGTTGAGGGTACCGCTCAGGAGGGGGGGTGCTCCCTCGTCCCCACCCCCTTTCCTGACCAGCCAGGCTGCGTGCTCAGATAAGGGTCTGGTATGGACTTTGGGGGGACCCCCCACACCATTTTTATCGGCATAGGGGGTTACCCTCAAAATCCATACTAGGCGACATTTTTTTTCAGATCCTCAGAGAGTTCTTTGCCATAAGGTTACCCTCAAAATCCATATTAGGCGACATTTTTTTTCAGATCCTCAGAGAGTTCTTTGCCATAAGGTTCTTTACCAACGGCCAGGGTTGCGTGCTGGGCTGCGTGCTCAGATAAGGGTCTGGTATTGACTTTGGGGGGACCCCCCATGCCATTTTTATGGGCATAGGGGGTTACCCTCAAAATCCATACTAGGCGACATTTTTTTTTCAGATCCTCAGAGAGTTCTTTGCCATAAGGTTACCCTCAAAATCCATACTAGGAGACATTTTTTTTTCAGATCCTCAGAGAGTTCTTTGCCATAAGGTTCTTTACCAACGGCCAGGGTTGTCGGGAAGAGGCCCTTGTCCTCATCAATATGGGGATAAGGTTCTTTGGGGCCTGCGGCCCCCTCCCCCAAAGCACCCCCCCCCCCCCATGTTAAGGGGGAACCGCCCAGGAGGGGGGTGCTCCCTCGTCCCCACCCCCTTTCCTGACCAGCCGGGCTGCGTGCTCAGATAAGGGTCTGGTATAGACTTTGGGGGGACCCCCACGCCATTTTTATCGGCATAGGGGGTTACCCTCAAAATCCACACTAGGCGACGGGGCTCGCAAGGTGTCAATCTCGCTGATGACAGCGGCAAGATTGACTTCCTTCTCTAGTCCTGTTGTACCTGGAGTCACGTTCAAAATGAACGGACTTTACTCCATGTGTGGGCAAGTCCGTTCATTTGGAAAGTCCGTCGGACCTGCATACAGACGGGCGGACTTCCCGACAGGAACTGGGTCTGGCGGACTTTCGGCGGGAAGATTTAAAACATGTTTTAAATCTAGGTCCGGCGGACTTTTGGGAAGAAAAAGTTCGCTGGAGCCCACACACGATCAGAATGTCCGCCGGACTATGGTCCGCCGAACCAAGTCCGCCGGAAAGTCCGATCGTGTGTAGAATATCTACCGTTCTTGGTAGATCCGGACCAAGTTGTCTTTGTACCCGGCAGCCAGGCTCCGGATGCAACAAGGAGGGTCATATACCTAATCCATCAGACCACCCTAAAGCGCATGCCTTTTCTGCTCCTTTCTTTGGATGCAGAGAAGGCGTTCAATAGGGTACATTGGGGCTTTCTAAAAGCAGTACAAACTTGGCATAACTGGCTGGTTCCAATCAGCAATACTTTCTCTTTATTTTAACCCATCAGCAAGAGTCCTGACGGATGGAACTCTGACTAGCCCATTTGAGATTACCAGTGGCACCTGACAGGGATGTCCTCTGTCTCCCTTTATTTTTGCACTAATAATGGAGCCATTAACAGCAAAAATTAGGAAGGACGATCGCATTTCGGGTATTAAAAGTAATGGTACAGACCATAGAATAAGTCTCTTTACTGATGACGTCATACTTATGAACACGAAACAACTCCAATCCATACCAGTGATCCAAGATACCCTCAACCAATTTAGTTTTGCTTCTTTTACAAGCTCAATTCCTCTAAATCACTGATCCTTCCATTAAATCTCACAAACAGTAATCTCTCCTAAAAAATAAGTCTCCCCTATACCTGGACAAAACATTCTATCCTGTACCTAGGGATAAAACTGGCTCCTACACTATGCCAACTATATAATCTTAACAATTGAGCCATTTTGAAACAGCTTCCTCAACTGCTAACCCAAATGAGAACAACTGGCCTACCCAAACTAGGAGAAATTGCCTCCTTTAAAATGATAATTTTGCCTAAGCTCCTTTACATCTTTCAAACTGTAATAATACCTGTCCCCACTATCTTCTTTGCCTCAATCCAAAAACAGCTTGCACGATACATCTTGGACTCAAAACCACCCAGATGTGCCCAACATATTTTACCTAGACATTATAACCAAGGCGGGGTGGGCCTCCCCCACATCCCTAACTAATACTATGCCCCTATCCTCGACCTGATGTACTACTGGTGGCACCCTACCTCCAATAAGACCTGGTCCGCTATAGAGTCCTCATCCTACCTACCTAATAACTTGTGTGACGTTCTCCTGCTCACCTCTGCAGGTTCCCCACCCTCTACAAAGAATACTTCCCCATCAATAGCAGCAACACTAACAGCCTGGAAAATGATTCACACATAACACATCCCAAGATCATACACCTCATATACTTTTGATCCCTCTCAAATCACTGACACTGCCTTTGACAAACCTTAGAATATAACATTGGCATTCCCATGGGATTAAAACACTACAGGACCTACACATTAAAGGTTCCCTGAAAACCTTTAAAAATCTCCAAAATGAATACCACCTCCCAACTACCGATGCATATACACACACATGAGGATCACTCACTTAAGAGTTCTGAAATACCCCCAGTGACCAAAATTCCTGAACCGCTGCACTATATTTTCACCCACACAACATGCCCCAAACACACTATCTCCACTATATATATGCCGCCCTAAATGACAAACGTCCCTATTCCCAAATCACCACCCTCTCAAAATGGGTTGAAGAACTAAATCTAGCTACTACCCCTGACATGTGGAAACAAGCTCTCAACTCTCCACTCAACTTCCCACTGCTCTAACCACTGGGAATCGTAACAAAAAAAACCTGCACAGATGGTACTTGACACCCCAGCGCCTTTCGAGAATTTACCTATGACATCGTAATACATGTTGGAGGTCCTGCGGAAGTACTGGCACAATTGCACATATACTATGCATACTATGGTTTGCAGATCGCTAAGCTCCTTCTGGAGACAAGTATTTTCTCTGATCTCAACAATTTTACATAGCCTCACCACACCTAACCCAGCTCTAGCCCTACTGCACTTAGGTATAGAGAAATTTCCACCTAGCTCACGAGCTGTGGTAATACATCTATTACTCGCAGTGAAACTAACCATCACCAAACTCTGGAAAACATCAGAATCCCCTTTAATTCTCGCTACAATTGCAGACCTGAACTATCAATGTGAGATGGAGAGATTAATGGTGAGAAAAAAATCCAAATATGAAAAAGTTTATTTTCAATGGTCCTCTTGGATATCTCATCCAAACTGTACTGTGACACTATGATGTACACCATCTTTATCCATACTGAAATTATGATCCAATTTGTTTCTCTCTCTTCATTGTCTGATATATTTAGCCAACCTGCTGGTGCTCCCTTTCTTCCTTTTCCCTCACCCACTTCAATACCCATTCCTTTCCCCTTCCTACAATCCCTCCCTATTCCCCTCAACCCTCGGAGTTCAAATTATCAGTTGTTATAGATTGAATGTATTCAATTATACAAAGTTAGCTTGTCTAATAATTGATATGTATTTGTTACTGTCTGTTCTCAATGTTCCAGTCGGAACATCTAACTTTCTGTACAAATGTCCACTATGTTCTTTATGTGAAAAAATGTAATAAAGAAATATTGAATTAAACATCCTATCAGATTTTTGTTAGAGCTCTGTTAGAGGGATTTACCCTTTCACCTTGTCCTGCTAAAACTGTCACACAAAAGGAAGGAAGGGGGGCAGCCTTCGCTACTCTATCCAAAACTAAGAAAAAGAAAAAATGGACTGAACACACACATTAACAACTACTGGGGGACATTTAAAAATACTACACTGGTGTTGGATTTAACAATTAGCACCTAGAGCAGTGTTTCTCAACCTTTTTTCAGTCAAGGCACCCTTTAAAATTATAGGCAGCCTCAAAGCACTACATTCTAAAATACCAAAAAATGTTCTAATAGCTTTACATAATGCAGCAACATCCACACGTAGGACACCGAACGTTAGAGGTGATTTGGTCCAGAGCAAATACACTTTTGCACACTGGTACTGACTAGTATTCCAATGTTCCTCTTCTCTCTCAATGTTTTTTCCATAAGTCAGCTAATGTCTCTCCAGTGCTGATGGAGAGGGGCACAGGAGGGTCAAACAAGGATGCTGTGGAGGCAACAGACATCCTCCTTATCAACTGATGACATCATTGGTTGGTAGGATGCCAGTGTCTAGAAAATCGTAATGGTGCACAATGAAAACCCATGGCTTTCTGTAACTAAAAGGCAGGCTTGATTCACCTGCTGACATGTATACAATTTTTAATTTTTTTTCAGGCATTTTGCCAAGGCACCCCTGAAGAAACTTCAAGGCACCCCAGGGTTCCTGGGCACCCTGGTTGAAAAAGGCTGACCTAGAATAAGGCTAAATTCTGCCTCTGGACTAAACTATACTTTTTGCTGTGGCTGCGTGCAAAACAGGCTGACTAGATGTGGCCTGTTTATGTGCATTCTAAACTCAGCAGAAATGCCAAAAACGCAGTTGGTGTGTTTCCAGGGTCAGTCAGGGGATATATTTTCATGTGACTATTGACTTGCTATCAACCTGTCAGCAAGAATTTTGCCATCAGCTGCATGACTGTATCCTGTGAACTCCTTATTAGATTGGACCACTAGACTCTCCTTGTTTTTAATCAAAGCCCAAATCCAGAGTTTTATTTTTTATTTTTTTCAACGTGGCAAAAGGCTTCTTCACTCTAGCAATTGGGGGGCAGTAAATCCCCATGGATGAGTCAAACTTTAACGCCCCGCTCCTCCAACTGCTACCCCCTTTAGCTGCGGAGGCAGCGGCCAGGGTGAACATGCTGGGGTAGGAATGATACCCCATGTCACTTTCAGCCAGCATGGAGCCTGCCAAACTTTAAGTAAATAGGGCTGCCTTGCAAGCGCTCCACAACCACAAGCCATGCATGCAGTTGCAGAGCGCTATTGTGGAGTACAAGAGGTTCCTTACTGCCTATTAAATGCTCTCTAAAGATTGCTCTTCAGAGACCAACATGTGTGAATAAGCCCTAAGAGTGTCAAGCTCTGTTACAGAATGGAAAGGAAATTCTTCCAAATTATTACACAGATAACTTTAGATAGAGCTGATAAAGTTTATAATCATTCTTCCTTCTACTGAAATAGGTATTTTATTTCTGTTTGTCTCCATTAGGCACGTTTTTCACTAACGTTCTGATTGGGTCTGCCTATCAGTTTTTCAGGTGGACCCAATTCTTCTCTAATTAGAGGAATGGACAAGTGCCTGTTCAAACCCACCTACATCCAATCCAATTAGATCCACTAAGAACAGACAGAAAGGGGGTTTGTTCCCCTTCCATCTAACAGATTGGATCAGAAAGGCAGTCGGGTGTAAAGACGGTCCATTTAAATCCAACTGTCCATAGAGGAGAGTGAACTGTGTCTGCTCTGCATAAGTTGAGTGGAAATGGACAAGCTATCTGCCTGTTCAGTGGGGATTAGTGGACAGATCCCCCACCTTAGATTGATTCTCCCTTGGGAGGATGACAGTAGACAATTTGGGACAAGTCCTTTATTTAGACATCCTGCGATGTCTATTTAGCTTCGATCACAGTGTCCGCCCTCAGCTATATAACAGCTGTCAATGCAGAAAGTCTGCAGTCAGCGGAGTTTTTTTGTCACCTGAAACAAAACGCCTAAAGCTCAAAAAAGTACATGAGCTTCTTTTTGGCAGATTACAAGCATTTTTGGCCCTATAGACTTCAATAGAAACGCCTGACTTCGTACAACGCTTGTAAAATGCTCAGAAAATGCTCAGATAGCAGCTCTCCACCCCTAATTTCCTCTCCCTCTTCCCCCCTAGTGCTTTCTATTGGCTAAACAAAAATGCCTGAAGCTGTAAAACGCTTGTAATACACTTCTAAAACACTAAAAAAGCTTGTAAAAAGCTGCAAAAAAAGCTTGAAAAACGCCAGTAAGGCTGCATTCACGCTTCAGCGTTTTGAATCGCAGGAAGATTTGCCACGTATCTGCCTGTAATTTGAATTTGCCGATGTGTGAATGACAAATCGTGGGACTCGCATTTGAGATGTCATTCATTTGAATGACATCCCAAATCGCGGTGCAGGACTGCAGGGATTGTGTGATAAATCACGCTGCAATCGCGGAAACCTTCATCGCGTGAAGCATGTCGCCCAAGAATAGCTCCTGAACTTTTTTTGTGTGACCTGCATGTCGCGATGGCGGTTGCCACGATTGCAGCGCGATTTATCATGCGACATTTACAGCAGACCCGCACCGCAATTTGGGGTGTTATTCAAATTAATGGCATCTCAAATGCGAATCCCGTGATTTGTCCTCCTACACCTTGGGCGTTTTCAAAGATACGTGGCAAATCTGCCCGCGATTCAAAACGCTGAAGTGTGAATGCAGTCTAAATGGATACGCTCAGGTCTTTATGGACCATTAGTTATTAATACACTATATGCGCCCAAATGATATTTTATCTTCAGTGCTCCTATTATGCCCATCCATTTCCTGAAATGATACCCTCACCAGCAGGAGGAAGTCTGGCATTTGCTATTTCCATCCAGGATTCTTCCAGGTAGATTTGTCCCAGTTAGCATTTTAGCACATTTTGAAGTGTGGGAAGTTAAGCAGTCTTGACATTTGCTGATCTCCGGAGCTAATTGCTCAAATAACCCTCATTTATTTTAATCTGAGAGCCTGTGACCTTCTGCCTTGTTTTTATTTGACATATTAGAGCCAACTACCTGTAGATATAATGTAACTAATAAGCACTTCAGTGATACATGTCATGTAAGTTTCCGAATCTTGAGCACAACATTTTTTTGGCTTTATTTCTAAAATTAGTGTCAGTATTAAAGGACCACTATAGCCAAAAATATTGTATTCTGATAACTACATGTGGATAATACTTGTAATTATTATATTCAATATACATGTTCCTTTATTGTATATGTGATGTAACTTGCCTGTATTGATATTTTTCTCCATATTTACCTGCAGACCAATCTGTCCAGCAAAAGTGACAGTTTACGGGGTTGAGACAAACCATATAACACTGACAGGTGTTATATAACAACAGAAAAATCCTGTTGTTGTCATCACTCAAGGGCATGTGTCAATGTGCATGTATCAGTGACATCATTGAAACCATTCTGTTGGGTCCCACCTATCATGTATGTTTCTGTTGTTGAATTGAACTGCGTTATTTTATTGATGTTGTGACATATACTGACGCTGAGTGGTGGTTCAGCACCACAACAACTTTTTTTATCTTGTATTTGGTATCTCCCTCTGTTCTCCCCTCCTGTTTTAGTGCTAGTTAGTTCAATCCTGGCTAGACTGCTACTTCCAGGTTTCCCCAGTCGGTGTAAAGCCTCGTACATGCGGTACAATTGTTGGCAGGGCATTGTCTGTTGACAGACTGTTGTCCTAAAATCCTACCGTTAGTATGCTTCTTTTGACAATTGTTGTCCAATTTTCTGCCGACAAATGTTGGATGACAGGCTAGTAAATTTTCGGTGGACAACAGATTGACGTCAGATTTTCATATGGCGGCGACAGCGACAAGACTGGGCCATCGCTAGTAAAAGAGCAGTAAGAAGATAGTGGAGGCCCGGCAGAAGAGTGGGACAAGACCCCCAAAGTCGGAAGAAGACCCCCGGAGCTGTCTAATAAAGTACTTTAAAAACCTGTGTTTCCCTTTTTTCCCCATGTGAATGGGTAGGGGTACACCGTACCCCATACTCATTCACAAAGGGTGGGGTGCCGGAATCTGGGGGCACCCCCCATGTTGAGGGCACGCGGCCTGGTACGGTTCAGGAGGGGGGGAGCGGAATTCCGTCGGAAAAAAAACATCCACGTTTTTTCAGACGGAAAATTCCCTCGTGTGTACGGGGCATTAGAGCATGTTGTCTATTTTTCAGTCGGGAAAGGTTCCTATGTGAAAATGCGATCGTCTGTATGCAATTCCGACACACAAAAAATCACGCATGCTCGGAAACAATTAGACGATTGTTCGGAAGTATTGAACTTTCGAACAATTCTGAACGAGGCGATTCAGTTGCAGCGCTATACAAATCATTCATTCATTCATTTTCTTGGCTTATCGTAGTGTTGTATGTCGAAAGTTCAGAGAACTTTTGTGTGACCGTGTGTATGCAAGCCAACTTGAGCGGAATTCCGTCGGAAAAAGCATCCAAGATTTTTCAGACGGAAATTCTGCTCGTGTGTACGGGGCATAACACTGTTGTTAAAGACTTCAACTCCAAACCAGCTAAACAACTGGCCTTGCCAATAAGTTTATTGCATCTGTTGGTGTAGGCCACTCTAAAGCCAGGTACACACGATCAGATTATCGGACAAATTTTCATCAGTTTTTTGTTGCATGCTAGTCTCATATCGTAAGTGAAGAGGTTACTTAACATACAAAAATTCTTGTATGATCAAATTCAACTTCAGAAGTAATGTCTTAAATTGTTTTGTATGTGTTCTTTAGTTTCTGAGCTAATTTTTGCTCGTACGATTTTTTCGGACAAAAACTGTATTGATTAAACACACATATGACAAAAATTTTATAGCCTGCACATCCAGTTTTTGTCATCTGAAAATTCAGAATCGGCTGTCAAAAGCATCGTACTAACGATCCGAAAATCGGCAGATCGTTTATCGGACAAAATTTTACTTCTGATTTTCTGATCGTGTGTACGGGCCTTTAGTCTGCTTCCCAAGCATGCAACCACATACAGGAGAACACCACAGACTCATAAAACATCTTTAGCATCGTCCAAAGATGTTGAGAGAGAAGGCTGAGAGAAGGAGTTTCAGGAGGCAGAGTCAGTACAGGAATCACAGTTTGCAGGCAGCGAGGTACCAAGGGACATATAGTCCTTATAAATTACAAATAAACAGCTGAGAAGCTGAAAGCATGCTGGGAATCCAGGAAGTTGTGGAAAGAGAAGGTCAGCAAACAGGCAGAACTCACAACATGAAAGGAGATTTTTCAAGTAAGCTTGTATTGGATTGTCAAAATATAGTAAGACGGGTTACAACGTTTATATGAGTAACTGCCATGTCTTCCACCAGAGACAGACTAAAACAGGGCTCATTCAGGCCTAACACCAGCCATACTCATAGTCCACAGCCCTCTAAGTAGTCTTCTCCATCTGTACACCTGCACTTATAGTGTGTCAAAGACAAAGTGTACCCGATGCACACACTCACCATAACCCTGGTCACTCTTGTCAGCACGGCTCCTCTGGCTGGGAACACTCACTGCACCCGGCCCGGTGTCTTGCATATGGTTCCAGGTTAGGGCTGCAATTCCTCTATCCACCAGCATCTTCTAGGTCAACCAGGTTTGCAAGTGGTTGGTACACCAGGATCTCTCTTCTCAATGTGGGTACCTCATGAGATGTACAGTCTAGCATAAGCTTAACAGTTTACTATCCCACTTCACAGCAGCAAGGTTACTAAGGATCTACTTCAGGCACAGGAAACAGCCATAGGCTCAGTCCAATACAATTTTATTTGAACAGTTCTTGGCTCAAGTCAATTAAATCAACATCCTCTTGGTTGATCATTTAGCAGGTCTATCTCAGTTGGCGGTGTACCTTGATGTGCCCAATATTAGGGGGTGCCCTTCCCTATTGAAGAATAATGGCTTTCCTCCTAAATCATGGAACTCCTTCCTGGCACTGCTCTTCCCATCAATTTCTCCCTCTCCTAACCTTCATCCAAGCTTTTATAGGATAATACCAGGAAGTAAATGTATTTGTTCTCCTTCCTGGAAAGAAGAAAATAAAAAAATGCCTGAACGACATTAATGACACCCACCAGAAACCTTTAACCACCTCAATACTGGGCACTTTCACCCACATCCTACCCAGGACAATTTTCAGCTCTAAGCGCTCTAACAATTTGAATGAGAATTACTCAATTATGTGACACTGTACCCAAATCAAATTTTTATTATTTTTTTCACACAAATATTGCTTTCTTTTGGTGGTATTTAATCACCACTGGGGTTTTATTTTTTGCAAAAAATGCAAAAAGACTGAAAATTTAGAAAAAAAAAAGGTGTTTTTCTTCGTTTTTGTTATAAAATTTTGCAAATAAGTAATTATTCTTCATAAATGTTGACCAAAATTTATACTACTACATTTGAAAAAAATAACCCAAATCAGTGTATTTTATTTACCCTGTGTGAAATTTATAGAGTCTACATGTTATGCTACCAATCATTGAAAATTATTCACACCTGATTTACTGATGGCCTATCTCATTTCTTGAGGCCCTAACATGCCAATACAGTACAAATATTCTCCACATTACCCCTTTTTGGAAAGTACACAGTCCAAGGTATTTAGTAAGTTTTTTAAAAGTTGTAACTTTTTTTCCACAATTCTTTGGAAAATTAAGAATTTTTTTTTTTTCACAAAAAGTTTTTTCTCACACACGGCATAAGCATACTTGCAACTACACCCCAAAACACATTCTGCTACTCCTCCTCTGTATGGTGATACACTGTGACAGATGTTTTGTGCACTAGTACAGATGTGAGGGGACACTGACAGATGTTTTCTGCACTGGTACAGATGTGATGAGACACTGTGACAGATGTTTTGTGCACTGGTACAGATGTGATGGGGCACTGTGACAGATGTTTTGTGCACTGGTACAGATGTGATGGGGCACTGTGACAGATGTTTTCTGCACTGGTACAGAAGTGGTGGGACACTGACAGAGGTTTTCTGCACTGGTACATATGCTTTGTGAGGATACTGACAGGGACAGTGGTGCTTGGTGAACTGTGTGTGTGTGGATCTGTGACAGCTCTGTGTGTAAAATCATCCTTATACACAGAGCTGTCACAGACATTGCAGATTCCCCTGCCCCCCCCCCCCCCCCCCCCGCACTGAGCTCATGTTGAGCTCAGTGGGAGAACTGTCAGAGACATGTGTCTCTGTTTACACTGTAAAGTCTGTGATTGGGAGGGCCAATCAAAGCACCCATATCCCGATCCCGTCTTGGCTGTGTCCTGTGATCACAGCCATCACAGGATTGTGCCGTTGCGTGGCCTCGCAGATGCGAGTGGGCTCCCGTTCTGAGTGACGTACGAGCGTGTCCACTCAGAAAGATGAAGTATATCATTACACAGAATTACAGTTGTAGTTCCCCACCTTCTGTAAATCTACTAAGTCTGATTTGTTTAGAAGGAGCAACTTAAAAGGACAACAGAGTGACCCTTGCCTACATGTGTATTGGTATTACCATGCTGATGTTAAAAAAGAAAAGTGTTTGCTGTGACAAGATCTCATTTAATTGGCAGTTATACAGTACATTGTATAAAATTATTAAAATGATACATATACACATATATATATATATATATATATATATATATATATATATATATATATATATATATATATATGCAGGGTATACTGTATATATATAATATAATTTTATAAAGATTCAAACAATGATAAAATAAAACTGACCAAAAACAATTTGCTTTTGTTTTTAATAGTAAGAAACTTTGAGTATTTTTGGGTGTGATAAATGTGCTTCAAAATATCCAATGCAGTATAACTGTCAGTACCAAATATTTATAGGTAAAGAAAATTCACTGATGAAATAGTTTGGTGCTAAAAAAAGTATCTGCTATGACAATAATGCAAACAAGCATATTAATTGTTTCATCTGTGATCCTGTAAAGCAAACATGTATAATTAGTGACAAGTAAGGACCAAGGTTGAGAAACACATACTTTTTTAAAGGCCCATCATATATTTATGACATACAGCCTGACAGTCTTATGATGTAGAGTCTATCATATTTTTATAATGTGTAGGCTGTCACATTTTAACAACGTGCAGTCAGTAAGACATCCATAGTATGATATAGCCTCTATCATGGTTTTATGATGCACAGATAGCTGCAGATTTCTATTTTACAGCCTTGCACATACAAAATTCACAGCTGTGATTAGCTGATGGCACCCAGGTATAAAGTACAAAAATAGAGGAAACTGTTACAGGTGTATATTGTTTATACAGTGTGTGTATATATATATATATATATATATATATATATATATATATATAAAAAATGTAAATTTATACCTTTTTGTCTAGGGTACTGACAATTCTAGTTAAAGTTGAACTTCAGGTGAACAGCTAGGTTTATGCATGAAACATAGAAGCTGTTTTATCTGTATTACCTAAAGGATTGGTACTTCCTCCTAGGATTAGGAAGTCAGCTTGTGACTGGACAGTAAAAGAAGAGGCATCGGACTGATGATCTCTTCTCTCTGTCACTCTGCTATCTTCTCCTATTGGCATGCTCAATTTCATGAGCACTGCAGCACAGCTGATTTTCTCCTTGTGCTGCTTCGCCTCTTCCAGTCCCGGCCATTTTTCAGCTTTCAGCGCTGTCACACTTTGAATGACAATTACTAAATCATGCAACACTGTATCCAAATAAAATGTGTACATTTTTTTAAACTGATAGAGCTTACTTTTGGTGCTATTTTATCACCGCTGGGTTTTTTATTTTTTGCTATATAAAAATGAAAAAATATTGAACATTTTGAAAAAAACACACTTTTTCTGGGAGTATATTATTTTATTTAGTCTATGTTAAAGCTATAGAGTCTACAAACTATGGTATATATATTTTCAAGTGCCAGGACAGTACAAATGCCTCCCAAATTACCCATTTTTGTAATATACAGTCCAAGATATTTAGTAACAGGCATAGTGAGTTGTCTGAAGTTGTATTATTTGAAAAAGGAAGAAATTAAACCATTTTTTTTTTACAGTTATTTTAGGCTATTTCTCAAACCTAGGATAGGCATACTTTGAATTACACCCCAAAATAAATTCTACTATACCTTCCAAGTATGGGCATACCGCATGTGTGAGACTTTTTCACAGCCTAGATGCATAGAGAGGTCCAAAATCCAAAGAGCACCTTTGGGCTTTCAAAGGGCACAAATTACACATCTAATTTCCTGACTACCTATCATTTTTTTTGGAAGCCCTGGAGCACCAGGAGAGTGGAAACACCCACAAAATGACTCTATTTTGGAGAGCAAACACTTTTAGGGATTTTATGGACATTGTATCTTGTGTACCACACAAATCAACCAATCATAGCAAAACAAATTTACTGTAATGGTCACCTCTATACAAACGATAGTAGTCCCAGTTCATAGAAAACCAAGCAAACCTAGCTTACTGGTACATGGCTGCCCCCAGGAATTCCAAGAGTGCAGTTGTGTGCAGGCCAGGGGATGGCTGGGATTGGTGTCTCGCAGGAACATAGTGATTCAGACATGCAGATGGGTCAGTTCAGGTGCAGCCAGAAACATGGTCAGAAAACAGGCAAAGGGTCAATTCTGTCAACAAACAGGCCATGGTCAATAACCAGGCCAGGGTTAGTACAGGTGGCAATAAGGGACACCAACTGTGACTGGCTGCACTATTATGGTTCATTCACACATGAGGTGTGTGTGGGGAGGGTGTTTTAACCTTGTGGTTGAGCCACAGTTTTACCACCTCTCAACTGCTAGTCCCTCTAGATGCAGTGGCTGGTGGTTGTGACACTATGAGATGCTGTCACTGTGAACGTGGTCATTTAATAGACACAGAGTTTGCATGTGGAGGACTACAGAGCATTTATTTTGAGAGGAAAAACTGCTCTGGCAGCTTTCTTTGAATTTTACTATTTCCGAATGAAGCTCTGTAGTTTGGAGATTCCATAGTGTTTTGGGTCGGACGGAATCTCCAACCCTGTATCCGGGTTTTGTTGAGGACCAGGCTCAGGTGCCCACAGCCCTCATAATGGAGGTTTAGGAATACCTTAGGGCTCCCAGTTAGAGACTGCTCCACCCAAGAGAGACAGGAGGTCTCCAAGAGTCAGGGAGGCTGCATGTGGCAGTCAAATCATGTGTGTCTGCAAGAGATAAATAACGGCCTGAGGACCAAGGCCAGAGCGAAGCTTTGGGCATTAGAGCAAAGCCATCTGGCTGGAAGAACCTATGGTCTGGGAGACCAGCATAAAGAGCAGAGGTACTACAACTACAGCTGAGAGCTTAAGAGCCAGGTGGGCTAGCATTTTCTATTTGCATATTTACTGGAGAAGAACCCCTGTGTGGGAAACACTATATGTTAAACTTTCCATTTGCCTTTTAAGAAAAATGGGCTGCCATGCCCTAAAACTGAAGTGCTGACTGACATGAATCACTTGAAAACGCATCTACCACTAGAGCTAATGATCCCCCATGTTACAGGGTGTACACATGCCATGGCTATGATGCTTTGCTTCACAGCTGTGGCAGGAATTATACCCCTTGTATGCCTGTTGATTGTGACCCATTCAAGTGAATGGGGTTGCTTGTGTGGGGTCCAAGGGGTTAAAGCAGGTGGTGAGGAGCTGATACAATGCTTCCTCACTGCCTGCCAAATGCTCTCTTAAGAGTGATCCAAACACATATGGCTCTTCAGAGCTCATCGCACATGTGAACAAGTCCTTATAGTGACACTATGACTGGTTTGGCGGTGATCATGGATACTCTAACTGGTATGGTGTTGATCAGGGACACTGGGACTGGTGCAGTAGTAATCAGGGACACTAACTGGTGTGGTAGTGATCAAGGACACTGTAACACTGTAACTGGTGTGGCGGTGATTATGATCAATATGACTGGTGTAGCGGTAATTAGGGAGAATATGACTGGTGCGGTGGTCAAGGACACTTGGATTGGTGTGACGGTGATCACTGTAACTGCTGTGGTGATCAGGGACAATATGACTGGTAAAGCAGTGATCAGGGACACTGTAACTGGTGTGGCAGTGATTGGGGACAATATGACAGGTGCAGCAGTGATTAGGAACACTAAGTAATGACAATATTAAAAGAAAATGTTTACAATTTTATTTTAAAAAATGTTGTTAACATATTGTCACCAGATCAGTCTGGTGTCACTATAGGGGGGAGGTGTGATCAAGGATTTTTTGCACATTTATTTGCTTAAAGGAGTTGTAAGGTCTCGTGGTTTTTCACCTTAATGCATTCTATGCATTAAGGTGAAAAAACTTCTGTGGTGCAGCTGCCCCCCAGAGCCCCCCTTTTACTTACCTGAACCCGATCGTTCCAGCAATGAGAACAAGCCCAGCAGCTCCAGCCGCTATCTCGGGTTCTCATTGGATAGATTGATAGCAGCAGGAGCCATTGGCTCCTGCTGCTGTCAATCAAATCCAGTGACACGGGAGCCGGGGGACAGGGCCTAGTCCTGCTGTCTGTGTCAATGGGCGCAGCAGCAGGACTCGGGAGCGCGCCCGCATGAGTACCCCCATGGAATGCGGCTCTCCATGGGGCCACTCGATGAGGAGGGGGAGCCAGGAGCGCCGCCGAGGGACCCCAGAAAAGGAGGGTCGGGACACTTTGTGCAAAACCCTTGCACTTAGCAGGTAAATATAACATGTTTGTTATTTAAAAAAAAAAAAAAAAACCTTTACAATCATTTTAATACAGTGATTATCACTGTAGGACTGTCTAAAGGTTTCATTCCTGACACCTTGTTTACTTCTGTGATGCTGTGATTGGTCACAGCTATCACATGGTCCAGGGCTACTTGCTCTGGCACCATGTGCTTGCTGTAACCAATAACAGAGCTCACACAGTAGTAATCAATGACAGCATTGTTTACCACTGTGACTGTGATCGCTGTGATTGGTCAGGGGGATCACATGGTACCAGGGCCTCTGACAGCAGTCTGGTACTGCGATCAGTAATCTGCTGTGTCTGGTGGAAACAGCAGTCACAGATCACACTGCTGCATGCTCTAGAGCAAGGTTTCTCAACCAGGGTTCCATGGAACCCTAGAGTTCCTCCAGAGGTTGCTAGGGGTTCCTTGATACATTAGGAATGTCTGCCTCTCAGATAGGTTCCCGCTGACACCATTGGTCTTTTTAGCTATCTGTAAGGGGGTAATTCCTCCCAGTGACCGCAAGTGTAAGGAGCATTCTTCCCACTGACCATCACACTAAAGTATCATGAGTTGTAGATATGGCAATTTTTAGCAGGGGGTTCCCTGACACCGGAAAGTTGTATCAAGGCTTCCTCCATGTTGAAAAGGTTAAGAAAGGCTGCTCTAGAGAGTGGGCAGGAATGGATGATGCAGGAGGACATACAGATATGTCCACTCTTATCTGTGCTCCTCCCATCTGGCCTTTTATTTACATTGGTGGCATGAGAAGCAGTAAATAATGCTTGTATTGATCCAAGGGTAGTCACCATACTCTATGTGTGAGGTAAATGCCCTGAAGCTCACCCACAAATAAATATCCATACAAATACAAAACAGACAAAGTGGCACTCACAGGTCTTACAGTAGAGAAGAAGTGAAGCAACAGCATTTTATTGTCAGTGTTTTTGATGGAGTCCGAGAAATCTTTTGGACTTGAGCTGGATTTATTTATGTGTTTTATATCTGCCTGTATGTAAGCAGAGCTTAGGATCCAGTAAAAGGTGACCCACGCTGTTCACTGTTTGGCGTGGGTTGGGCTTCTTTCTCTGGGGAAATTATAAAAGGGAGGGAAGATTCATAGAAGGGGGCTGATTGGAAGGAGAGGCCTTGGTATTCTTCAAAATGTGGTAGGAATGGTGCCATACGAGTTTTCTCCTTGGCGGGAACTGTTTGACTCGTGACTACCTTCAAGGCATGGAGTTGAAAGGATCTAGAAAATCGAATGCTGGCTGGCAACCCCTCTGTGCAGGACAAGTAAAACTTCTATTTGCAAGGTGTTCACTGAGGCTGGGATGTGTTGGTAAGTTCATGTTTTAGTAAACCATTGGAAAAGCATGCTCTGACTGGACTTTCGTTATTGGGGAGAGCGTTCTGGAAACTGTGGAGCCTGAATAAGGTGAAGTTGAACCCTATTGCAAGGCCTTTTGCCTGCAGTGTCTGAAGGAAGACAAGATGGAGCCTTCCCTAAGGTGGCAAAAGTTGACAAACTCCAATCACAAGATTAAAGTGGGATGTCCCTGGTGTAGGATGTAATGCTGCTGATAACCACTAGGGGATCTGCTTACATGTAGTTCATTTTTTAATTTCTTAGGTGTATTCTTATCCAGTGTTTTCAATGACATAGTGCCAAATAACACTTTGTCCGGGTGATTGGAAATGTCCTATATTTTGCCTGGTACAGCATCTATACCCAAGAAAGCAATTTATGTTCATTTCCAGTGGGTACGATGAGGGTGCATTGTGTTTCAGCAGTATGTCCTACTTGTATCATGTAATTTAAGATATTTAATTCTAGGCATCTCCTTTGTAATTAGGGGGAGTGTACTGCTGCAGAATGACTTTTTGTGTTTATTCCCTTATGAATAATATCGGCACTCCAGTTGATAAATGATGTGACTTTTCCATCTTACTATCTCCTGGTGTTGAAAACATTTCCAGTAAAAATCTTGTTTAGGAACAACATGAAACTGACACAAAGCATATGCATTCACAGATTTATTCCCCTTCTTGCAGAGTGAGTCTCAATTTCCATGTTTCCCTTAAAACTAGAGCCATATAAAAGCTTTTAGCGTTTGCTAGATTACACAGCAATACCCCCGTTTTCTTACTTTATGGCATTATTATCATAATCTATTATTCAACAGCCTGGAATTATTGGGTAGTACTTGAAATAAGGTCCATATTACTTCAACCCGTGTGTTAGCTACAAGTCTTTTGATTGTAATGTGCTCTACTTTGTTAGTTGTTTACTTTTTCCTATTTCATTATAATCACAGAAATGGGCTTAGAACTTAAAACCAAACTCCACCCAGTACTGAGGTATCTGGCAAGATGAATCACATGGCGGCTTTTAATAAAGCAGGCCATACATGATTTATTTTCTTTCATTCAACCCGCTGAAGAAAATTAATTGATCCATTCACACATTCAAGGTGGATCTCTTCTGTTGAGCTATTGTGTTCTGATAGCGGGGAGAGTTCCCTGCCAACAGTATACACTCATCAGCATCGCATAGTACATTTTTTCAACAGGCTGATTGTACAGAAGTCGATCAATAGATCAACTTCTGTACAACATCCAGCCCAAAGATTGATAAAAATGTGGACAGTCCCTGCTGAACCAGCCACATTTTGATCTATCCATGGCCGGCTTAAGCCCCAATGTCAACATGATAGATCTCTATTACAGTTCAGAGTCCCATGTAAATGACATGGCCATTACCAAGTTAAACTTCTTAAGGGAAGTATTGCTTAGTATTGCTTACTCTGAATACTTAAAGTAGAACTATAGGCAAAACATTTTTTGGATAGAGTAAGGAAGGGTTATAACCCTTGTCAGTTTTTTTTTTTTTGTTTTGTTTTTGCCAGCTGTGTCCCATTGGCGGAAATGTCCCATAGCCAAAACAGGAATCCCTGCAAATTGAGAGAATCCCTTAGGCCCCTTTCACACTGAGGCGGGGAGCCGCGGTGATGGTAAAGCAGCGCTATATTTAGCGCTGCTTTACCATCGTTTTAACCGCGGTATTCGGCCGCTCGCGGTGTGGTTTTACCCCCCGCGAGCGGACGAAAAAGGGTTAAACACCCCCGCAGAGCGCCGCCGTAGCGGCGCTTTGCGGCGGTATTGCCGCGGTTTTACCGCGGTGTCCCATTCTAATCAATGGGAAGGAGCGGTATAGGAGCGGTGAACACACCGCTCCTATACCGCTCCAAAGATCCGGCTAGCAGGACTTTTTTTGTCATCCTGCTAGCGCACCGATCCAGTGTGAAAGCCAGCCGGCTTTCACACTGGAGTTAAAGGAGCCGGATTTTTTCAGGCGGTGAACAGGCGCTATTTTTAGCACTGCACCGCATGAAAAACACCCCAGTGTGAAAGGGGCCTTAGGGACCCCGGTCACCAGAACTAGTGTCCCCATTGGAAGATTTTCTCACTATTGCTTCTCTGGGGACAACCCAAGATGTAGGATTTTCTTTTACTTTCACGTTTAATGATAACGGTAAACAGGACAAATAGAGAGAGTGAATCTCCCTAACAGAGGCACAGACCACAAGAAAAACCTGACAGGTGTACTAATTCCTCTCCACTCTACCCATAACATAAAGTTTTGCCTTTAGTTATACTTTAATCATGTGCAAGGGAAAAAAAAGCATTTTTGCTTGCACACAGTTGTGAATATTCTCAGCTTATTTAATAAAACAACTTTATGGGTAATACATCAGTAAAAATGATGATCACTGGTGAATTTTTTTTTTCGAAGATTGTGTGTAAATAATTGTAGGACAAGGTCATTTGGTACCCAAATCATAGTTGCCAAAATGTGTCTCTTGACATACGGTGCTGATCTACCTCTACATCCCACTGCCATATGTATTAATTCCCCCACCACCACCAAGGCTGCCATGGCCTTAACTTAGAACTTTTCTTCCTAATTGCATAAATGAAGAAATTCTGTATCAGTTAGGAGAGGATTATATGCAGATATATTGTTAAGCCCCATACACACGCACGGATTATCCGAGGACCAGGTCCGTCGGATCATGTCCGTCGTACTTTGTCCAATGTTGGTTTTGCGTACACACGGTCGGACAAAGTTTTCGGAAAATCCGATCATTCTGAACGTGGTGACGTTTGTTGCCTACAACGGGACTACGTAGAGGCTAGTAGCCAATAGCTTTGGTCTTGTAATGTGATCTGAGCATGCGTAGCACTTTGTCCGTCGGAATTCGCTACACACGATCGGATTTGGTGTGATCGGACTTTGTTGTCAAAAAATCTATCCAGCAGGAGATAGGACTTTGTCCGTCGGACAATCCGATGGAAACTGTCCGATGGTGCCTACACACGGTCGGAATTTCCGACAACATTGTCTGATAGGACAGAATCCATCGGAAAATCCGACCGTGTGTATGGGGCTTTATACTGTGTGCGACATATGTTTGTACGATAGGTGTTATTAATCATGAAAAGGTTTTGTTACGCTTACATGCTTGTCTTAAAGAGGAAGTAAACCCTCATGACATCACTTCCGTGCATGCGCACGGGAGCCACCACTAGCGGCATATTGCTGTTAGCAGTGGCATGCTCAGTGCGCCTGCGCGCCACTGTTTACGGCGCATGCACCGTAGACAGCGGTGCCTGTCTTTTGCAAATATCTACAACCACAACCACTTTAATATTTTAGTGTTCAGTGAGATTCAATTTTTTTGGAATTTGTACCACCTAAAGTGTGAAGACAAAATGTAGGACATGGCTATTTTGTTATTCTTTTGAATCAGTTTACCAAATAGCAGATCACACCACCAGCTTGCCAAGCCCTTCTTGGCTCTGGGTATAGTTTCAAGTTTTTCCTACCATTGCGTGATCTTCAGCTTATAGTCACTAGACACCTCTACGTGTAAAAGAGCCAAGACACCAAGATTTCCTCTATTGAGGCATGGTGCAGAAAAGTGTTCATAGATTGGATCACATCCAGCCTTTGGAGCCTGGTCACAACTAAGCTCTGTGTTCCCACAACTTCTGATAATAGCTTATAGTAGACATGCCTATAAATAAACAAGTTTCTATTGAATTTAGAACAGTTATTTTGTATTTTGGAATGATCTTCATTCTTCCCCTCCTTAATAACATCTCCAGGCAGATCATGTTTCACACTCAGCAGGCCCAGTACAATTCGTTTTCTTTCACACACTTGAAGAGTGGGAAATATTTATTTTATACCTGACAATGTATGATTACTATCAGATATCAAGCAATTTATTCATATTGTTTTGCTTTGTTTTCTATTCATTTAAGCATAACATTTCTCTATGGCATACACGGTTCTAGAATGAAAAAAACTCAGACAGGTAGGAAAGAGTCACATTATGACATCTGTCAAATTTTCAGCACTCTGTTTAAGTTTTTTTTTAATGGTTTTATTATTATAAAAACTGCACAAGTAGATAAGAAGTCATATATTCTTCTTTTTGCATAGGTTCAATGATAAGTATTACACTTTAGAGCCCAATTGAACTTTCAGTTTAAATGAGCTTATTAATACATTCAAGGTACCTAAAAAATTGTGTACTAAGTCTTAGGCTGCATTCACACCTCAGCATAGCTTTTCAGGCAGAAAATCGCGCGAATTGCGGCGTTTTTTCGCGGCGTTTTTTACCGCGATTTGCGGCGGTTTTTACCGCGATTCGCGGCGTTTTTTACCGCGTTTTGCCGCGAATTTTGTGCAGAGCAAAAGGTCACCAATGTAAAAAGAATAAAAACGCCCAAATCTGCCCGATTCGCACGACAAAAAAGGGTCCGGAACTTTTTTGAGCTTCAGGCGTAGGGCTTCAGGCGTTTTGGAGTGGAGATGTGAACCATCTCCATAGAGAATAATGTGTTTTTTCCCCTCTAGCTTTTGTAGCTTCAGGCTTCAAGCTACAAAACGCCCAGGTGTGAATGCAGCCTTAAAGCTAATTTTTTGTTAAAATGAGCCATAGTTTGATTCCTGTCAGTAGCTGAAAGCTGGGACCCTTGATCTCCTTGGGGAAGTGGTCTCTTTGCAAAGGTCGAAAATCCCTGTTGAGCCCAAGCCAAAGTTCTCCAATCAGTGGAGAGCATAAGCTTTGTGGCAATAAGACTACTGATTCTCCATGGACAGAACAGGTCTCACTCTACAGCTGCTGACAGGAAACAGGACACTTTTAAGACATTGACCACCTTTTATTTTGATGCACTACATATATATTGACTTGATTTAAAGGTTCAATTGGGCTTCAACTTCCGAGAAGAAACTTTGGTAGCTCCAAAGGTAGTATGTGGAAATGGGAATATTGGATCTGCTAATACAGCTTTGTAATCATTGCTGTACAATGATGTTGGGAGCTTCTTATTCTATCAGTGATGACTTCTACAATGACATCAATCACTTTAGACATTCATAAATAGTGATTTTAGACACATTTTTACACTCCCTAGTGAGTAGGGTTGTAACTCTAAACCATGGAGCCTCATACCAAAATTTTGATAGGAACCCCTTTCAACCTCTCTGATCTTTTTCGGATATAAAATCTTAGCGTTTTGGTGTAAATTTCACCAATCCCTCCTACCACCACAGCAAGCAAGTTCTGAACTTCGATATTTGGTAGTCAATGAAGAAAAAAGGTAGCAGAACATACAATAGTCATAAAAATCACATTGTTATGTTCCTGCACATAATTACTAAATAAGCATAATAAAAATGTAGCGCTACCCCTAAAGAAGCCCCTGGTGTAGATGGGTCCTCTATTTCTGACTTTCACCTTCTCAAAGACCTAAACCCCTCTGACACACAAGGCTGAGTACATAGAAACAGAGGAATAACTGACAGTGACGTTAGTACCCGACTATAATGCTATTTTAAAAAACGCAAGCAACAGACCAATTAGTAAAACAAACCTCATATATTGTCATAATATAAAGTCAGTCGAGGCAGGTAGAGGTAAGGGGTGAAATGAATAGCAATGGTAGTAAGACACTTAGGATCCAGAATACTTATGAATAACGAAGCTCAGGAGTCCCCAAGAGTAACATAAGAACAGCCAGAAACAGATAGTATATACCCCCGGAGGCTACGCTGCCTTAGGCCCTGGAGTGACTTTGCTAGGTCCAAGACTGCCCGCAGGACTTTAGTATTCTATGAAGGTAAAAATCGCTAAAGTCTATATAAATAGTATTAAAAAGGAGGCATAAACTCCCCATTTTTTATCTCTGCTGGCATAGTTGGGTCCCTTTCAGTGTTGCACTAATGGGGGTTGGCTTCCAGATACGGCCTGTTCAAGGAGGTGGAAACTTGAGGAAGAGCTTTGGCAGTAATAACTTGAACAAGGCTTAACAGTAATGAAAAGGGCAAGCAACAAGTAAAGGGAGGGTTTAAGTGGATCTGAGCTAAAAGGGTAATCCAGAACAGGTGATGTGGCACTACTCAGTGGGATGCTGCATAAGTACAGTAGTGTTTAAGGAACCAGATGAAAACTGTGTTAGTTAGTCTTGCTTGGTTTTGTGGTGCAGAGTGTTTGGTGGGTTGGCAACCCTCTTACCAATCCTACATTTCAAGTGTAGGTGCCAAGGGTGTAGGCTGCCCTAAATGGTTCAATGGCTTGACTCCGGCAAACCTGCTCTGTGTAACTGAAGATGCTGCTGCTCTGGCTGCATTGGAAGGCAAGTTCCTGTGTACTCTAGCCTGGATGTCCGCTTCCTTCCCTGGTCTGGTGCCAAGTTCTCCTCTAAAACTGGCTCCTGGGTGAGGGGAGCAGACTGACAGAGGTCCTAGCTTCTGGCCGCAAAAGCCACAAACTTTCCTGAAATACAGTAAAAATATCCAATTAAAGTGCAGCAGTCTGTAGTCAGAAAGTCAATTTCTACATTATTGAGATGCTATTTTTTTTTTTTAACATTACCTCTTTATTCAACATTTTCTTATTTACCAATTTTTTACAATATCCATACATACACCATTTTTTTACAATGATTTTAATGAGTATATATTTTTAAACTTCTAATTACTTATTTCCATAGATCCCCAGCAGTGACTATATACCCCAAATAGAATTACCTACACAAAACCATTCATAACAAAAAGAAAAAAGAAGGAAAAAAAAAAAGGAAAAAATTTATAAAAATAAAGAAAATTAATAAAAAAAAAAAGAAAAAAAAAAAAGGGAGGATCCCCCTCCCACTTCCCCTTCCTCTTCCACCCTCTCCTCCCATACCACTCAACCCTTCCCATACAGCCCATATTTTTTCCCTATCCACTCTCTCGTCTTACATTCTTTACTATTAAATTTGGAATCCAAGAGAATGAGGCCAGACCTGGTGTTATTAACCAGGGACCCCACAGCTTAACTAATATATCCATTGTACCCCTATTCTGATAAGCCTGTCGCTCCATTAATATTGCCTCATTTACCTGGGAGCGCCATTCCTCAAATACTGGAACACTGGAGGACATCCATTTTCTAGCTATTAACTTACGGGCTATAAATAATAATCTGCCGATTGAAATGGACATTTCCCTCGGATATAACTCTCCATTAAGATAACCCAGTAGACATATTTTGGGGTCCAGTTCTATTTGGCTATTATAAACCCCATTAATTGTGGACACCACTTCTCGCCAGTATCTGACCAGTTTAGGACATTTCCAAAGCATATGAAGCAAATCTGTCTGGGATTGCTTACATCTTGGGCAGTCCGAAGTTTCCCTACGCCCCCACTTATATAATTTTACTGGAGTCCTATATGTCCTATAAATAATAAACAGTTGTGTTAAGCATTGTGTAGATGATAAAGAGACCATCGGTGCCCTCTTCAGAATATTTTGCCATTCCTCCTCCAGTATAACCCCCAGATCTAGCTCCCAACCCTTTCTGCCTGGGCTATCCAAAATATCTTGATAATTTGCCATAAGTTGGCTATATATTAGCGAGATTAAACCTTTTTTTTCCCCTGTCCCTGCTAATAAAGATATCAATGGCATTGGTCTTATATTCATCCCGCCTCCTTTAAACTGGGAATAAGCTGCATGTCGCAGTTGTAGATATTTATAAAAATTGTTATGCAGCAATTTATATAATTCCTGTAGCTCCTGAAAAGACCGTATATCGCTTTGAGCATAGAGCTGAGAGATATATTGTATTCCTTTGGAGCGCCAGTATTCAAACCCCTCTAGTTTACAGAGTTCTCCATAGTACCTATTCCCCCATATTGGAGAGAATTCTGATACCCCTTCATATTTCATTGTGCGCCTCATTTCCTGCCATACTTTATTCATTAGCACTAATGTTGGGCTAGAGTGAGTACAGGCAAATGATCCTGATTCTAGTTGGGCCATAAGATTATAGCTTGAACACTGACTTAATAGCACAGCCTGTATTGGGTCTCTCCAATCCATCGTCCCCCACCCCGCAAAATGCTGCAATTGAGAAGCTATGAAATACACTCTTGGTTGTGGCACTGCCAGACCCCCCCCTTCTTTAGTTCTCTGAAGGGTAGACAGTCTAATCCTAGAGCTCTTACCTTTCCATATTAGCTTACGGAACAGAGAATCTATTTTTTTGAACCATTTTAACGGACTCCATATAGGTGAATTATGTAGAGCATATAATAATTGGGGGGCCCACGTCATTTTTATCAGGTTTGCTCGGCCTACAACTGATGCTATTTTTGACTACATCCCCTATGATCTCAAGCACTCTGCATTACAGTCTATGAGGTTGCTTGGCTAGCTTTTCTGCTCCCTGATTAGTCCTTTGCTCTGTTGCCAGGAAGGGAGGGGTGAGCAGGGGAAGAAGTCTCACACAGAGCTGCAGCGCACCTAGCATGAGGAGAGGATTTTACACAAACTGTTCTGACTCCTAGCATAACAGTGTAGGCAGGGGAGAGCGAGGCAGAAGAATTGTTAGCTATATGGAACAGCCAGTAATTGGCTACACAAACTTATTAAAATTGTGTTTTTTTTGCAGAACTAGAAACCTGCTTTGTGATGTTAGTTTGCAGCTAAGGAGAAACACTTTGGCATTTGTCTTGGTATTTCAGTGCACTGGCTAGGCTGCACCAGAAGCTGTAAAGGCAATAAATCTATCCAGGCTATATTGCTACTAAGAATGGGTGAACGGTTCGGCCCGAGCATGAGTTTGGGCCGAACTTTCGTTGTTCGGACGTTCGGCGAGCAGCCGAACAAACAAGACCATTTGTGCGGCCCTCCAAACTGACCACAATGCATTGTGGCGCTGAACAGTGCATTGCAAGCCCTGATTGGCTGAAGCAGTGAAAGCTTCAGCCACTCAGGGCACAGAGCACTGTCAGAGTCATGATTGATTTGACACTGTTATCATGATTTTATCCAATCATGGCTCATTCCCGCCCCACAGTATAAAAGTATTCTTTCAATGGCAGCCATTTTCAGTGGGATTTTGGCATGGAAAGAGATAGAAGAGGGCTCTGTTCAGTGCTATTAGTTAGTTTGTGTGCTAAACTGTGCCATTTTGCTTCAATTGTCAGTGTAGAATATTAGTTTAATGATGGTCTAGGGATAGTGTAAGTGTAGTGAGGAGGACTATATCATTCAGCTTTGCATAGTGTGCAGCTAGAGTAGGGACAGCTCAGATAGTTTCACTGTAGTGTAGTGAGACCGTGTCATTCATACATACATTAGTGTAGAGTAGGAACAGCTCATATAGTTTCAGTGTAGTATAGTGAGACCCTGTCAGTATTCTTTACATTAGTGTATAGCTAGAGTAGGGACAGTTCAGATAGCGCCAGTGTTGTGTCAATTGAGCACCGGCTATTTGATTGCGTTACTGACAGTTTAACACCATTTAATTCTGTGTGCCTTACTGCCAGTTTAACTGCATATAGTTTTGTGTGCTACTGCTAGTTTAACGCCATTTACTTCTGTGTGCGTTACTGCCAGTTTAACGCCATATAATTCTGTGTGCGTTACTGCCAGTTTAACGCCATATAATTCTGTGTGCGTTACTGCCAGTTTAACGCCATATAATTCTGTGTGCGTTATTCCATATAGTTTTGTGTGTCACTGTACGTTTGGCGCATTATATTGCAGTGTATTATAGTGTATCCGTGGGGTGTGTCTGTGTAGTGTGGGTACTCAAATTAAAGTGCACCAACCTCTTTACATTGATTAAAGTGCATCTACGTACAGATTTCAACTTCTTCTTTGCATTTGCTTATAAGCACCACCCCCTCCCTCCCAATAATGTCTGGGGGGACAACAAGGAGAGGCAGTAGTTCCCTTGGCACTGTAAGGGGGCCAGCAACAAATGTGTCCATAGGCAAATGTGGATGTGGTGGTCAGTCCTCAGACAGGGCATAATTTCCTCTGTTTAGTGAGTTTTCCCATGCTATCCAGCTACAGCATGCAGAGGAGGTGGTGGACTGGCTTTCTAAACCTTCCTCATCTTCCTCATCCTCTGTCACGCAAGCCTAGACAAGTGTGCAGTCCCCTGAAGTTGCCCGAGTGGATAAACCTGCCTCCTTGTCCACATCTATTCCTGCCATAGCCCCAACATCAGCTATTGAGGAGGCAGCTAAGTTATTTGACCACAGCATCAGCCACTTGCTCCTTGATGATGCCCAGGCATTACTGGATTCAGATGTTTTTTCTAAAGGTTGAGGATGACAGGAACATGAGCCTAGAGAGAGGGAGGAACACTGGTAGAAAATTGGCATTCATGTTCCCCAAGCCGCAGAGTATTGCCAAGTTGTCTCCAGTGGTAATGATGAAGATGGAGGAGATGGAGATGATGATGATGATGAGGTCACTGATGCGACTTGGGTGCCAGATAGAGCAGAAGAGGAAACTGAAGGTGAGGCGGCACAACCCCAAAAAGGCAGAGATCAAGAAAGAGTAGAGAGCAGCCACCCTATTCCATCACATTCTGCAGCTGTTATCTCCTGACCCACTCCCCAAAGCTCAGCTGTCTGGGCCTTTTTCAGCACATTTGCAGGAGTTTGCACTGTTGCTATCTGCAAACTGTGTCTCAGGCACATCAAACATGGCAAAAAAAACAACCATTTGGGTACCACATGCTTAACAAGGCATTTAACGTCCAACCACTCAGACCGTTGGCAAGAGCACCTAAAAAACACAGGGACACAAACAGGGGCACAAATCTGTCCCTCCTCCTCCTCCTTACCCACTTCAATCTGCCCCTGCTATACCGAGTCATTACCTCTCAGCAGCCTCCACTGACAGGGTGATGGTATAGCACAGGGTGTCCTAGGTCCTAGCAGCACATCTGCCAGCAGCACACCACCAGCTGTATACTGTAGCCGGCAAATTTCTCTGCCCCATCTGCTGCAGTGGGAAAAAAAATACAGTCCCTGCCACCCACATGCCAGTGTCTAAATGAAAGCTTGTCAAAGCTGTTGGCTCTCCAACTTCTGCCTTTCAGCCTGGTGGATTCTGCCCCCGTCCATGAATTTGCACAATGTGCTGTACCACAATGGCAGGTTCCCAGTCGCTACTACTTTTCAAGTAAGGACGTTCCATCTCTCTACCATCATGTGGAAGGGAATGTTCTGGCATCATTGGGCAAGGCAGTCAGCTGAAAAATCCACCTTACTGCTGACACGTGGTCCAGCAAACATGGGCAGGGACGATATATTTTGTTCACAGCACACTGTGTAACGCTGCTTGTAACTCAAAAGAATGCAGGACAGGGCTCGGTGCTGCAGCTTGTTGTGCCCCCACATCTCCATATAGCTGGTGCTGATGATGCCAGACCTGTGAGCCCCCATCCTCCTCCGCCACCTCCATGCCCTCCTATGCAGAATTGTCCTATGAACATCAGGTACCCCCTAAGCGTTCAAAGGGCTATTCCCAGAGTCAAGCTAAAAGGTGCCATGCAGTGCTTCAGCTGGTGTGTTTAGGGGACATAAACCACACCGGAGCAGAGATTCTTGCAGATCTGCAGAGACAGGCCCAGAGGTGGTTCACACCGCCCCAGCTGGAGCCAGGAATGGTGGTGTGCGATAATGGCTCAAACCACCTGTCTGCCTTTAGACAGGGAAAGTTGACACATGTGCCATGCCTGGCACATGTTCTCAATTTGGTGGTGCAGTATTTCCTACATATGTACCCAGGGTTGCAAGATGTGCTAAAGCTGGCCAGAAGAGTCTGTAGCCATTTCAGGGGGTCATACACAGCCAGTGCTCGGTTGGCGGAAATTCAGAGGGATATCCACCTGCCCGTAAACCGCCTGATTTGTGACATGCCCACCAGGTGGAACTCAACTTTGTCAATGCTGCAGTGGCTATACGTGCAGCAGAGGGCCGTCAATGAGTACCTGTGCTAATACGGCATGACAGACTCAAGCCGCCTCTGCTTTTTTTCCCCATGCCAATGGCTGATCATTAAGGATGCATGCACTGTATTGTCACCATTTGAGGAGGCCACAAGGATGGTGAGCCGTGACAGTGCATGCATCAGTGACACAATCCCTGTTGTGTTCCTGCTGGAGAAGACTCTGCGTGGCATTATGGACAGGGCACTGGAGGCAGAGCAGCAGGAGGAAGAGGAGGACTTTCTTTCCTCTCAAGGCCCACTTTATCCAGACACTATCATTCCTATGACACAGAACACACAGGAGGAGAGAGGGGAGGAGGATGAGGAGGAGGATTCTGGCACTTTCATAGGCTTCGAAGAAGAGGAAGACATGCGTCAATCTGTAAGCGATGGCTTTCCAACCCCAGGACCCTTGGGAATAGTATGTGGCTGGGAGGAGGAAGTTCCAGATGCTGTCATCCTGAGTGACCCCGAGGAGTCTGCTTCTCAAGCCTCAGCAAATTTAAGGCGCATGGGCAACCTCATGCTTCAAAGCCTGTGAAAGGACCCAAGAATACGTGGCATAAAGGAGAAGGATAATTACTGGTTGGCAACCCTTCTTGACCACCGTTATAAGGAGAAGGGGAGAAGGTATCAGAACTCATCCCATCCCCACAGAGAGTGCAGAAGATAAAATCTCTTGAGGACACGTTAAAGATTTTTTTTGTGAACGTTTTTCCTGACTCCAGTAGGTTACAGTGTCATGGAAAACATAGTTTTGAGTCTTCTGTTGGTCAAGAGAGGAGCGTTGGAGAAGGCGTCTGCCTAAGTGAGGCATTTCAAAAAAAAATGTAGTCCTCGCGCCTAGGGCTGTCAGCTTCCAAATCCCATCGGCGGCATCTGTATCACATTGTGGAAGATTACCTCTGTGCCAAAACAGAGATGGAGAGCTTTCCAGCTGACGATCCACTGACTTACTGGGTCATGAGAATAGACCACTGGCCAGAACTTGCCCAGTATGCTATTGAGTTGTTGGGCTGCCCTGCATCCAGCCTGCTTTCAGAATGGGCATTCAGTGCTGCAGGAGCTTTTGTTAGTGATCATAGAATGCGTCTGTCCACAGACTCGGTGGACCGTTTGACTTTTATAAAAATTAATCAGTCCTGGATTACCAGCTATGAAGCCCCTGATGCCGATGTCACTAAATATGTTTTTTAAGGATGTGGAA
>CM053026.1:684051709-684071150 GCA_028564925.1 Lithobates sylvaticus | reverse complement strand
ATTCGGAACTTTTTTTTCGATTTGTAATTTTCCGTGTCTCTTAAAATGTAATAATAGCATACACATTACAATAAAATTATGAATTATGCTCCGATTACGAATGTTACGAACGTTACCAATGTACGAATAAATACGAATGCGTCCAAATTACGAATAAACGAAAATTAAACTAACGGATAAAAACGAATCAACGAAAAAATAACTCTTACGAATGTACGAGTCGTTACGAATACGAACACCGACGACTTACGAATGTACGAATCGTTACGAACACCGACGACTACGAATGTACGAATCGTTATGAATCAACGGAAACGAAAAAAACTAAACGAAAATAAAATAAATTTTTTTGTTGTGCACATGTCTATTGTCCACATCTATTCCTGTCATAGCCCCAACATCAGCTATTGAGGAGACAGCTGAGTTATTTGACCACTTGCTCCTTGATGATGCCCAGGCATTACTGGATTCAGATGTTTTTTTCTACAGGTTGAGGATGACAGGAACATGAGCCTAGAGAGAGGAACACTGGTAGAAAATTGGCATTCATGTTCCCCAAGCTGCAGAGTATTGCCAAGTTGTCTCCAGTGGTAATGATGAAGATGGACGAGATGGAGATGATAATGATGGTGACGTCACTGATGTGACTTGGGTGCCAGATAGAGCAGAAGAGGAAACTGAAGGTGAGGCGGCACAACCCCAAAAAGGCAGAGATCAAGAAAGAGTAGAGAGCAGCCACCCTATTCCATCACATTCTTCAGCTGTTATCCCCTGGCCCACTCCCCAAAGCTCAGCTGTCTGGGCCTTGTTCAGCACATTTGCAGCAGTTCTCCTCCTTACCCACTTCAATCTGCCCCTGCTATCCCGAATCATTACCAGGGTGTCCCAGGTCCTAGGTCCTAGCACATCTGCCAGCAGCACACCACCAGCTGTAGACTGTAGCCGGCAAATTTCTCTGCCCCATCTGCTGCAGTGGGAAAAAAAATACAGTCCCTGCCACCCACATGCCAGTGTCTAAATGCAAGCTTGTCAAAGCTGTTGGCTCTTCAACTTCTGCCTTTCAGCCTGGTGGATTCTGCCCCCGTCCATGAATTTGCACAATGTGCTGTACCACAATGGCAGGTTCCCAGTCGCTACTATTTTTCACGTAAGGACGTTCCATCTCTCTACCATCATGTGGAAGGGAATGTTCTGGCATCGTTGGGCAAGGCAGTCAGCCGAAAAATCCACCTTACTGCTGACACGTGGTCCAGCAAACATGGGCAGGGATGATATATTTTGTTCACAGCACACTGTGTAAAGCTGCTTGTAACTCGAAAGAATGCAGGACAAGGCTCGGTGCTGCAGCTTGTTGTGCCCCCACATATCCATACAGTAGACATGTGCATTAGTTTTCGTCCGAATGCATTTTCGTCCGAATTTCAGGTAGTTTCTTTATCGTTCAGGTATTTCAGGTATTTTCGTTATCGTTTTAACAAACGATAACGAAAAGTGCAGAATCCGAAAAACGAAAGATCAGACATAAACAAATGCTGTATTTTCGTTGTGACAACAGTTTGATATATATAGGAGATTTGACGCTGACAATAACAATTTGTGTCCATTGAACCTGTGGTCGAATGTGCCTATCCTTAACTCTATTAGTCCAAGATTATTCTACATAGAGAGGAAAGATTAGACGTAGAGAGGAAAGATTTGACGCAGAGAGGAAAGATTTGACGTAGAGAGAAAAGATTGCTGCTGGAATTGGGTGGAATTGCAGCTAAACTATACAGAGTCATACAGTTTAGCTGCTCCATCGAATATTCTTTGAACATTCGACAGACACATAAGCCTTCAATGACAGATTCGACCTTAATTCATTTGGATTTTCAGACGAATGCAATTTTTTAACAAAAAACAAACTAAATAAAAACAAATTTCGGGAGTAACTAAATAAATTTTATTTTTCGGACGAAAACGAAATTCCGAAACTAAATATTTCAGTGTGCACATGTCTACCATACAGCTGGTGCTGATGATGCCAGACCTGTGAGCCCCCATCCTCCTCCTCCTCCGCGACCTCCATGCCCTCCTATGCAGAATTGTCCTATGAACATCAGGTAACCCTAAGCGTTCAAGGGCTAGTCCCAGAGTCAGGCTAAAAGGTGCCATGCAGTGCTTCAGCTGGTGTGTTTAGGGGACATAAACCACACTGGAGCAGAGATTCTTGCAGATCTTCAGAGACAGGCCCAGAGGTGGTTCACACAGCCCCAGCTGGAGCCAAGAATGGTGGTGTGTGATAATGGCTCAAACCACCTGTCTGCCCTTAGACAGGAAACGTTGACACATATGCTATGCCTGGCACATGTTCTCAATTTGGTGGTGCAGCATTTCCTACATATGTACTCAGGGTTGCAAGATGTGCTAAAGCTGGCCAGAAGAGTCTGTAGCCATTTCAGGGGGTCATACACAGCCAGTGCTCGGTTGGCGGAAATTCAGCGGGAAATCCACCTGCCGGTAAACCGCCTGATTTGTGACATGCCCACCAGGTGGAACTCAACTTTGTCAATGCTGCAGTGGCTATACGTGCAGCAGAGGGCCGTCAATGAGTACCTGTGCGAATACGGCATGACAGACTCAGGCCGCCTCGGCTTTTTTTCCCAATGCCAATAGCTGAATATTAAGGATGCATGCACTGTATTGTCACCATTTGAGGAGGCCACAAGGATGGTGAGCCGTGACAGTGCATGCATCAGTGACACAATCCCTGTTGTGTTCCTGCTGGAGCAGACTCTGCGTGGCATTATGGACAGGGAACTGGAGGCAAAGCAGCAGGAGGAAGAGGAGGACTTTCTTTCCTCTCAAGGCCCACTTTATCCAGACACTATCATTCCTATGACACAGAACACACAGGAGGAGAGAGGGGAGGAAGATGAGGAGGAGGATTCTGGCACTTTCATAGGCTTCGAAGAAGAGGAAGACATGCGTCAATCTGTAAGCGATGGCTTTCCAACCCCAGGACCCTTGGGAATAGTATGTGGCTGGGAGGAGGAAGTTCCAGATGCTGTCATCCCGAGGAGTCTGCTTCTCAAGCCTCAGCAAATTTGAGGCGCATGGGCAACCTCATGCTTCAAAGCCTGTGAAAGGACCCAAGAATACGTGGCATAAAGGAGAAGGATAATTACTGTTGGCAACCCTCCTTGACCACCGTTATAAGGAGAAGGGGAGAAGGTATCAGAACTCATCCCATCCCCACAGAGAGTGCAGATGATAAAATCTCTTGAGGACACGTTAAAGATTTTTTTTTGTGAACGTTTTTCCTGACTCCAATAGGTTACAGTGTCATGGAAAACATAGTTTTGAGTCTTCTGTTGGTCAAGAGAGGAGCGTTGGAGAAGGCGTCTGCCTAAGTGAGGCATTTCGAAAAAAAATTTAGTGCTCGCCGCCTAGGGCTGTCAGCTTCCACATCCCATCGGCGGCATTTGTATCACATTGTGGAAGATTACCTCTGTGCCAAAACAGAGATGGAGAGCTTTCCAGCTGACGATCCACTGACTTACTGGGTCATGAGAATAGACCACTGGCCAGAACTTGCCCAGTATGCTATTGAGATGTTGGGCTGCCCTGCATCCAGCCTGCTTTCAGAATGGGCATTCAGTGCTGCAGGAGCTTTTGTTAGTGATCATAGAATGTGTCTGTCCACAGACTCGGTGGACCGTATGAATTTTATAAAAATGAATCAGTCCTGGATTACCAGCTATGAAGCCCCTGATGCCGATGTCACTGAATATGTTTTTAGGGATGTGGAATCTCTGCAGGACTTCAAGGCTGCCTAGTTTTGAGGGTGTTTAATCATTTCATCTGGAAGAATGTTTTTGGTATAGGTTCCATGGGCACAATTAACACACAAAGACCAATTTTTTCTGCACCTGTAATGCCCCATACACACGGTCGGATTTTCCGATGGATTCTGTCCTATCAGACAATGTTGTCGGAAATTCCGACCGTGTGTAGGCACCATCGGACAGTTTCCATCGGATTGTCCGACGGACAAAGTCCTATCTCCTGCTGGATAGATTTTTTGACAACAAAGTCCGATCACACCAAATCCGATCGTGTGTAGCGAATTCCGACGGACAAAGTGCTACGCATGCTCAGATCACATTACAAGACCAAAGCTATTGGCTACTAGCCTCTACGTAGTCCCGTCGTAGGCAACAAACGTCACCACGTTCAGAATGATCGGATTTTCCGACAACTTTGTCCGACCGTGTGTACGCAAAACCAACATCGGACAAAGTACGACGGACATGATCCGACGGACCTGGTCCTCGGATAATCCGCGCGTGTGTATGGGGCTTTAGACAGGTGCATATCATTGCAATTCTTTTGCCTTCATCAAGTGCACCTCTATAGGGTTATGGTGAGAAGGCGCTCCCAACACCCAAAGAGTAATTTTTCTGCCCCTGTTTGACAGGTGCATATCATTGTAATTTTTTCCAGCAAGGCCAATTATTGCTTTCATCAAGAGTACCTCTATAGGGTTACGGGGGGAAGGTGCCACTGACACCCAAAGACCAATTTTTCTGCACTTGTTTGACAAGTGCATATCATTTTAATTTTTTCCAGCAAGGCCAATTCTTACTTTCATCAAGAGTACATCTATAGGGTTACGGTGGGAAGGCGCCAAAGTCAAAGTGACACAAGAATGTATCAAAAAAATCTCTAATCTTGTTCCAAGTGCACTACATTTGGCCTCATCATACACACTGGCTCCCCAGCTATTGCTGAGCAAAATAAATGCAGCTTGCAGGGAAAATGTATTTTTTTTGGCTTTATAAATGCAATTTTTGCTGCAGATTCTAGACATGATACAGATCTTCCACTTTACAGGTAGACTAAAGGGACACCTCAGGCACTATATTATATTTTTCATTTTTATGCTTTTACTTTAAAAAATCAAAAAAATGATGCTCATTTAACCACTTCCCGACGGGTGCACGACGATGTACGTCGGCAGAAAGGCACGGAAAGGCATAAGTGCGTACAGGTACGTCCCTTTAAGAATGCCGCCGTGCCATCGCAAGCGCGCCGGGCGGCGGCGTGTGCGTGCGCCGGGCGGCGGTGGGCGGCGGCGTGCGCCGGTCGGGAGCCCCGTGAGTCCGGTCGCGTTCTGCCTAGCAACAAGTGACACTGATCTCTGCTCCCTGTGATTGGAGCAGAGATCACTGTTCACTAACACACAGCCATGCCCCCCACCGTTAGTAACACGCCCCTAGGACACACTTAGCCCCTACACTTCCACCCCCTGGTTAACCCCTTCACTGCCAGTGTCATTTACACAGGAATCAGTGCATTTGTATAGCACTGATTGCTGTATAAATGAAAACGGTCCCAAAAATGTGTCAAAAATGTCCGATTGCTGATCGCCGCCATTACTAGTAAAAAAAAAGATATTAATAAAAATGCCATAAAACTATCCCCTATATGGTAAACACTATAACTTTTGCGCAAACCAATCAATAATCGCTTACTGCGATTTTTTTTTTTACCAAAATATGTAGAAGAATACGTATTGGCCTAAACTGAGGAAAAAATATATATTTTTTATATATTTGGGGGATATTTATTATTGCAAAAAATAATGTGTTTTTTTTAAAAATTGGCGCTCTTTTTTTGTTTATAGCGCAAAAAATAAAAACCGCAGGGGTGATCAAATACCACCAAAAGAAAGCTCATTTGTGGGAAAAAAAAAAGGACATCAATTTTGTTTGGGAGCCATGTCACACGACCGCGCAATTGTCAGTTAAAGCGACGCAGTGCCGAATCGCAAAAAGTGTCTGGTCTTAAGCCAGCAAAATGGTCCGGTCTGAAAGTGGTTAAAAATTACATTTTTCACAAACTTTTTTCTTATTGATACATGCCTCCCAGGGCAGGACCCGGACCCCCTATAACCATTGTATGCCCAATTACTTGCATATAAGCCTTCAAAATGGACACTTTTGATTTTTGACCTTTGGGTTCCATTGACTTTATAGGGGGTTTGTTATTCGGGTCCGAACTTTTGCGGTGTTCTGGTGTGAACCATTCACTCCCTTGTTTTTTCTCGCCTTGACCTCTTCATAGGCTATCAACTCTTCAGTCTATCATGAGTGCTGCTGCCAGACTTATCCACCTTATCAACTGCTCAGTGTCTGCCACCCCTTCTGTCAATCCCTACACCAGCTCCCGATCGCCCAGCAAATTAAATTCAAAATACTAACCACGACATACAAAGCCATTCACAACTCTACCCCGAGCTACATCACCAAACTTGTCTCCAAATATCACCCAAACTGTCCTCTCCGCTCCTCTCAAGACCTCCTACTCTCAATCTATCTTGTCTCCTCCTCCGATGCTCATCTTCAGGATTTCTCCAGAGCCTCTCCCATCCTCTGGAACTCTGTACCTCAGCCTGTCAGCCATCTCCTACTCTAGCTGCCTTCAAGCAATCCCTGAAAACTCATCTCTTCAGGGAAGCCTATTATACCTCCAACTAAGCTTTTACCACTTCCATCAGCTCATTCCCCACAGTTATGACCTTTTGTACCACCTGACCCACTCTATTCGATTGTAAGCTCTTCTGAGCAGGGCCCTTTTAATCCTCTTGCATTGTAACTATATTTTCTACCTTTTATATTGTAAACTGTTGTCGCTATATAAATCCTGTATAATAATAATACTATCAGCTTTTCTCAACTGGAACTTTCATAAGGTATCAGTGTCAATTGCAACCTCTCCACCCTAATGATACAATACTGGATCTGTATTATCTTTAAATATGCAGATTTTTAATCTTTAATTTGTTTCATTAGCCTTCTTTGGTCCCTCTCCCTCCTCCAAGCACTATAGCAGCTGCACAGGCTGCTATGACTAACTATAGTCATGCCACTTATAGTAAAGTATAGATAGGACTTCCATCTTTGGGGCTGGCCTACTTTAGCAAACTATTGACATGTCTATAAGTCTAGCCATAAACCTGAGGGTAACATATTTTATGTGTCATAATGGGCTGTTATTGACAGCTCTCCTCCCCACTAAAAGTTGGGAAGCAATCAGAGTGGTTCCTGATTATGTATTATCTGTGTCAGTTCAGTTATTACATGCAGACTGGAGGCTTTTTTACAAAATAAGGGAAAGGTTCTGACTGAATGACAGAGTTTGCCCTGTCTGCTTCTGCAGACAGAACTGCTTCTGTACTGCAGTGTCTGCTTCTGTACTGCGGTTGAACATATTGACATGAAGCTTGTCTTAAGCGCTGTACACACGGGGCAAATATTGGGTGACATTGGCCTGTGCATATAGCAGCTGGTTTGTCAGAAGTTCGACTATCTTCTGTCAAAGCAGCATGACCGGAATAGGTCTTCTGATCTATGGCTGATAGTGCTGACCTGTGTGTTCTAGGGGGGTGTTCCCCTGTCAGAGCACAAAAACTCAGCGGGGGAGATAGCTTACCTGTAGGTCCAATCAATATATTTTCTAACCATGTAGGTTTAGGAGATATTTAGAAAAGAAAAGGCACCGCTATCTACGGCGCATGCGCCATAGACAGCGGCGCGCAGGCGCACTGAGCATGCCGAGATCACGGCGATATGCCGCTCTCGTGCGCATGCGAATGACAGCGCTGGAGCGGCGAGACCCGGAAGTCACTCCGGGTTTGATGGCGGCGCAGAAGATCGTGGATGAGGGACGCTTCGCGGGCTTCGTTCTCAGGTAAGTCATTCATATTGAGCTAGTATGCTATGCATACTAGCTCATTTTGCCTTTGCCTTGCAGGTTCTGTTTTTTTTTTTCTTTTAATAGGCTTTACTTCCTCTTTAATACAGCAGCTCCTCCTGAGTTCTTCAGTTTTTTTTCATTCAGCCCACTGGGTTGAACGAAAAAAGAAAATCAATAGTGTGTACCAGGCTTTAGGATTAGTTGTTTTGTGCCTAATGAAGGATTCTTAGGCCAAGGCTGTATACAGGGTCTAAGCTTTTCTCTAAGTTGAGGATAAGCCTTACTATTCATGCTTAGACAGTGGGGTTGATTTAGCAATGCCGCATACACATGAGCGGTTTTGCCATTGGAATAAACTCTGAAGGTTTCTCCGATGGAATTCCGCTCAAGCGGTCTTGCCTACACACAGTCACACCAAAGTCCGACCGTATAGAACGCGGTGACGTACAACTCATACAACGGGACTAGAAAAAGGAAGTGCAATAGCCAGTAGCCAATAGCTTCCGTCTCGTACTTGCTTCAGAGCATGCGTCGTTTTTGGTACGTCAGAACAGCATACAGACGAGCGGTTTTCCCGATAGGAATTGGTTCCGTCTGAAAAATTTAGAACATGTTCTCTTTCTAGGTCCGTCAGAATTTTTGACGTAAAAAGTCAGATGGGGCATACACACGATTGGAATATACGATGAAAAGCTCCCGTCTGACTTTTTCTGTCAGCTCCTGTGTACAGGGCATAAGGGCAGAAATTATGTTAACTTTTCATGGGAATTTTCACTTGCAAGGGAACTTCCCTTAGCTTAGTGAATGTGGTTGAAATTCATTTTGCAAAGTATACCCACAAGTGCAAGGAATGATTGGATTATGAAAGTCAGTAGTGCTTCCCCTCATTCACCAAGCCAAGAGAAAATGCATTGGCAAAGGGAACAGCCTATTTGCCTTTAGTAAATCAACACTTTAGTCCCTGTTATTTGACAGTCAGATGGCAGGGGCTAAACCTAATGCTGGGGTTGGATGGGCAGGACACCTAATGGCTTAATCTCAGTTTGTACAGAGGTCGAGGTGCTGTATATACCTAACTCATAGGAACCAAGGTCCTCCCCAGGCACTGAGGAACTGAACTGAAGAGGGGTGCAGGTAATGCATTTTTCTTCAGTAATGTTTAAAGACTTTGGACTTACTTTCGGGAGGAGTTTCTTCCCATACTATACATACATTTCAAAATATTTTTTACAATATTAGTTTTGTTAATTCATCTTTGTCTTTCTTATAGCTTTTTTAAGCTATGTGTAATAGTTTTAATTAGAATAAAGAAAGCATTACTGGCTAGCAATTTGATTTTTATTGGAGTCTTGCAGTTGCCACTCTCAAATTACAAAAACAGGAAAGTTCTTCAACTTTCTTGAAATGAGTTCCTAGAGGCAGTAATGGTTTATCAGCATACCAGTTCTTACCTCCATCTCATGTCTATGGCGCCTGCTAAAGTTTCACAGCAGGACCTTTGAATGTCTTCTACCCTGCTAGGATTGCAATCTGTTAGATGCTAACAAAACTGATTAATTCTTATCCTGAGTTTTAGACTTCTGTCTTATTGCTTTCTACATCTTACTGTTTCAGTCCTGCAGATGATCTTCGTACTCTTTTGCCACTGAAACTGTGCACAATTTACAGCAATTACATCTGTTGGATGGCACTATGTGAAGATCATGTCTTTAACAGATGGACGTATCTGGTTCCTTTCCGCTGTATCAAAATGAGTCCACTTGAGTCTGATTTTACTCTGAAATAACTACGTCTGTAAAATATTACTGCTGAAGGCCACAGGGCATCAGGATGTCCAGCAGGGCCAGTGTTGGTATTAGAAGCTCCCTGGACATGCTAAGCAGAACATTTTTCATGTGTCTATATGCCTAATGACAAAACATAGTTGACGACACTCATGGCTGCCAGATATCCCTCTTTTCCATCAAAATTCCACTCAGTCACTTTCAATTCTCTCTTTAGATCTAAATTAGAGATCTATATTAAAACTACTATATAAAGTTAATCTTAGAAGGACATTTTTTTTTGGAATACGATTTGAACTCCAAGGCATTATCAGAAATACCTTGGTTCTCATCTCAATAGGCAATGTTAGCCTAGATTGTATTCAGTTGTATCGGCTTTCATGCTGCACCTTTGGCTCTCTCACTGGGGTTGATTTACTTAAGGCAAATAGACTGTGCTCTTTGCAAAGTGCAGTTGCTCCAGAGCTTAGTAAATAAAGTAAAGCTTCACTTTACAAAGAATACCCAATCACATGCAAGAAAAATAAAAAAAAATGCATTTTTGCTTGCACATAATTGGACGATGGGAGTCAGCAGAGCTTCTGCTCAGTTACAGCTCTGGAGCAACTGCTCTTGCAGAGTGAAACTGCACTTTGCAAAGTGCACAATCTATTTTCCTTTAGTAAATCAACCCCTTTATCTCTTTTGACAACTAACAATACACCTCAGGTCCTGCTAAACTTATTGTGATGATGTGACACAGAAAAACAAGAGGGAGTAAGCATGCAAGTATTTTCCTCCATTCTCAAAGTGGAAAAACACTGCATCTGAGCACCACAAACCAAAAACGTGATTTTATTATTTTTTAATACTTAAAGCAAACTCCCCCATACATCCATGTCTCAATGCTTTATTTTGCTGAGAAATCGCTTTGAAAAACATTTCTGGCCATGGCCGTCTTGAATATGAGCAGAGGATTCATGTAGCATTTACTTCCTCTAATCTATCTGCCCTTAGCTCAGGCATGCAGACAGGAGGGTGTGCTTAGCTGAGAAAACCCATCCTCCTCTGTTGGGATTTGCCTAGACCATGAAACCAGGAAGTAACCAAAGAAATGAAAAAAAAAAAAAAAAGATTAAAATAAGTAAATATGATATACTTCCTGTCTATTTACTAATGCTCGCAGCATAAGGATTAAAAAAAGATTAAAATAAGTAAATATGATATACTTCCTGTCTATTTACTATTCTGATACAGCAGTAAGTATACTAAACTTCTAAGGCTGCATTCACACTACAGCGTTTTGAATCGCAGGCAGATTTGCCACAAATCTGCCTGCGATTTGACAGCACCGAGGTGTGAATGACAAAATGCTGCAATCACGGCAACCCGCATCGTGGGACGCATGTCACCCAAAAGTAGCTCCTGAACAATTTTTTTCCAATTCTGCTCACAATTCAAAACACTGTAGTGTGAAAGCAGCCTAAGCTTCCCCAATAAAGCAGTGTAAACAGTAAATCTGGGGTTCAAAGGACTGACCTAATTCAGCCAATCAGATTTTAGCTTGCTGAAGTCAAATCCTTTAGGATGGTTTGATTTCAATACCTTTCTTTTCATGTGAAAAATGGATACTATCGGATCAATTCACTAACGTTTACTGCATGTGATAAAGGTATCATGTTACTCATTTGCATAAATGATTGCATACGGTAAACTAAGTCCAATTCACCAAAAAAAAAAAACACAAGGGATGATGTCACTGGATGGCCACGCCCCATGGCTATATAAGAAAATGTCAGACAGCGGGCGCCAACGCAACACAATGGAGGCAGCCAGCGTCTGAGGAAGACCATGTTTTTTTATTTTTAGCAGGCAGCGGCGGATGAAAAAGACATCTCCGGAGAGAGAAGAGGGAGAAGCCTGTCAATGATCTCTGTGTAGCTGATGATTTTACTGTTCAGCTAAACACAGATCTCACAGACTGCAGCTACCCCACACCAGTGCACCATAATTATATTGTGTCTGTGTGCATTAAAATGAATCAAACTGTATTTTTTCCAAAAAAAAAAAAGGTTTTATTCTCTGGGGCCTCTGCTATAAAAAAAGACATAATGTTTTTTGAAAGTATGCCTATGCTGTGTGTGAGAAATAACATTTTTTCTTATCAATAATTTGGGGGGCTTCCTCACCATGCTCTTACTAATGAGCGTTGGCTGTCTCTTCCAGAAGGTCTTACTTATGGGGGGGGGGGGGGTTTGTACTACTGGCATTTAGGTCGGGAATTAGTCCTCAGGGGCCCTGGGTTAACTTTTAATGAAGAGGGGCGCTATACTTTTACACAGACCGGGGGCATTGGTTACAATAGAGAAAATTATTTTTGGAAAGCTTCGTAACAAATGAGAAATAGTAATATCCCTTCTTTTTTAGCGCTCACCAATGGGAAAGCACACACTCAAAGGCCTATTTGGGAAAAGAAACAATGTTCATTGCAGGATGCAGACTGAGTTGTACATAAGTTCGCCATGCCATCCTGCGTGACTGACTTGACTATGGGAATTGCTGTATTATGCTGCTGGGTCCAATGGAGACAGCCGATCGGGCTTTTCCATAGGATACTGTGTCTCCCATCATCTTCTGTACGAATTCTGCATGCTTATTGGACCTGTTCTTATATGTCGAGTCCTTCTGATCATTCCTGATCTTATGCATTCGACATGTCAATCATCATGCTCAAAACATTGAGCTGCCAGTCTTAGACTCGCTTTTCTGAGTATGTCTGCAGTTTTGACCTGTCGCTGTGTATGTCTGCAAGCTTTGACTGAATTCCTGAATAGGATCTGCAAATTTTTGATGTCTCCTGTTAATTAGTGTGCACAGTTTTGACGGATCTGTAGAAGGAGCGTGGTCATCAAAAAAGGAAGAGAGTGGTGGTGTGTGTGTTGTTGTGTGGGGGGGGGGGGGGCGGTAATGAAGGACCCAGCCTTGGGGTGGCAAAGGGAGTAAATACGGGCCTGAGTATATAGGTTGCATACACGTCTCTTCTGTCCTAACTTATTGGTATTTTGATACAGCAGTAAGTATACTAAACTTCTAAGGCTGCATTCACACTACAGCTTTTTTAATCGCATGCAGATTTGCCACAAATCTGCCTGCAATTTGACAGCACCGAAGTGTAAATGACAAAATGCAGTAATCGCATTTGAGATGCCATTCATTTGAATGACACCTCAAATTGTGGTGCGGGTCTGCCGTGATTGTCACGTGATAAAACGTGCTGCAATCCCGACAACCTGCATCGTGGGCCGTATGTTGCCCAAAAGTAGCTCCTGAACAAATTTTTTTCAAATCTGCTCGCAATTCAAAACACTGTAGTGTGAAAGCAGCCTAAGCTTCCCCAATAAAGCAGTGTAAACAGTAAATCTGGGGTTCAAAGGACTGACCTAACTAGCTTGCTGAAGTCAAATCCTTTAGGATGGTTTGATTTTAATAACTTTCTTTTCATGTGAAAAATGGATACTAAGGGATCAATTCACTAAAGTTTACCGCATGTGATAACGGTATCATGTTACTCATTTGCATAAATTATTGCATACGGTAAACTAAGTCCAATTCACCAAAAAAAAACACAAGGGGCAGGGTCCCTGGGTGATGTCACTGGATGGCCACGCCCCATGGCCATATAAGAAAATGTCAGACAGCGGGCGCCGACGCAACACAATGGAGGCAGCCAGTGTCTTAGGAAGACCGTGTTTTTTTTTTTTTAGCAGGCAGCGGCAGATGAAAAAGACATCACCGGAGAGAGAAGAGGGAGAAGACACAGCAAAGAGTTTTATTCTCTGGGGCCTCTGCTATAAAAAAATACATAATGTTTGAAAGTATGCCTATGCTGTGTGTGAGAAATAACTTGTTAATATGACATGTTTGTGAAAAAAGAACACATTTTATTTAATTTATTTATTCTCCAAATAATTTTGGGAAAAAAATGTGACTTCAAAAAACTCACCATGCCTCTTACTAAATGCCTTGGACTGTCTACTTTCCAAAAAGGTCTACTTTGGGGGGGATTTGTACTGTGCTGGCATTTTAGGGCCTCGTGTAATTAGGCCATCAGGTGTCATCAGGTATGAACAATTTTTAATGAATGGTACCATAGCTTGGAGACGCTATAACTTTCGCACAGACCAAATAATATATACTGATTGGGTTATTTTTATGAAGAAAGAAATGTAGCAGTATAAATGTTGGTTACGATTTATGAAGAAAAATTACTTATTTGCAAAGCTTTATAACAGAAACAAAGAAAAATTGTTTTTTTTTTTTCAATATTTTCAGTCTTCTTTCGTTTATAGCGCAAAAAAAAACTCCCACAACAATTGATGATTAAATACCCTCAAAAGAAAGCTCTATTTGTGTGAAAAACATAATACAATGTTCATATGGGTTCAGCATTGCATGACTGAGTAATTGTAATTTAAAGTGTGACTTGCTCATCCCCATGATGGACTAGGGACTTTGGACTATGGGATTTGTAGTATTCTTAGAGTAGTGCAAACGGAGAGATTCAAGAGCTCACAAGGGATAGTAAAAGGAGGCAGAAGAACACAGTAAGAAATGATTTAATGAAAATAAAAAATGATTACAGGACCATTAGGCAGTGGCGGCTGGTGCTCACATTTTTTTTTTTTTGGGGTGGGGCGCAAAGAAACTGAAAAAAAAAAACCATCAATTGCAGCCTCACTGTGCCCATCAAACGCAGCTACTGTGCCCATCAATTCCCGCCACTGTGCCCATCAAACGCTCTGTGGAGATACACATTTTTAATCACACTTCCCATAATGGTTGATCAAATACCCCCAGAAGAAAGCTCTATTTGTGGGGAAAAAAAGTGACATACCTTTTTTTTGGGTACAGCGTTGCACGATTGTGCATTGTCAGTTAAAGTGACGCAGTGCCGTATCACAAAAAATAGTGTGTGTGTTGTGAATCTTCTGGAGGTCAAGCGGTTAAGAATAGGAGTATGTAATAGTATTGAAAGTGTGAGCTCTGTTAGGTTGGGATGGTGAAGATCCCCTGGGCGCTGGCACATAAAGATCTGTCACCCATTCATATATGCCAAAAAGAAGAACTGTACTCACACAGAGCAAAGGAGCGGAGGTGATTTTAACTGGAAACAGCAGAGATGTGAAATCATATCACCTATTCAAGAATGCTAACGCACAGATAAAGGAGAGGAAGAGCTTATTGAAATTCCATTTACAGCAACATAAAATGTGTACGCAATTAACATATATTATCATTTTCCTTACTGGGGAGCAAACTGTACAACATATGGATGTGAACTTTTTGCATACATGACTTTTTATTGCTGGGTATTTAGTGCTGACCAGCACGATGACCATTTTAGTGTCACAGATTTTTACAGCCAGGAAACAAAGTTTGTTGAAATGTTTTCAGCTGATTGCTGAGCTATGGCTTAAGTGAAGAATTAGTCACCATCAACAGACCAAAAGTTCAACAAATAATGGATAACGAAAATCTGCAGCGTGAGAGCCATTTGCATAAGTGTATGTCATTTACATTAAAACAAAATAACACAATGCAATTGCTAATTCTCCTAAAGATGTAGATCGGTAGTAACAGGATGTGAGTCACAGCGAAGTTTCTCTGCAGTGCCAAAATGTGTCATTTTATAGTAAGTGCTCTCATTTTGTAAGGCTTGTTTTCTCCTCTTCTACACTGTGCTAGTTACAGAACTGTTTCTACGATTACTCCAAAGTGCTGTATGCGGAAAGGCTAATGTGAGCCCCTTAGCCCTCAGCCTGAGCTGAAAATCCTCAAAATATTTCCACTTATACTCCATCTCCCTTGTCCTTGTACACTGCTTTTTCCATTCCTTTTCACTTTTACCATGGAGAGCTATGATACACACATTTACACTTTGACATGTCATATGAATGGCATCACTTCCCATTTTTTTTTATCTCATTCATTGGGTCCTGAAGCAAGCAGAGTAAAAAATGTGTCTCAGACAAGAACAAATAGGCGGAGGGGCTGCAAAACGAAGGGGAGGAACAGGTCAGACAAGGGTTAAAAAAGTGAGCTCAATGTGTAAGGGTTGTAGGTCTTACCTGACTGGTGGCTGAAGGTAGGATGGGCAGGTTGGAGCCACAAGGGTCATTCAAGTGAAGGATGTTGGTGGTTCATTGTAAGTCAAGGGTTATGGGGAGGTAAAAAAAATTGTTTTTTCATAGGAGCTTGGTGGGTCAGGGGGTCTTTGGGGGGGTCAGTTATTACTTGAATTTTTACAAAAACTGGGAGGGGGGCCCATCTGTGGTATGGCACTTCCACTTGGTTGGTTATTGGTTGTTCTCCCAGGAGCTAGGTCCTCTGGGGCAAAAAGTAAGAGTGTATCAGCTTAAAACGTCTTTGAGATGGTTGAGGCACAGGTTGGACAATGTGCGATTCGTTTTAAATCAAAATTTTAATGAAATTTCCGCAATTCGGATGTATCCGAATCTCCGAAATACAATAGTATCAAATTTCAATGAATCCGAAACAAATTATAATAAAAACAACAAATTAATTTGTTTTATTTGGATGACATGTTGTGATAGTTTGGGCCTTTTGTTAATGCTTGAAGCATCCGAAATAATGTAACAACACAACAAATGATCCAAACCTTTCAAAAATCTGGCCACTTATTATTATTATTATTCTACAGGCTTTATATAGCGCCAACAGTTTGTGCATTGCTTGCAACGCTTGGGGGCCATTTGCTCCCAAGCCTGAGTCAACAGTTTCACCGTTACGTGTACAGACAACCTAAAATGTATTTCCACTTTTGCAGCCAAATTGGGATTACACCTACTTTATATTTGTTTCGGTTCCCATTCATAGAGCATAACTTTAAAAAAGGTAGTCTGAGATTTTTTGAATCATTTTTTGATGCTGTATTCTGGACCATCCAGCAAGGAAAAATCCTATGTAGTTTTCTTTGTTTATGAGGAGGCTTGAAAGCTGTGTTTAATTAACTTCAGATCTTCAGTATGTTATTGAGCAGTGGGGGCTGGTGCTCAATAATTTTTTTTTGGGGGGGGGGGGGCTTCTCCTCATCTCTTGACATGGGGCTTGGCTTTGAGGGAGCTGGAGCCCCACACCGGCATGGGCACCAGGGACCAGTCATAGCCCTTCAGCACCTGGGACATGGCCTCTCTAATACAGGTGGGGAACCTCTCATCCATGGTCTCGCCGTCCATGTCCTTCTTGGAGATCCCGGGGCCCCTGAGTGATCCTCGCCCCCTTGAGCCGGAGGGGGACAGCGGAGAGTCTGAGTCCGAAACGTGGGACATGGAGCTGTCCAGTGCCTGGCAGTGCATCTCCTCCCTCCTCCTTCCTCTTGGTCAATAGGATCGTTTCTCCTTTCGGTCATTTGGGAAACAGGTCTCAGGACCCACTACCTGATTGGCCGAGAGGAGAATCAGTGGGAGAATAGCAAATATTAATTTTTCACACAACTGGGTGGGCTGGAAGCGCAGTGCTCTGCGCCCACCCTTTATCGAAGCCTATTAGAGCTCTAATCACGTGCTTCAAAAAAAAAAAACACACCCCCATTGGAATCCATGCGCCAGCAACCTGCATGTAGATTAGGGGCCCAGACACATAGCAAGGTGGGCAGCGCCCGTGCGCCCCTAATGAACAGGCTGCCACTGTTATTGAGAACAGACTTGGAACAGGCTCAATCTAACATTGTTCAAAAACCTTGCAGCCAGCATGACACATTCCACTGAGAAAGATCTAAAAAGTGAGAAATATTAAAATCTTTTAGGCATGCTGTGTTAATGGAAACACATAACAAACATATAGTGGGGTTTTATCAAATTTGACTGCAAAAGTGAAAATACACTTTAAAAAAAGGCAGTGAGGGGGGTGCTAAAAGGCAAGATCATATTATGCCAGATAATATATAACTATGAAGGTGCTCTGGTAAAAAGCTATACATTATCTTAAAAAACAACTCTAGCCAACAAGTATAATTAAAGAACTGATAAATGCTATCCAGGAAACAGTTTGACTATCATGAATTGTTTTGGAACCAGGAAACACATAAGGCTTGATTTACTAAAGCCAGTGAACAAGAGAAAGGATAAATCACAATGGTACACTTACTTCACAGGCTCACGTAATCACATGGATGTATGCACACACAGCAAACCCAATTCCTGGCCCTTTCTAGGCAATCATACATTAATGCTCAATGCATACAGTGCACTCCTAGTTTGCTATGCTCATTAAAATCCAATTAATTTAGCATTTTTGCCTTCTGTTTCAAAAGTGCACTAAGGCAAGTGTTTCAACAATATTCTTGGAAATATTATAATAAAAAAAGGCTCACCATGCAATATAATAGGCATGTGCTAAGCAAAGTATTGGGTCTAATAAAAAAAAATCTACAGACTATTGTTGGAGCAAACAAGGCAGTGTATGTACAGGTTGTATCACTAGTTACTCAGTCAGAGGGAGCAGCATAGGAAATCATTTACATGCTCTAGCCCTAGACACAGAGGGCACCTCTGACATATGCACACCGTGACATACCCACACTTGCACCACTACATTTTTTTAAGTCCCTTTTAAAGTAGAAGAAAACATAGTTTTGCCGACAAGTATAAATAAAAGAAATAACTTTTATTATTTTTTCTTTTTGTTAAAAGAATACACCTTTTTTGTTAATGTGATCTCTCCCTACCCTGTTTCCAAGTGCAATAGTTCATAAATATCCTTTAGTAAATCCACAACTGGCCCACAACTGGTACTTTCACTGCCAGCTACATAAAATGAAAGCATATAATGTTTTTTAGACAATTTTATTTATGGGACTAGAGGCCAAATTCAATTTTAACTTAAACTTTAAATAATATAATAAAAATCATTAGACTTAATATGTGGTATGAATGGCCACGGCCCTTTATTACTGGTATGACGATATATATAACCAATAATAATAATAATAACCAATACAATTATCTTGACAATATAACATTTATAACCATACATAGATTATAAATACCAATAATTCAGCTTTAAAAACTCGAACCAACCAAATAAAAACAAAACCACTATCCCTTTATGACAAAGGCATTTCTAAATAACAAAAGGGGGGAAAGGACCGCTACAAAGGGAGGGTACCTTTTTCTTCTGCGGCAGCCGTTGTTCTGAAGAAATCCGTTGGTTTAATTCTTTATATAACCTCTTCTTTGTTTTTATAGGTTTGTTGGATCACCTGACTAACTGAAGAATCTTCTAGAATTCAAAAGTCAACTGACAGGTAAGTAACCAATTAAATAACAGAATTTTCAATTGTATTATTAGATTTGTCCCTATTCCCATAGGTAGGGGGTGCTATTGCGTTCCCCCTACTTTCATATTTTAACATCTATAAGTATTTAATTTAACCACAGAACACACCCATAATTCTCTAAAAAACAAACAACCCGCCCCCAAAAAAAAACCTGCTATGGTGGTCCCCTCTTCTGCATGTTAACTAGCTAGTACTGCTGGTATACTGGAGGTCTGAACCTGGAAGTGCTCAGAGCCACCAGATTCATTCAAAGTAGAGGAGATCGGTGAGCACCCTGTTTCTCTCTGCTCTCAACTCTGAAGGACCCTTTTATTGGTCCTAGGCTCATGAAGGGCCACTTTTTTTTTTTTTTTTTAGGGGGGGGGGGGGTTACATGTTTTTGTCTGCAAAAGTGATTGGGTAACTTTACAGCCTTACAGATCAGGGGTCTCCATAACTTTTTAGTACAAGGGCCACATTGTATATTTTAGAAATATTCTTGGGCGAAAAAAAAATATATCAATGAATGATTGAAATTTAAATCAATAGATAAACACACTCCAAGAAATAACTTCACATCACAAGCCTCTCCATCACATTA
>CM053026.1:683944899-684051249 GCA_028564925.1 Lithobates sylvaticus | reverse complement strand
GCAGTGCCATATCGCAAAAAATGGCCTGGTCATTAAGGGGGAAAATCTTCCGGTCTGTAAGTGGTTAAACTGCAAAAGGGGTTCTTTACTGTTAGGGCAATAAAGATGTGGAACTTCCATTCCCATTTATATCATCAGAGAGTACATCTGTTTGATACGTATTTCAGTGAACACAGTATGCAGGGATATGGAAATTCCTAGAAACATGCGCACACACACACTCATCTTAATTCAACCATGATTTATTTATCTTTATTTAATTATTATTTTTATATTTATACAATTATTAATTATTTATCTTTGTGCTAGGAGGGAGGATTGGGGGGGAGGGGAGGGGATTTAGGTGGTTATGCTTGGGAGGTATTGGGGTGGTTGTGTTAAAAGTGGGGATTTGGGAGCAGGGGGTTTGTGCTAGGAGGGGGATTTGGAAGGATTGTGGTTGGAGGGAGGATATGGAGGGGATTGTGCCAAGAGGGGGGATTTGGGAGTGGGGCTGGGTTGTGCTAGGAGGGGGAATTTTAGAGGGCCTCGCAGACTTAAATTTTAGGGATTGTTCACACCAGGTGCAGTGAAGTAGCACATGCAAAATTGTACATTTACAGACCACACGCATAAATGTGCTATCTTTTGCAGATGTGCGTGGGTGTAATTAATTATTACTGCTTAATTATTAACTACCACACATCTAGAAAAAATGCATACGTTCTTGCTTGCTTAAACGTATGGTAGTGTAGTAGTATAACCCTTAGTATAACTCTCTCTGTAATTCTAACGCTAACTCTCTATGAAATAATTTACTAATCCTCAGTCTAACCCTCCCTGTAAACCTGAAACTTGCCCAGAGCAGAATAAAATAGAATAGAATAGAACAGAATGGAATAGAATTTAATAAAGTAAAACAGAATAGAATAAAAAATAAAAGAATATAATTTAAAAGAATAGAATAGAGTAAAACAGAATAGAATAGAAAATGAAATAAAAGATTAGAATAAAAATTTGAGGAATAGAGTAGAAAAGGATAGAAAATATAAGAATAGAATAGAAAATAGAAAATATAAGAATAGAACAGAATTGAATAGAAAAAACAATAGAATAGAATAGAGTAACATTTTGAATAAAATACATTTGAATAGAAAAGAATAGATTAAAAAATAAAAAAACAAAAAAATTTATCAAAATAGAAAGAATATAACCGTCTTCTGAAATTTGAATTTAGAATAGAATAGATTACAATAGAATAGAAAAGAATACAATAGAATAGAAAGAATATAACAATTTTTCCGAAGTTCTAATTTCAAATAGAATACATTTGAATAGAATAGAAAAGAATAGAATAGAATAGAAAAAATATTAGAATAAAATAGAAAAAATATTAGAATAGAATAAAATTAAATTGAAAGAATATAACCGTCTTGTGAAATTCAAATTTCAAATAGAGTAAATTTGAATTCAAATGCTGATTCAAACTTTTCGAATTTGGTTGAATTCAATTCACTTCAACTGAATTTGGAAAATTCGAATCACATTCAAAAACAAATAAACAAAACGAATTCCAAAAACGAATCAAAGGACTTTAACAAATTTAACCAAACAAAATTATTTAAATAACGAAAGGAAACAAAACATTTTTTTTTTATTCTGCACAAGTCTACTCACACTAATCCTTACCTAAACACTTTCTGTAACTCTAAAGCCGGCTATACAAGGATCAAAATTCATACGGTTCAGCAGGAACCTGCTGAATTTCGATCCATGTTATGGGCAGGCTGGTTGTACAGAAGTCGATATACTTCTGAGTTTTTCCCAAATGATCAGTGCCACCAGCTATAGTCAGTAACACTGATCAGTGTGTTGTGATTTGGGGAAGGCCCCCTGCTGTCAGAACACAATAGCACAGTGGGAGTGATTACCCCCATCCACTCTGAACGTGTAGATGGGGGAATTAGATCTTCTTTTTTTTTTTTCATTCAACCCACTGGTTGAACAAAAAAAATGAATAATGCATGACCAGCCTAACACTAACCTTTACACTATGACTCCTTGAAACTGTCCTACTAATCCTCAGCCTAAGACCACTTTCACACTGAGGCGCTTTTCAGGCGCTTTCACGCTAAAAATAGCTCCTAAAAAGCTCACGAAAACTTATTTCCATTAAAATCAATGAACACTTTCACACTGGGGCAGTGTGCTGGCAGGGCTGTGAAAAACTCCCCTCCCTATTGAAATGAATGGAAAGCTCTTCAAAAGCGCCTGAAAGGCTCTTCAAAAGCGCTCAGTGTTTTTACTGGCAGTTTAGAAGCGCCTCAGTGTGAAAGTGGCCTTACTCTCTACATAACTCTAACACTAACCAGCAGACTATTCCTTACACTAATCCTCAGTCTAACTTTCTAATGCCCCGTACACGCGATCGCACATTCCGACAACAAAATCCATGGATTTTTTTCCGAGGGATGTTGGCTCAAACTTGTCTTGCATACACACGCTCACACAAAGTTGGTCGTAAATTGCTAACGTCAAGAACGCGTGATGTACAAAACGTACGACGAGCTGACGAGAAGTTCAATAGCCAGTGCGGCTCTTCTGCTTGATTCCGAGCGTGCGTGGAATTTTGTGTGTCGGAATTGTGTACACACGATCCGAATTTCCGACAACGGATTTTGTTTTGTTGGAAAATTTGAGATCCAGATCTCAAATTTTGTGTGATGGAAATTCCGATGGAAAATGTCCGATTAAGCCTACACAGGGTCGAAATTTCGGACAAAAAGCTCCCTTCGAACATTTTCCATTGGAAATCTGATAACTCTTTTATGTAAACTTAACCTAAGGTTTGCATACTCACCTCTCCTTTTATGGAATAATCTTCTTGAATTTATTAAATACTAATAATTAGGATACAAAAGGGTCAATTCACTAATGATTACCGCATGTGATGAGGGTATCATGTTACAAATTTGCATAAATTATTGCATACTGTAAGTCCAATGAAAAAAAAAAATAACGATTATGCAGTATTTACAGGGGGAAAAAAAGCTCCTAAGTCCAATTCACAAAGGGACTAGAGAGTAGAAAAGCATGCAATAATTACCCCCCAGGTTCTACTGGCAGTTTCACATGCAGTATGCGGAGGACTTCCAGGCTGTTTTTTAACAAATAGCTGGTTGCTAAGCAGTGGACCAGGAAGCCGCCCGCCACAGCCTTAACAATCGATGATTCATCAGCTGTATCAGCGGGCTTCCCCCCACTGACAGCTGATTGTAAATAAAAAGCAGACAATTAAAAAGTATAAAAAAAAAAACAGCCTGGGGTCCCCCCCCCCAGTCCATAATAGGGCCTTCGGGTCTGATATGGAGTTTAAGGGGAACCCCAAACCAAAATGTAAAGAAAAACTGCACGGTGTCGCCACCAAAATCCATACCAGACCCTTATCCGAGCATGCAGTCCAGCAGGTCAGAGAGGGGGGCCATGCCACATGTCCTCAACATGCCCTCAACATGCACCCATGTTGATGGGGATAAAGGCCTCATCCCCACAACCATGGCTGGTGGTTGCGGGGGTCTGCTGGCAGGGGGCTAGTCGGAATCTGGAAGCCCCCTTTAAGAAGGGGGCCCCCAGATCCCGGCCACCTCTATGTAAAGCATACACCAGTCCGTGATGTCACAAGACCCAAAGGGTCTAGTATGGACAGGGGGACGACAACGTTTTTTCATAGTTTTTAATTGTACGCTTTTCTTTTTACAATCAGCTGTGAGTGGGAAAGCCCGCTGACAGCTGAAGATTCGTCGGTTGTCAAGGACTCGGCGGCCGGCTTCCCGGCCCGCTCCTTAGCAACCAGCTCAATGCGGTAATTACCGCTAATCCAAACAAATACCGCATTTGGTATTTAACTCCAAACTCTTAGTGAATTGAACACTTGGACAATTGTTACCGCATGTGGTATTTTACCACATATTAGCCGTTATTTAACTCTTAGTAAATTGACCCCAAAATGACTTAGGTCAATATTATGTATAAATAATAAAAATGATTTTCTGGTCAAATAGATTTTTAATGTATCATGTAAAATGTGCACTTGCACATGCATTGATTTCCTTTCATGCTACCCTGTGAAATATTCCCGACAGCCATCACAGAAGAAGAACAATGGCTATGGCATATATGTATCAAACCCGGCTCTCTGACTAATGAAGAAATACGAGACAGTAATTTTCTGTAATATGAAATATTTACTGCGTTTGGCAAGCAACACAAATATAGAGACTACGGCAGCGTATGTCAATGTATAAAAGGCACTTTGAATAAATTACCCGCCTTTTTTCTTAAACATTTTGTTTTTTTATGAACATAAATAATGCATGAGTGGTACATGTGACATTTTGACTCTCTTTTTAATCAGTCATCAGTCATTTTTCATACATACTACAACCATTTAACTACATTAGTTCACATTGCATATTGTATTAGTTCACCTTATTTAAACAAATGCTGTAATATTTCAAATGTTTTCTTATTTTTAGTTAGTACATTATATTATTTAAATTAATGGATCATATATAGAATAACTAATCATCTGTTGAAAATATTGTTAGGTGAGACCTTTAAAGAGTAACTCTGTGAAACCTATTGATAAACTGCCAACATACCCTTACATGTAGCTGCTTCTACTTTCATGTCAGGTATAAATCCAATTGTTAATATCTTTGTGCTTGTATGGAAACTTTCACAAATACTTTTTAATTGCATTAGTAGCTCTTTCACATAAAGATAGCAGGTATTTTCAATGTACCTATGTTTGATTTTGCTTTGGATAAGGGATTTTGTAAATATCTCTTAGTTACAAAATTATTAAGTTTCCACAAGGAAAAAAAAAAAAACCACGAAAGCAGTAACTCTGAAATTTGATGTTTAGTTGATTAGGAGAATTTGCTTTGGAACAAAAAATCTACTTTTTACATTTATATTTATTTAGAGGATGTGCATTTTTATTTTCTGGGGAGAGGGGTCTGTATTGGTGGTCTTTTACTTTATTTAATTTAGTGTTCTGTGTTTTTTTTGTGTTTTTTTTAAATGTTTTTTTGTGTGTGGTGACTCCATTAGGGATGCATTCTTGCGTCCGGCCCATAATGTAAATGCAGGGCACCGGAAGCATGGCCTGAGGCTCTAATTGGCTTAAAAAAAATGTGGGCTAAGAGCGCAAAGCATTGTGCCCTGAGCCCGCCGAGTTTTGTGACAATAGCAAATTAATATTCATTATATTATTATAGTTACATAGGGGGTTATTTACTAAAGGAAAATCCACTGAAAGTGTACTTGGAAGTAAAGCCGCTGTAGATCTGAGGGGGACATGCAAGGAAAATAAAAAAAGCATTTTAGCTTGCAAATGATTGGATGATAAAATCGGCAGGGCTTCCACTCATTTCAGATCTACCCCTTAGATTTAAAGCGACTGCACTTCCAAGTGCACTTTCAGTGCATTTGCCTTTCGTAAATAACCCCCATAGTTACATAGTAGGTGAGGTTGAAAAAAAAACATCCAAAGTCCATCAAGTCCAACCTATGTGTGTGATTATATGTCAGTATTACATTGTATATCCCTGTAAGTTGTGGTCGTTCAGGTGCTTATCTAATAGTTTTTTTAAACTATCGATGCCCCCCACTGAGACCACCACCTGTGGAAGGGAATTCCACATCCTTGCCACTCTTACAATAAAGAACCCTCTACATAGTTTAAGGTTAAACCTCTAATTTTAATGAGTGGCCACGTGTCTTGTTAAACTCTCATCCGCAAACAAGTTTTATCTCTATTGTGGGGTCACCTTTACGGTATTTGTAAATTGAAATCATATCCCCTCTCAAGCGTCTCTTCTCCAGAGAGAATAAGTTCAGTGCTTGCAACCTTTCCTCATAACTAACCACTTAAGCCCCGGATTAATTTGCAGCCAAAGGACCAGGCCCCTTTTTCGATTTGGCACTGCGTCGCTTTAACTGACAATTGCGCGGTCGTGCGACGTGGCTCCCAAACAAAATTGGCGTCCCACAAATAGAGATTTCTTTTGGTGGTTTTTGATCAGCTCTGCGGTTTTTATTTTTTGCGCTATAAACAAAAATAGAGCGACAATTTTGAAAAAAATGCAATATTTTTACTTTTTGCTAATATATCCCCCAAAAATATGTAAAAAAAAGTTTTTTACCTCAGTTTAGGCCGATACGTATTCTTCTACATATTTTTGGTAAAAAAAATCGCAATTAGCGATTATTGATTGGTTTACGCAAAAGCTATAGCGTTTACAAAATTGGGGATAGTTTTATTAATATTATTTTTTTTACTAGTAATGGCGGCGATCAGATTTTATTGTGACTGCGACATTATGGCGGACACATCGGACATTTGTAATTTATACAGCAATCAGTGCTATTTAAATGCACTGATTCCTGTGTAAATGACACTGGCAGTGAAGAAGTTAACCACTAGGGGGGGGGAGGGGTTAAGTGTGTGTTTTTTTTACTGTAGGGGGCGTAGCTTTGCGTCTGATGTCACTGATCGGCTTTCCCGATGACAGGGAACAGCCGATCAGTGACAGCGTCACTAGGAAGTACGGGGAGAGGTTTGTTTACACATACCTCTCCCCGTTCTTCGGCCGCGGTCACGGAGCTCAGGACCGGGTCCCGAGGGCACGGCTGGTGGCATGCGCCCGACCCCCGGCTGGACTCTTAAAGAGACACGTACAGGTACGTGATTGTTCCCAACCGTGCCATTCTGCCAACGTATATCGGCGTAAGGCGGTCCTTAACCTCCCTGGCGGTATGATTCTGTCTGGAATTTAGTGCTGAAAGCGGTACAATTATTTTTCATTGAAATTTGGCGTTTTTATATTGTAGGCATGCAATTCTTATGAATAACTCACTTAAATCTGTCCGAACCAGAGTCTAGTAGACATCCCGGGTATGATAAAGTTTGAAACACAAAATCATAAAATTATAATATAATAAAAATATATAAAAAAATGATTCAATAATGTAATCAAATCAAAAACACTGACATTTGCTCAGTTGCAGAACAGTCGCTGTCATTAAATTTATTGTTTGATAAATTGTGATTCTAATTTTTTATCCGTGTTTTCTAGCTGGTCTAAACCACTTTTGACATAAAGGGACACTTTTTGGTTGCTATGGACAATCTCCAGTTTCCAGGCAGAAAAAAATGTATTTATTATATAAAATGACATGCAGGGCACTGGGCAGACCACTAGGGACAAAGGGGATGTGTATTTTTTGTATACAGTACTGTAATCTGTAAGATTACAGTACTGTATGTGTATTTTGTTTTTAAACTTTTTTGAATTTGGCGCGGATCTTTGCTCCCGTGCGTCGTAACGTCAGCGGCACTCGGGCACTGTGTGAATCGAGCGAGCGGACGGCTCGCACACACATCGGGGAGACATCGCAGGATCCAGGGGAAAAGGTAAGTAACTTCCCCCTGTATCCTGCAATGCAGCTACCGCTCCTGGTACAAAAATCTCCCGTCAGAGCCAGACTCGGGAACACCGCCAGGGAGGTTAAGCGGCTAATATCTTCCAGACCCTTTATTAGTTTTGTTGCCCTTCTTTGTACTCGCTCCAATTCCAGTACATCCTTCCTGAGGACTGGTACCCAGAACTGGATAGCATACTCCAGGTGTGACCAGACCAGAGTCTTGTAGATTGGGAGAATTATCGCTTTATCCCTGGAGTTAATCCCTTTTTTAATGCATGCCAATATTCTGTTTGCTTTGTTTGCTGCAGCTTGGCATTGCATACCATTGCTGAGCCTATCATCGACTGGGACCCCCAGGTCCTTTTTTATCCTAGATTCCCCCAGAGGTTCTCCCCCTAGCGAGTAGGGCATTCATACTTTTGCCACCCAAATGCATTATTTTACATTTTTCTTCATTAAACCTAATTTACCATGTAGTTGCCCACCCCATTAATTTGTTCAGATGTTGCAAGGTTTCCACATCCTGCAGAGAAGTTATTGCCCTGCTTAGCTTATCGTCTGCAAATACAGAGATTGAACTGTTTACCCCATCCTCCAGGTCGTTTATGAACAAAATTAAATAGGATCGGTCCCAGCACAGAACCCTGTGGGACCCCACTACCCACCCTTGACCATTCCGAGTATTCGCCATTTATCACCACACTCTGAACTCACCCTTGTAGCCAGTTTTCAATCCATGTACTCACCCTATGGTCCATGCCAACGGACCTTATTTTGTACAGTAAACGTTTATGGGGAACAGTGTCCAATGCTTTTGCAAAATCCAGATATACCACATCTACAGGTCTTCCTTTATCTAGATGTCAACTCTCCTCCTCATAGAAGGTTAATAGATTGGTTTGGCAAGATTGATTCTTCATGAATCCATGCTGATTACTGCTAACGATATCGTTTTCATTACTAAAATCTTGTATATAGTCCCTTTCATCCCCTCCAAGAGCTTGCATACTATTGATGTTAGGCTAACTGGTATGTAATTCCCAGGGATGTATTTTGGGCCCTTTTTAAATATTGGTGCTACATTGACTTTTCTCCAATCCACTGGTACCATTCCAGTCCGTAGACTGTCAGTAAAAATTAAGAACAATGGTCTGGTAATTACTTGACTGAGTTCCCTCGGGTGCAAGCCATCCGGTCCCAGTGATTTATTAATGTTAAGTTTCCCAAGTCTAATTCTAATTCTGTCCTCTGTTAGCCATGAGGGTGCTTCCTGTGATATGTCATGAGGATAAACACTGCACTTTTGGTTATTGAAGCCCCCCGATTCCCTCATAAAATCTGAGGAAAAGAATAAATTCAATACCTTCACCATCTCCCCATCCTTTGTAACCAGATGCCCTTCCTCATTCTTTATGGGGCCAATATGATCTGTCCTCCTTTTTTACTGTTTATATACTTAACCTCTTCCCGCCCGGTCAATAGCATATAAATGCCGGGGTAGTGGTTGCGATATCCTGACTGGGCGTCATATGATGTCCTTCAGGATAACATGCCGCCGTGCGCCCGTGGGGGCACGCATCGCGGCGATCGGTGGAGTGGTGTGTCAGTCTGAAACACCGCTACACTGATCTCGATAAAGATCCTCCGGTGTCCAATCACGGCTGATCACGATGTCAACAGGAAAAGCCGGTGATCGGCTTTTCCTCACTCGCGTCTGACAGACGTGAGTGGAGGAGAACCGATCGGCAGCTCTCCTGACAGGGGGGGTCTGCGATGATGCCCACACTGGACCACCAAGGACTCGACTAGGACCACCAGGGAAGTGGGCAACATGTGCATGGCCAAGTATGTACCCCCTGGCCATCCACATGTGAAAATGATGCCCAATCTGTGCCAGTCAGTGCCCACAAATGGGCACTGACTGGCACCTTTATGTACCAATAAAAACTGTGATTCCCAGCAATGCCACCCATCAGTGTCATCAGAGCCACCCATCAGTGTCCAGCAGTGCCACCTATCAGTGCCCATCAGTGTCCACCTATCACTGCCCATCCATGCCACCTATCTGTGCCACCCATAGGTACCCATCAGTGCCACCCATAAGTGCCCATCAGTGCCGCCTTATCCGTGCCCGTCAGTGCAGCCATACCAGTGCCCGTCATTGAAGAAGAAAACGTACTTATTTACAAATAATTTTAACAGAAACAAAGAAAAACTAGTTTTTTTTTCAAAATTTTCGGTCTTTTTTTATTTGTTGCGCAAAAAATAAAAATCGCAAAGGTGATCAAATACCTCCAAAAGAAATCTCTATTGGTGGGAACAAAATTATAACAATTCTGTTTGGGTACAGTGTTGTATGACCGCGCAATTGTCATTCAAAGTGCCACAGCGCTGAAAGCTGAAAATTAGTCTGGGCAGGAAGGTGTCTCTTCCCCTTTGTGTCTTTCGTTTTCTATCTTAGCTGCCCTAATTGCACCTTACATTTCTTGTTGCATTCTTTATGTCTGAATGCTGATGATGATCCCTCAACCTTGTATTTTTTGAAAGCCTTCTTTTTTGCTTTTATATGCCTTTTTACATTGGAGTTAAGCCATCCAGGACTTTTGTTCGCTCTTTTAAATGTATTACCCAATGGGATGCACTAATTCCCTTATTTAATATGCTCTTAAAGTGAACCCATCTCTCCTCCGTGTTCTTTGTACCTAAGATTTTATCCCAATTTATGCCTTCTAGCAAGGTTCATAGTTTAGGGAAGTTGGCTCTTTTGAAATGCAGTGTCCTTGTATTTCCCTTATGTTTCCTATTTGTGTGATTTATACTGAAGCCAATTGACCTGTGATCGCTGTTTCCTAAATTGCCTCGTATTTCCACATCCGTGATCAGGTCTGTATTGTTGGCAATCAGTAGATCTAGTAACGCTTTATTTCTAGATGGTGCGTCTACCATCTGATCCATTAAATTGTCCTGCAAGACATTTAGGAACTGGCGGGCCTTAGACAAATGCGTGGTTCCCTCCGCCCAGTCTATGTCTGGATAATTAAAATCCCCCATTATGATAACACTTCTCATCCTTGCTGCTTATCCAAATTGTGATAGGAGGTCCGTCTCCCCCTCCTCCCTCAGGTTAGGGGGCCTATAGCATACTCCCAGTATTATTTTACCCTTAGCTTCATCCCTTTGGAGCTTTACGCATAAGGATTCCACCTCCTCCCTAGCTCCCTTAGTGATGTCATCTCTCACATTCACTTGTACATTATTCTTGATATATAGACATAACCCTCCCCCTTTTTTACCCACTCTATCCCTGCGATAATGGGTATACCCTTGAATGGTTGCCAGCCAATCATGAGAGCTGTTGAACCAGGTCTCTGAAATTTCCACAAAATCCAAATCCTCCTCGTACAACAGTATCTCTAGTTCACCCATCTTGTCTGCCAGGCTCCTGGTATTGGTGAACATGCCACGTAGTTTAGACCGGTTGCATACTATCCTCTTATTGGGTGTTCCAAGATTGCAACTAGGACTGGTTACTATACTTAGCTTGGGTTTATGTGCTTTAGTGAACCTACCCCTAATGCCTCCAATACTACCCTCTGGACTATGTTCCGCACTGACTATCTCAAACTCTGGACCCCCCCTGTCGCCTAGTTTAAAAACCCCTCTAACTTTTTGGCCATTTTTACTCCCAGCAGATCTGAACCCTCCTCATTTAGGTGCAGTCCACCCCTTCTATAGTACTGGTGACCGACTGAGAAGTCGGCCCAGTCCTCCAGGAAACCAAACCCCAAATCCAAACCCCTCCTTACTATACCAGTACACCTTCCAGAATGTCCCCTCATTAATCATATTAATATTAATATTGCAAACCTACTCAACAAAAAACAAAAAACTCTTATAAAGGCTTCCATCATGAGAATCAGACCCCGGTGTTTTATAATTAAAGACAGCAAGAGCATGAATAAACCACAATAACACAAAATTCTTGTGAATAAAATGTGCAATGGCATACAAAGTGATAGCCTTTTTGGACTATCAAGTAAAATGGAATTAACATAATTAGTGTTTGATTATACAAAAATAAGAAACATTTTACCTTTTAACTGCAATTTCACTATGCTAACCTTATTTTATAAAAATATTTTTTCTGTTTTTTTTTTTTTTTGTCAGTGAAGCATACTGTATGTTTATCAGAATGCTTTTCAATCCTCTATACCTCTACAATCTTGTATTCTATGTAGTTGTGGGTATAATTTGGTTTACTTGTTATAGTTTGGTTTACTTGGTATAGATTTGGGTGGTGGAACTAGCCTGGCCTTCCTGACTTCAAACCAATAGGAGACCTTTGGTATGAATTATAGCGGAGACTGCGAGCCAGGCCTTCTTGTCCAACATCAGTGCCTGACCTCACAAATGCGCTTCTGGAACAATGGTCAAAGGGTCCCATAGACACACTGCTAAACCTTGTGGACAGCCTTCCTTGAAGAGTTGAAGCTGGTATAGCTGCAAAGGGTGGGCCATAGACATGGGAACTGTCCAAAAATTTGTTTCGTTTCGTCCCGTTTCGTATATAAAAAAATTTGTAATTCGTGTACGAAATTCCGTTCAAATTCGTACGAAATACGAATTTCGTACGAATCGTAAAAAAAATTACGAATCGTTAGTAAAGTTACGAATCGTTACGAATCGTTAGCGGCTAATGAATTGTCGGTTCTCATAACACAGAGAACAATTCGAATCCAACTACAAATATCGAATTTCAATTTCAAGTTACGAATCGTTACGAATCGTTACGAATAGTTACGAATCGTTAGTAAATCCAACTACAAATATCGAGAACAGTCATTCATTGATAAAAAAAAAAAAAAAAAAGCGTGGGGGTCCCCCAAAAAATCCAATAACAAGGCCCTTCAAGTCTGGTATGGATATTAAGGGGGACCCCAGCCAAAAAAAAAAAAATGGCGTGGGGTCCCCCCCAAATATCCATACCAGACCCTTCAGGTCTGGGAAGGATTTTAAGGGGAACCCCGGCCAAAAAAAAAAATGGCATAGGGTCCCCCTCAAAATCCATACCAGACCCGTTACCCGAGCACGCAACCTGGCAGGCCGCAGGAAAAGAGGGGGGGGACGAGAGCGCCCCCCCTCTCGCCTGAACCGTACCAGGCCACATGCCCTCAACATTGGGAGGGTGCTTTGGGGTCCCCCCCAAAGCACCTTATCCCCATGTTGATGGGCCTCATCCCCACAACCCTGGCCGGTGGTTGTGGGGGTCTGCGGGCGGGGGGCTTATCGGAATCTGGAAGCCCCCTTTAACAAGGGGACCCCCAGATCCCGCCCCCCCTTGTGTGAATTGGTAAAGTACCCCTACCATTTCACCCAAAAAGTGTCAAAAATTGTAAAAATGACAGGAGACGGTCTTTGACAATTCCTTTATTAAAATCTTCTTTCTTCTTTCTTCATCCTTCGGTTTCTTCATCTTCTCCTTCCGTCATCTTCTTCCATCTTCTTCTTCCATTTTCTTCTTCCTCCGATCCGCTTCTTCTTGCTCCGGTCTTCTCGTCCTTCTCGTCCGGCATCGGCGTCTGTTCTCGCAGGCCTCTCCTCGCAATGGGAGGCTCCCGCTGTGTGAGGCTTCGCTCCGGCTGACAGGTCTTTTATAACGAAGGCACCTGGTGACCCCGCCCCCTCTGACGTAATGGGAAAAGCCATAGGGAAGTCCCCATGACGTCCCTGTGCGTCAGAGGGGGCGGGGTCACCAGGTGCCCCTCCGTTATAAAAGACCTGTCAGCCGGAGCGAAGCCTCACAGAGCGGGAGCCTCCCATTGCGAGGAGCGGCCTGCGAGAAGAGACGCCGATGCCGGACGAGAAGGACGAGAAGACCGGAGCAAGAAGAAGCGAATCGAAGGACGAAGAAGATGGAAGAAGATGACGGAAGGAGAAGATGAAGAAACCGAAGGATGAAGAAAGAAAGAAGATTTTAATAAAGGAGTTGTCAAAGACCGTCTCCTGTCATTTTTACCATTTTTGCCACTTTTTTGGTGAAATGGTAGGGGTACTTTTGTACCCCCTTACCAATTCACACAGGGGGGGGCGGGATCTGGGGGTCCCCTTGTTAAAGGGGGCTTCCAGATTCCGATAAGCCCCCCGCCCGCAGACCCCCACAACCAATGGCCAGGGTTGTGGGGAAGAGGCCCTTGTCCTCATCAACATGGGGACAAGGTGCTTTGGGGGTCTCAGACCCCCAAAGCACCCTCCCAATGTTGAGGGCATGTGGCCTGGTATGGTTCAGGCGGGAGGGGGGGCCCTCTCGTCCCCCCCTCTTTTCCTGCGGCCTGCCAGGTTGCATGCTCGGATAAAGGGTCTGGTATGGATTTTGAGGGGGACCCCACGCCATTTTTTTTTTTGTCTGGGGTCCCCCTTAAAATCCATCCAGACCTCAAGGGTCTGGTATGGATTTTGAGGGGGACCCTACGCCATTTTTTTTGGCTGGGGTCCCCCTTAATATCCATCCCAGACCTGAAGGGCCTGGTTATTGAATTTGTGGGGGACCCCCACGCTTTTTTTTATCAATGACTTCAATGAATGACTGTTCTCTGTATTACGGATCCGACAATTCATTTGCCGGCAATAGCCGCAAGTGATTTTAAATAGCCTTTTTTTCCTGCAAAAATGACACATTGTACAGAGACAGTTCTCTATATTAGATATAGTGAATCTCGAATCATTCGAAGCATTCGTTATATCTGCTATTATAATTTCTTTCATATTAGTTGAAATTAGATATTTGTTAGTTGTTGTATTAGAATTGTTCTCTGTATTACGGGAATCGGCAATTAGCCGCGAGTGATTTTAAATAGCTTTTTTTTTCCTGCAAAAATGACACATTGTACAGAGACAGTTCTAAGCACGGGAAACATGACCCCCTTCATAGACATACTATAGAGTATATAGTATATAGAAGGGGGGCATGTTTCCCATGCTTAGAACTCTCTCTGTACAATGTGTCATTTTTGCAGGAAAAAAAAGCTATTTAAAATCACTCGTGGCTAATTGCCGATTCCCGTAATACAGAGAACAATTTGAATACAACAACTAACAAATATCTAATTTCAACTAATGAAAGAAATTATTATAGCGGATATAATGAATGCTTCGAATGATTCGAGATTCAGTATATCTAATATAGAGAACTGTTCCCGCACAGTGTCATTTTTGCAGGAAAAAAAAGCTATTTAAAATCACTTGCGGCTATTGCCGGCAAATTAATTGTCGGATTCGTAACACAGAGAACAGTCATTCATTGAAGTCATTGATAAAAAAAAAGCGTGGGGGTCCCCCCAAATTCAATAACCAGGCCCTTCAGGTCTGGGATGGATATTAAGGGGGACCCCAGCCAAAAAAATAAATGGCGTAGGGTCCCCCTCAAAATCCATATCAGACCCTTGAGGTCTGGGATGGATTTTAAGGGGAACCCAGCCCCAAAAAATTGCGTGGGGTCCCCCATAAAATCCATACCAGACCCTTATCCGAGCACGCAACCTGGCAGGCCGCAGGAAAGGAGGGGGGGACGAGAGCGCCCCCCCCCTCCCGCCTGAACCGTACCAGGCCACATGCCCTCAACATTGGGAGGGTGCTTTGGGGTCCCCCCCAAAGCACCTTGTCCCCATGTTGATGAGGACAAGGGCCTCATCCCCACAACCCTGGCCGGTGGTTGTGGGGGTCTGCGGGCGGGGGGCTTATCGGAATCTGGAAGCCCCCTTTAACAAGGGGACCCCCAGATCCCGCCCCCCCCCTGTGTGAAATGGTAAGGGGGTACAAATGTACCCCTACCATTTCACCCAAAAAGTGTCAAAAATTGTAAAAATGACAGGAGACGGTCTTTGACAATTCCTTTATTAAAATCTTCTTTCTTCTTTCTTCATCCTTCAGTTTCTTCATCCTTCGGTTTCTTCATCTTCTCCTTCCGGCATCTTCTTCCATCTTCTTCCATTTTCTTCTTCCTCCGATCCGCTTCTTCTTGCTCCGGTCTTCTCGTCCTTCTCGTCTGGCATCGGCGTCTCTTCTCGCAGGCCGCTCCTCGCAATGGGAGGCTCCCGCTGTGTGAGGCTTCGCTCCGGCTGACAGGTCTTTTATAACGAAGGCACCTGGTGACCCCGCCCCCTCTGACGTAATGGGGAAAGCCATAGGGAAGTCCCCATGACGTCCCCGTGCGTCAGAGGGGGGCGGGGTCACCAGGTGCCCTCCGTTATAAAAGACCTGTCAGCCGGAGCGAAGCCTCACAGAGCGGGAGCCTCCCATTGTGAGGAGCGGCCTGCGAGAAGAGATGCCGATGCCGGACGAGAAGGACGAGAAGACCGGAGCAAGAAGAAGCGAATCGAAGGACGAAGAAGATGGAAGAAGATGACGGAAGGAGAAGATGAAGAAAACGAAGGATGAAGAAAGAAGAAAGAAGATTTTAATAAAAGAATTGTCAAAGACCGTCTCCTGTCATTTTTACCATTTTTGCCACTTTTTTGGTGAAATGGTAGGGGTACTTTTGTACCCCCTTACCAATTCACACAGGGGGGGGCGGGATCTGGGGGTCCCCTTGTTAAAGGGGGCTTCCAGATTCCGATAAGCCCCCCGCCCGCAGACCCCCACAACCAATGGCCAGGGTTGTGGGGAAGAGGCCCTTGTCCTCATCAACATGGGGACAAGGTGCTTTGGGGGGGACCCCAAAGCATCTTCCCAATGTTGAGGGCATGTGGCCTGGTACGGTTCAGGCAGGAGGGGGGGGGGCGCTCTCGTCCCCCCCTCTTTTCCTGCGGCCTGCCAGGTTGCGTGCTCGGATAAAGGGTCTGGTATGGATTTTGAGGGGGACCCTACGCCCATTTTTTTTTTTTTTGGCTGGGGTCCCCCTTAATATCCATCCCAGACCTGAAGGGCCTGGTTATTGAATTTGGGGGGATCCCCACGCTTTTTTTTATCAATGACTTCAATGAATGACTGTTCTCTGTATTACGGATCCGACAATTCATTTGCTGGCAATAGCCGCAAGTGATTTTAAATAGCCTTTTTTTCCTGCAAAAATGACACATTGTACAGAGACAGTTCTCTATATTAGATATACTGAATCTCGAATCATTCGAAGCATTCGTTATATCTGCTAATATAATTTCTTTCATATTAGTTGAAATTAGATATTTGTTAGTTGTTGTATTCGAATTGTTCTCTGTATTACGGGAATCGGCAATTAGCCACGAGTGATTTTAAATAGCTTTTTTTTTCCTGCAAAAAATGACACATTGTACAGAGACAGTTCTAAGCATGGGAAACATGACCCCCTTCATAGACATACTATAGAGTATACAGACGCGAGAACAGACGCCGACGCCGGACGAGAAGGATGAGAAGACCGGAGCAAGAAGAAGCGAATCGAAGGAAGAAGAAGATGGAAGAAGATGGAAGAAGATGGAAGAAGATGCCGGAAGGAGAAGATGAAGAAACCCAAGGATGAAGAAAGGAAGACCAGAAGAAAGAAGATTCTAATAAAGGAATTGTCAAAGACCGTCTCCTGTCATTTTTACCATTTTTGTCACCTTTTTTGGTGAAATGGTAGGGGTACTTTTGTACCCCCTTACCATTTCACACAGGGGGGGGGCCGGGATCTGGGGGTCCCCTTGTTAAAGGGGGCTTCCAGATTCCGATAAGCCCCCCCCCGCCCGCAGACCCCCACAACCACCGGCCAGGGTTGTGGGGATGAGGCCCTTGTCCTCATCAACATGGGGACAAGGTGCTTTGGGGGGGACCCCAAAGCACCCTCCCAATGTTGAGGGCATGTGGCCTGGTACGGTTCAGGCGGGGGGGGGGGGGCGCTCTCGTCCCCCCTCTTTTCCTGCGGCCTGCCAGGTTGCGTGCTCGGATAAAGGGTCTGGTATGGATTTTGAGGGGGACCCTACGCCATTTTTTTTTTTTTTTTTTGGCGGGGTTCCCCTTAAAATCCATCCCAGACCTGAAGGGTCTGGTATGGATATTTGGGGGGGACCCCACGCCATTTTTTTTTTTTTGGCTGGGGTCCCCCTTAATATCCATACCAGACCTGAAGGGCCTGGTTATTGAATTTGGGGGGACCCCTACGCTTTTTTTTTTTTTTATATCAATGAATGACTGTTCTCTGTGTTATGGAGCCGACAATTCATTTGCCGGCAATAGCCGCAAGTGATTTTAAATAGCTTTTTTTTCTGCAAAAATTACACTTTGTCATTCGAATCATTCGAATTCATTCGAATTCATTCGAATTCATTCGTTATTTCTGCTATAATAATTTCGTTTGAATTAGTTGAAATTTGATATTGGTAGTTGGATTCGAATAATTTGGAGCTGAAATTCGTAAACGGAATTTTTCCTACAAAAATGACACTTTGTCATTCGAATTCATTCGAATCCATTCAAATTCATTCAAATTCATTCGAATCATTTGGCGACGAAATTCGTAAACGGAATTTCGTATTCCGTACGGAATTCGTATTAAAAAAAATTCGTACTACAGATTCGTAAATTCGTACGAATTTCGAAAAATTTGTACGAATTACGAATTCGTACGAAACGAATCGCACATGTCTAGTGGGCCAACTCAATATTGAACCCTATGGACTAAGACTGTGATGTCATTAAAGTTCATGTGCGTGTAAAGGCAGGTGTCCCAATACTTTTGACAATATACTGTAGACCAGGAAAACAATTACCGCATTTTTCGGTGTATAACACGCACAGGCATATAACACGCACCTTCAATTTCAGAGGGACAATTTAGGAAAAAATAAAATAAACTACTTTGAAGCAAATTAATGGTCAGTGCCCATCAATGCAGCCTGATTAGTCCCCATCTGCAGCCTTAATGCAGCCTGATTAGTGCCAATCTGAAGCCTCCATGCAGCCTGATTAGTGCCCATCTGCAGCTTCAATTCAGCCTGATATGTGCCCATCTGCAGCTTCAATGCAGCCTGATCTTTGCCTATCTGCAGCTTCAATGCAGCCTGATCTGTGCCCATCTGCATCTTCAATGCAGCCTGATCTATGCCCAGCTGCAGCTTCAATGTAGCCTGATCTCTGCCCATCTGCAGACTGATCTGCGCCCATCTGCAGCCTGATCTGCGCCCATCTGCAGCCTGATCTGCTTCCATCTGCAGCCCATCTCTCATCAATGCAGCTGCCTGATTAATGCCCATCTGCAGGCTCGCCATCTTTCATTAATACAGTGCAGGAAATGATCGAGCCGTCATCTCCTGTTTACTCAGCTCTCGGTTGGTAGTCACATACACAGTCCCACCTCCGCCATCGGCATTGGACCAGCTCCTGTGATAGAAAAAACACTATTCCAATTCCGGTGACAGAGGCGGGACTGTGTTTGTGACATGAAAGCCCATTGAGAGCCGAGTAAACAGGAGATGACGGCTCAGTGAATTCTGGCGGTGCTCGTCCCCCTCCTTCCCCTCCAAGGTAAACTATTGGCATATAACACCAATTAAAAAGTGTGTGTTATATGCCAATAAATACGGTAATTGCTGGTGCAAACTATAACAAGTTTGCACCAGTTAAATTATACCAACAATTGCATAGGATACAAGATTGTAAAAACTACACAAAGCTTCCACAACCGCCATCTATGGATTGGGTTCAGGTTTGGGTCTACAATGGATTTGAGGAAAATACAGCATGCTTGAGGTACGCAATCCCTTTTGAACTAATGAGAGAATTCACCCACCTGCATTACAGTACACATTTATAAAAAAAAAAAAAATTAGAGCATTGTGTGTTGTTCTCCTTAATATTCCAACCAGACCTTTATCCAGGCATGCAGCCCTAGTGGCCAGGAATGGGAGGGCAGTTAGTGTGTGCTGTCCTTCAAGTATCAGACCAGGCCACATACTTTTTAATATGGAGGGGGATTGCAATGAGGTGCAGCAAAGCCCCCATTCGCCTTGCACATTACCCTTGTCCCAGTGTTGAGAGACAAGGGCCTCTCCCCTACCTCAAGTGATCCAAAAAGAGGAGTAATATGGGGGAGACTAACAGTAGAATTTGAAGTCCCCTTTAAAAAAAGTTTTATTAACTTTATATAATTTAAGACAGATTACTTCCTTCCAATAATATGCAGTTGAGAGCTGTGCTCCCTTTAAGGAGAAAAGCATCTCCTCTGACAGCATAATGAGTATTTTGAATGCACCCATCCTATGAGACATGCCAGTACTACACGACACCATGATATCTGTTGTCATTCTAAGCATATGGTATTACAAGGAAACTTGTGACATTTTATTTTGGGAAAAATACAATCTATATGAACACAAATACTTTGTGTCAATATTCGAATGAAAAATGAACCACAATAATTCCAGTAAATCCAACATGTATACATTTCAAATCGTGTTTGTCTTTTTTACAAATTGACTACAATGTTTTCATCTCATCAATTAAGTCAATTGTTCCCTTAGTACTTAGTCCTTCTCATTTTTCAAGTTCAACATTAACAGTTTCAGGAAATATGGTGTTGCATATACACACTAGGGATAAGTCAAACACCCCCCGGTGCGGTTCGCACCAGAACCTGCGAAACGGACCGAAAAATTTGCACAAACTTTAGAACCCCATTAAAGTCTATGGGACTCGAACGTTCAAAATCAAAAGTGCTAATTTTAAAGGCTAATATGCAAGTTATTGTCCTAAAAAGGGTTTGGGGACCCGGGTCCTGCCCCAGGGGACATGTATCAATGCAAAAAAAACTTTTAAAAACTGCCTTTTTTTCAGGAGCAGTGATTTTAATAATGCTTAAAGTGAAACAATAAAAGTGTAATATTCCTTTAAATTTTGTACCTAGGGGGTGTGTATAGTATGCCTATAAAGGGGCGCATGTTTCCCGTGCTTAGAACGGTCCCTGCACAAAGTATAATTTCTGCAGGAAAAAAAGTAATTTAAAAGCACTCGCGGCTATAATGAATTGTCGGCTCCCCGTAATACAGAGAACAGTCATTGATAAAAAAAAAAAGAAAATGCGTGGGGGTCCCCCCAAATTAAATTACCAGGCCCTTCAGGTCTGGCATGGATATTAACCACTTCAGCCCCGGACCAATTGGAGCCAAAGGACCAGGCCCCTTTTTGCAATTTTGAAAAAAATGCAATATTTTTTACTTTTTGCTATAATAAATATCCCCCAAAAATACATAAAAAAACATTTTTTTCCCTCAGTTTAGGCCGATACGTATTCTTCTACATATTTTTGGTAAAAAAAAATCGCAATTAGCGATTATTGATTAGTTTGCGCAAAAGTTATAGCGTTTACAAAATAGGGGATAGTTTTATAGCATTTTTATTAATATTTTTTTTTTTATTAGTAATGGCGGCGATCAGCGATTTTTATTGTGACTGCGACATTTTGGCGGACACATCGGACATTTTTGACACATTTTTGGGACATTTGTCATTTATACAGCAATCACTGCTATTTAAATAGCACTGATTCCTATGTAAATGACAGTTGTAGTTAGGGGGTTAACCACTAGGGGGCGGGGAGGAGTCAGTGTGACGTGTTGTGTTTTTTTTTACAGTAGGGGGGCGTGGCTGTACGTCTGACGTCATTGATCGGCGTTCCCGATCCGGTCTGGCATGGATATTAAGGGGAACTCCACGTCAAATGAAAAAAAAATTACGTAGGGTTCCCCCTAAAGATCCATACCAGACCCTTTATCCAAGCACGCAACCTGGCAGGCCGCAGGAAAAGAGGGGGGGGACGAGAGAGCACCCCCCCCTCCTGAACCGTACCAGGCCACATGCCCTCAACATTGGGAGGGTGCTTTGGGGGTAGCCCCCGAAAGCACATTGTCCCCATGCTCCCCTTGCATCAGAGGGGGGTGGGTCACGTGACGGGTGGCCCCGTTCTCCTCAACTACGAAACCTGTCAGGCTGCCGGGATTCCCGCGGTGTCTCCGGTGGAGACAGGATGTGCTGGACATCATCTTTGGACCCTGGACCTGGAGAGGAGAGATCATCCAACGCTGGACCCCGGAGAAGAGATCACCCATCGCAGGATAACAAGAGTGGATTACCACCGCTGGAATCTTTTTTTATTTTTTTTTATTTTTAATAAAGGACTTATCCCAACAGTGTCTGTGTGTATTTTTTACAATTTTTTACACTTTCTTTGTGAAATGGTAGGGGTACAATGTACCCGTTACCATTTCAAACAGGGGGGGGCGGGATCTGGGGGTCCCCTTGTTAAAGGGGGCTTCCAGATTCCGATAAGCCCCAAGCCCGCAGACCCCCACAACCACTGGGCAAGGGTTGTGGGGATGAGCCCCTTGTCCTCATCAACATGGGGACAAGGTGCTTTGGGGGGCTACCCCCAAAGCACCCTCCCAATGTTGAGGGTATGTGGCCTGGTACGGTTCAGGAGGGGCGCTCTCTCGTCCCCCCTCTTTTCCTGCGGCCTGCCAGGTTGCGTGCTTGGATAAAGGGTCTGGTATGGATATTTGGGGGGAACACCACGTCATTTTTTAAAAGAATTTGGCGTGGAGTTCCCCTTAATATCCATACCAGACCTGAAGGGCCTGGTAATTGAATTTGTGGGACCCCCACACGTTTTTATTTTTTTATCAATGACCTTCAATGACTGTTTTCTGTATTACCGGGAGCCGACAATTCATTATAGCCGCGAGTGCTTTTTTTCCTGCAGAAATTACAATTTGTGCAGGGACAGTTCTAAGCACGGGAAACATGCGCCCCTTTACAGACATACTATACACACCCCCTAGGTACGAAATTTAAAGGAATATTACACTTTTATTGTTTCATGTTAAGCAGTATTAAAAAACTGCAGTTTTTAAAACTTATTTTGCATCGATACATGTCCCCTGGGGCAGGGCCCAGGTCTCCAAACACTTTTTTATGACAATAACTTGCATATAAGCCTTTAAAATTGGCACTTTAGATTTCTCCCATAGAATTTTACAGGGTGTTCCACGGCTTTTCGAATTTGCCGCGAACACCCCAAATTGTTCGCTGTTCGGCGAACGGGTGAACAGGCAATGTTCGAGTCGAACTTGAGTTTGACTCGAACTCGAACTCGAAGCTCATCCCTAATACACACTAAACATACATACTGAAACACTCATACAGAACTGTTACCCATTTACTATAGTTGAGATTTAATATCTCTCAGATATGATTTGGGTAAATGAGTTCTTTGACCATGAGTGAAAGCTTTAACACAATAACAAAAATGTATTGGTATATAGTAAAGTAGGCCTAGACTAATACACAGCAATCTATCTAATTGCACAGGAAAAGGGTAAAAATCATGGATTACATGAAGGAATACAAAGTATATTCCTTAAAACCTTAATCTACAAACTGTATATTTAGTTCAAATAGATGGCCTGCCACTGGGTCTACCTAAACAGACATGCCGGACAAGGAGAGCATTAATCAGAAAAGCAGCCAAGAGACCAAAGATAACTCTGGAGGAGCTGCAGAGATCCACAGCTCAGGTGGGAGACTCTGTCCACAAGACAACTATTAATTGTGCACTCCACAAATCTGGCCTTTATGGAAGAGTGGCAAGAAGAAAGCCATTGTTGAAAGAAAGCCATAAGAAGTCCCGTTTGCCGAAAGCCATGTGGGGGGGACACATCAAACAGGTGGAAGAAGGTGCTCTGGTCAGATAAGACCAAAATGGAACTTTTTGGCCTAAAAGCAAACACTATGTGTGGCAGAAAACTAACACTGCACATCACCCTGAACACACCATCCCCACTGTGAAACATGGTGATGGCAGCATCATGTTGTGGGAATTCTTTTCTTCAGCAAGAACAGGGAAGCTGGTCAGAGATGATGAGAAAAGTTGATGGGAAGATGGAGGTAGTCAACTACAGGGCAATCTTAGAAGAAAACCTGTTAGAGTCTGCAAAAGACTTGAGACTGGGGCAGAGGTTTCCTTCCAGCAGGACAACAGACCTAAACATACAGCCAGAACTACAATGGAATGGTTTAGAGCAAAGCATTTTCATGTGTTAGAATGGCCAGTCAAAGTTCAGACCTAAATCCTATTGTGAATCTGTGGCAAGACTTGAAAATTGCTGTTTTCCATCCAATCTGACAGAGCTTGAGCTATTTTGCAAAGAAGAAAAGTTAAAAATGTCACTGTCTAGATGTGTAAAGCTGGTAGAGACATACCCAAAAAAGACTTACAGCTGTAAGGTGGTTCTACAAAGTATTGACTCAGGGGGGCTGAATACAAATGCAGGCCACACTTTTCACATATTTATTTGTAAAAAAAATTGAAAAACATTTATCATTTTCCTTCCACTTGACAATTATGTGCCACTTTGTGTTATCCTATCGCATAAAATCCCAATAAGATACATTTAGGTTTTCGGTTGTAACATGATAAAATGTGGAACATTTCAAGGGTTATGAATACTTTTTCAAGACCCTGTAACAATGCTGTAGGATATACTGTACCTGCCACCATTGTATCTTAGAAATGTGTAAAGAGTTGTAAAGAGTATCTAGTGTGAAGCCTTACTCAGAGTTTGTCCTCAATTGTTGGTACTTTCAATGTAGGTACTTTCACCAAAAAAGCATTCAAACAAAAGCAGATTGCAACTTCCAATATATACTACAGCTCATTAGTATTGTGTGTACTGTGAAGTAAGATTTTCCTTAGCTAATAAAAGGAAACAGTATTCTGTACCTGCCACCATTGTATCTTTTCACTAGGCCAAAATTTCTGAGTAAGAGACCAGCCAAAGCCGAGTTGCTTAAAGAGTTAATCTATTCTGCTCTTGCGCGTGAAGCCTTACTCAGAGAGATCATGGATTAAACGGCCGCTCATGTCCGTTTCAATTGTCAAATTGATCACATGTAAGCAAACCGGTCATTTGACTCTGTTCAATCGGTAGTGCTGGTATCTGTTTCACCGAAAAAAGCCATCCCCCCATTCAAACCCAGCAATAGCCTGCAAAGCAGGGTATGGATTGAGCATGGATGGAACTTGCCATCCCCCCCAATACTGTGCCATACCCCCCTACTGTGCCATACTATACAGCCATTACTGTATTGTGTGTACTGTGAAGTACCCCCGCAATAGATTTTCCTTACCCTGCATACCCCGCAATACCCTGCGATATAAAAGGAAACAGTACCCTGCGATGCTCTGCCATTCCCTGCGATACCCTGCCATACCCTGCGATACTCTGCCATACCCTGCGATACTCTGCCATACCCTGCGATACTCTGCCATACCCTGCGATACTCTGCCATACCCTGCTATACTCTGCCATACCCTGCGATACTCTGCCATACCCTGCGATGCTCTGCGATACCCTGCCATACTCTGCCATACCCTGCGATACTCTGCGATACCCGGCGATACTCTACCATACCCTGCGATACTCTGCAATACCCGGCGATACTCTGCGATACTCTACCATACCCGGCGATACTCTGCAATACCCGGCGATACTCTGCGATACTCTGCAATACCCTGCGATACTCTGCAATACCCTGCCATACCCTGCAATACCCAACAATACCCTGCGATACTCGCTACGATCAAAGCCAGGATCGTTTTTTTTTTTATTTCAGGCTTTCCAGCCTAGAGGTGAGATGTGGGGTCTTATTGACCCCATATCTCACTGTAAAGAGGACCTGTAATGCCATATTCCTATTACAAGGGATGTTTACATTCCTTGTAATAGGAATAAAAGTGATCAAAAATTTTTTTGGGGGGAAAAAAAGGGTCAAACTAAAATAAATAAAGTAAAATGAACAATAAAAATATATATATATTTTTTTAAAGCGTCCCTGTCCCCGTGTGCTCGCACGCAGAAGCGAACGCATACGTAAGTCCCGCCCACATATGAAAACGGTGTTCAAACCACACATGTGAGGTATCGCTGCGAACGTTAGAGCGAGAACAATAATTTTGGTCCTAGACCTCCTCTGTAACTCAAAACATAACCAGTAAACAAAATTAAAGCCTATGGGGATTTTTAAGTAGCGAAGTTTGGCGCCATTTCACGAGTGTGTGCAATTTTGAAACGTGACATGTTGGGTATCTATTTACTCGGCGTAACTTCATCTTTCACATTATGCAAAAACAGTTTTGTTTTTTTAAAGCACAAAACATTTTTTTTCCAAATAAAACACGTTCGAAAAATTGCTGCGCAAGTACCGTGCTAGATAAAAAGTTGCAATGACCGCCATTGTATTCTCTAGGGTCTTTGCTAAAAAAAAACGTATATAATATTTTGGGGTTCTATGTAATTTTCGAGCAAATAAATGATGATTTTTACATGTAGGAGAGAAATGTCAGAATTGGCCTGGGTGCTCCAGAACGCCTGATGGTGCTCCCTGCATGTTGGGCCTCTGTATGTGGCCACGCTGTGTAAAAGTCTCACACATGTGGTATCGCCGTACTCGGAGTAATAGCAGAATGTGTTTTGGGGTGTAATTTGTGGTATGCATATGGGTGTGAGAAATAACCTGCTAATATGACAATTTTGTGAAAAAAAAAAAAAAATTTTAAAAAATCTTGATATTGCAAAGAATTGTGGGAAAAAATGACAACTTCAAAAAACTCACGATGCCTCTTTCCAAATACCTTGGAATGTCTTCTTTCCAAAAAGGGGTCATTTGGGGGGTATTTGTACTTTTATGGCATGTTAGGGTCTCAAGAAATGAGATAGGCCGTCAGTACTTCAGGTGTGATCAATTTTCAGATATTGGCACCATAGCTTGTGGACTCTATAACTTTCACAAAGACCAAATAATATACCCCAATTTGTACTTATTTTTACCAAGGATATGTAGCAGTATAAATTTTGGCCAAAATTTATCAAGAAAAATTACAAATTTGCTAAATTTTATAACAAAAACGAAGAAAAATTCATTTTTTTACTGAATTTTCAGTCATTTTTCTTTTATAGCGCAAAAAAAATAAAAAACCCAGAGGTGATTAAATACCACCAAAAGAAAGCTCTATTTGTGTGAAAAAAAGGACAAAAATTTCATATGGGTACAGTGTTGTATGAATGAGTAATTATCATTCAAAGTGTGAAAGCTGAAAATTGGTCTGGTTATTAAAGTGCCCAGTGGTCAAGTGGTTAATTAAAAAATCTAAATTAAAATGTATTAGTTCACAGAAAACAATTCCAGAAAATGTGCAGACCCAATGCACACTATGTAAACAGCTTTAGTAGGCCACATTTTCAAAGGAACAGATTACGCAGGTTTACCAAGAAATAAAGTGTAAAGTGAAAGCTATAGACAGTGGTCCAGCCTGTACATCCAATATTCCATAAGGCCCATTGTTTAATTTAAATAATGAATCATATGGTATCATAAAGACCCTATCTAAATTATATTACAAAAAGTATAATCTAAAACATGTAAGCAGGGGTTAGTATCCCTGTTAGTAAGGTTCCTCCCCAGAGTGGCTGGTGGGTAGAGTCATTAACAATTTTATAGTGGATGGAGCCCTATTCAGATGGGAGTATGGGAAAAGGTCACCCCTGACTTACAATGTGTAGATTTGTGACCTGGACAGTAGAGGGACCTTCAGGACTGGGCTTACAGGAGCCTCTGGATGGGACCCACAGTAGGGGGACTCACAGTGGAGGCAGAGGGGTTGATTTACTAAAGGAAAAAGACTGTGCACTTTGCAAAGTGCAGTTGCACTCTGCAAAGTGCAGTTGCACTCTGCAAGTGCAGTTGCTCTAGAGCTTGGTAAATGAGCAGAAACTCTGCTGACTTCCATCATTTAATCACGTGCCAGCAAAAATGCTGTTTTTTTTCCTGTGCTTACTTAAGTTCAAAGTTATCTGCACTGAATTAAACTGCACTGATGGCCTAAATTGTGACTTTGGAGAAGTGGCTATACAGAATGTTGTGTGTGTGACCTGAAGGTGAGCTGCAAGCTGCAATATCGTTGGGACTAGGGAGCTACTGCTGTGGGGATTTACTATCTGCTTTTAGATAGAGAGACTGATCTCTTTAGGAACTGACCATACAGCCAGTCTAGTAGCCTGCTGCCTGCAGGCTTGACTGGCACTATTCTAATGTGCACCAATGGTACAATTGGGCCCCAAAGCTAGCTGGCTGAATAGTTAGGACTAAATACTACCCCTTTACAGCTGCTACACAGAGACCTTCACCTATTGCTTATGCCAAGAGGTACATCTCAGGGGACATGGTGCCATATCCTGGCCATTCTCCTACAGTGAACTCTAGATTAGTTATAGTATTATTATTCACATTGCAGTTCATGTTTACATGCACTGTTTTTTGCTGACTTTACTGATTCATGGGTTTAATCCAGCCTAGTTGTACAGAATTATATTCTAAATTACTCTGGCATAGTGAATATACTTTTTAGCAAACTTTGTACCTACCTTCTGTATGCTCATTTATGCCCAAACCACCATTCATACCCGTACCAATACATTGAGTTAATTTACCACTAAATGGTTTTGCGTCTACTTTCTGATACTAATTCACAATATGGTTAAAGGTATCCACACTTGTTTTCCTATAAGTGTATGCAGCAACTTTCACTCAACCAGGTGTGCCAGAGGGCTGAGGATGTTCCTTTGGTCGAGGTGCTGTACAGAGAACGCAGTATACCAAGCAGCCCCTTTGGGGGTTGCGCTACACTAGCTAAAAATAAAAAACAGATCTCCATACCTATTTACTCTACGTGTCCCCAATACACATGCTGACTGTAAATATGGGACATTTCAGCAGGATGGCCAAAACATATTTTTTCCCTGCAAAGACTCTAAATACAATCCCTACCTGTTTCAGATCTGTCCAACACAAAAGGAAGATGTATATGACTAAGTTTAAATATAGCAGTGTTTAGTAATCTTCAGCAACAGCTTATTCTCCCTGAATTCACTCTGTGATCTGTGATATAAGGAGGGGCTGCCACATAAGAAAACTCCCATGACTGGCTCTTGTAAGCCACCTAACTACAGTTCAGTGTCCAAGAAGTGTACTGTTTGGCTGCTACAAACATGAAGGGCTGTATTAGTTAGCTGTTTTCTTGAACTGCAAATGACTTGAGTTCAACCCAAAATCGAAGCTCATTCTTATTTCTTATTGGAGGTGGTTCAAATATGGTCATATACTGTAAATGCACAATTTCACCTATATCATATTTTGCCAGCACAATCCTAAGTATGGGCACTCATCATCTGGGCCCATTGACATCTAAAAAAATAATACGTCTATTTGTGACTGAGACAAAAACGGAGATATTCACAGTGCTTCTATAAAATGTTAAATTAGAACTTGACCTAATACCGAAGAGGACAGTGATGTATTAATATGTATTCACAGATCTCTGTGAACTTTTAAAAGTCAAAGATCCTCTTGTTACTTACAAAGCCTTGTAATTATAAAGACAAATATTTGACTCTGGCTAAAATGTTGACTTATGGCAGTTATTTGGCATCACTGAAATGTCTTACTATTTTTGTATTTATACCTACAGAGAGCACATAATTACACATCACAGATATTGCCTTTTCTTGAGGACAACTGCAACAAAATAGATTTACTAAAGTTAAAACAATCAGAGCAATTTCAAAAAAAATGTAAGCATGCACATTTATTCATGAAAGGGAACTGTGTAAAGTTCAGTTTCTTTTTTTTTTGTATTTTCTCTTTTTATTAAGGAAGAATTTAAAATGTTCAATACAATTGAATAAAAAAACAGTACATAGAAAAGAAACATAGGGTTTGTGACCATTATTCCAATCGCCATTTCTCCATCAATCTACAGCCATCGTTACTGAATTCCCACGCTGATGTCCTTTAGTGCTGAGATTAAAGCTGGATTTATTCACTAAGGCGATTGATTATTAGGAGTCCGGTGAGTGCAATTCCTATAGGGAGTGGAATCACATGGTGTGGTGACGGTGGAACATCACTTGAGTGATATGAACTGTCTTATTAATATGAGAAATTACCCAACATCTGGACTGTCACATTTTTTATATTTTTAAAAGTGCTATTTTCTCACATACCCTTTCATTGATTTTTATTTTTAATTTATATATGTGTGTTTTTTTTTTTTTTTTTGGAGCACTGCTTAATCTGGAAAATATCTAAAAGGGTGAAGTCAGGTGTGAAATAACAGTGTTGCACTTGGTATGTATCAACAGGAAGCTGGAGGTATATGTTATCATTAAGAGTAAATAGCAGAGACAAAAAAAAATAATAAAACGGTGCAGCGATCAGGGGTCAGGACAATCTGGACCCTTAAGTTCCAAAGAATAGTACATCCAGCTATTATTATTATACAGAATTTATATAGTTTACAGTTTACGCAGTGCTTTACAATATAAAAAGGGAGACAATACAGTTATACAGTTAAACAGTTATACAATAAAACACAAGAGGTTTAAGAGGGCCCTATTAAGAAGAGCTTACAATCTAATAGGGTGGGGCAGGTGGTACAAAAAAGGTTGTAACTGTGGGGAATGAGCTGATGGAAGTGGTAAAAGATTAGTTGAAGACGTGATAGGCTTCCCTGAAGAGATGAGTTTTCAGGGATCGTCTGAAGGTAGCATGAGTAGGGGATAGCCGGACAAGTTGAGGTAGCGAGTTCCAGAGGACGGGAGAGACTCTGGAGAGATCCTGGAGATGAGCATGGGAGGAGGAGACGAGAGAGCTTGAGAGTAGGAGGTCTTGAGAAGAGCGGAGAGGACGGTTTTGGGTGATATTTGGAGACAAGATTGGTGATGTAGCTCCGGGCGGAGTTGTGAATGGCTTTGTATGTTGTGGTTAGTATTTTGAATTTAATTTGCTGGGGGATTGGGAGCCAGTGTAGGGACTGGAGGAGATGGTTGTCAGGCACTGAGCAGTTGGTAAGATGGATAAGTCTGGCAGCAGCATTCATGATAGACTGAAGAGGTTATAGCCTATCGAGAGGCAGGCCAATGAGAAGGGAGTAGCAATAGTCAAGGCGAGAGATAACAAGGGCGTGAATGAGGAGCTTGGTGGTTTCGTTTGTTAAAAAAGGGGACATTTTAGAGATGTTACAGAGGTGAATTCTACAAACTTTTGACAACGATTTTGACAATTCTTCAAGGTTATTTTTACCAGTGTAAACCCATCTCACCGCCACCATTACTCTGTCCACTTTCCACTTCCAATGTTGTAAATTAGGGCAATAGGTTTGTTTCCAAAATGTTGACATTCAAAAGGTGTAGGGTGCCACTATGTTTGTAGGACTTAAGGGTGGAAGGGGTAGCATGGAACAGGTAGTGAAGGGGAGTAAATTGTATAGTAGTTTTTTGGACCCAGGGCAAGATGTCTGTCCAAAATATTGGAATTTTGGGGCAGTGCCACCATAAGTCTATAAAAAACCCTCCTGGGCACAACCCCTCCAACAGTTTCAGTCTGTGCCTAGAAATATCCTAACTAGTTGTGAAGGCATTAACAAGCAGGATATAAATTTATAACACGATTCTTGGGAATTAGCGCTAATTGAGGACACATGAGATAGATGAAATGATAAGTTCACCTTTTGGGAAAAAATAATAAATGGAGCCTGGAAAGCATTGCACCCATAATCAGTGGATTAGGATGCAATGCCAGACTCCTGCTATTGCAACCAAGCCCTGCAACTTTCAGCCCGTATCTGAATACAAGCGGGCTGTTTACTACCTGCAGGCCATGTGAATGAACTATGAGGCTGATCATACTTGTAGTTCAAGTTTTCTTTTTTATATACTGTGACAGTGGGCCCCGAGAAAAGTTACACACTTGCTGTCACTGAGAAAAGGGCAGAGAGGATATAGCTACGGAATGCTCCTAAATACCCGTGGAACATGTAACATGTTCCAAAAGGTAAACTCTAACAATTTTTTGTATACTGGTGTGGCATGAATTCTAGTCGTAAAGCGCAGTTCCTAAGCAAACAATTAGTACAATAAAACATAGGCTGAAATCTTTTTCAGAGGGGCATAGCCTAATAAAAACTCTTATCCATACAAGGGGCTGGCAAAAAAATTCAAAGGATTTGATGTCAGGAAACTTAAAAATGTGAAGATGGAAAGTTGTATCTAAGAAAAACTTTTTAAAGCATGCTACCCACTTTATGCACATAATGGTAACTAAGCAAATAACTGGCACATAATGCAGTAATTAACCGCTTCAATACCCGGCCATTGTCATATGACGCCCACAAGGTGGATCTACCATCCTGGGTGGGCGTCATATGACGTCCTCGGATTCCCGGCCGCCTGGGGGGCGCGCGCGCCCCCGCGGCATCGCTCGGGACCCGGTGCGAGTGCCCGGCGGCCGCGATGTCCGCCGGGCACCCGCGATTGCCCGTTAAAACAACGGGACCGGGCGGGACCGTGGAGCTGTGTGTGTAAAAACACAGCACCACGTCCTGTCAGCGGGGAGGAGACCGATCATGTGATCCCAGTACGGAGGATCACATGATCGGTCTCCTCCCCTTAAGTCCCCTCCCCCTACAGTTAGAATCACTCCTATTAGGGACACACATTAACCCCTCCAGCGCCCTCTAGTGTTAACCCCTTCCCTGCCAGTCACATTTACACAGTAATCATTGCAATTTTATAGCAACGATCGCTGTGTAAATGTGAATGGTTCCAAAAATGTGTCAAAAGTGTCCGAAGTGTCCGCCGCAATGTCGCAGTCACGAAAAAAAATCGCAGATCCCGCCATTACTAGTAAAAAAAAAAATTCAATAAATCTATCCCCTATTTTGTAGACGCTATAACTTTTGCGCAAACCGATCAATATACGCTTATTGCAATTTTTTTTACCAAAAATATGTAGAAGAATACGTATCGGCCTAAACTGAGGAAAAAAATAGTTTTTTTTTTAAAAAAAATGGGATATTTATTATAGCAAAAAGTAAAAAATATTGTGTTTTTTTTCAAAATTGTCGCTCTTCTTTTGTTTATAGCGCAAAAAATAAAAACCGCAGGGGCGATCAAATACCCCCAAAAGAAAGCTCTATTTGTGGGAAAAAAAGGACGTCTATTTTGTTTGGGTGTAACGTCGCACGACCGCGCAATTGTTAGTTAAAGCGACGCAGTGCCGAATCGCAAAAAGTGCTCTGGTAAGGAAGGGTGTTTAACCGCTTCCCGACCGGCCACTGCATATATACGTCAGCAGAATGGCTCGGGCAGGCAGAATCACGTACCTGTACGTGATCGTGCATGTGCCTGCCCGTGGGTCGCGCGCGCGCCGCTCGCGGCGCGCTCGCGACCCGGTCGGGAGCTCCGTGACCCCGGCCGCGGGACCAGCGGACCCGATCGCCGCTGGTATCCCGCGATCGGGTTACGGAGCGGAAGAACGGGGAGAGGTCTATGTAAACAAACCTCTCCCCGCGCTTCCTACACTGACTGTCAGTGATCGGCGGTTCCCTGTCATCGGGAACGCCGATCAATGACGTCACACGTACAGCCACGCCCCCCCCTACTGTAAAAAAAAACACAACACGTCACACTGACTCCTCCCCCCGCCCCCTAGTGGTTAACCCCCTAACTACAACTGTCATTTACATAGGAATCAGTGCTATTTAAATAGCACTGATTTCTATATAAATGACAAATGTCCCAAAAATGTGTCAAAAATGTCCGATGTGTCCGCCAAAATGTCGCAGTCACAATAAAAATCGCTGATCGCCGCCATTACTAATAAAAAAAAAAAAATATTAATAAAAATGCTATAAAACTATCCCCTATTTTGTAAACGCTATAACTTTTGCGCAAACTAATCAATAATCGCTAATTGCGATTTTTTTTACCAAAAATATGTAGAAGAATACGTATCGGCCTAAACTGAGGAAAAAAAATGTTTTTTTTTATATATTTTTTTGGGATATTTATTATAGCAAAAAGTAAAAAATATTGAATTTTTTTCAAAATTGTCGCTCTATTTTTGTTTATAGCGCAAAAAATAAAAACCGCAGGGGCGATCAAATACCACCAAAAGAAAGCTCTATTTGTGGGAAAAAAAGGACGCCAATTTTGTTTTGGAGCCACGTCGCATGACCGCGCAATTGTTAGTTAAAGCGACGCAGTGCCGAATTGCAAAAAGGGGCCTGGTCCTTTAGCTGCAAATTGGTCCGGGGCTGAAGTGGTTAAAAGCCCTGTATTGAAGTGGTTAAAGGAGGCCCAAAACAAGCAAAGTGATGATCAGCAGGCAGGAAGCAACCTGAGGACACATGGCTAATGTGTTTGTAACAGGAGATGATTTACGGGGAACCCCAGTATAGGTTGTTTTTAACTGTATTGTAATTGAAATATTATTAAATCAAAATGTACATGTTATTTAGCAGTTTTAAACTATAAGACACATTTTGCTATCCATAGGAGATGGAAAAACAGCCAGGCAACAACGTCATATCTATAGAGGTCAGGCAGATTCCCACTGGCTATTTACTTAATGTGGAGAATGCCAATTTGACAAATTAGGAGTCATCTCTATATTGCTATTGTTGTCCCCCAAGATTATCAACTCCAGTGTCATCATCCTATAAAGCTTTCTTCTTTAGCTCCCCTCCACTATAACTACATGAAAACAACAATAGGTATTTATGGAGCACTTTGCCCTTACAGGTTTCAGAGGATGGTCATGTTGTGCCTGCTTGTCTAATTCTCCTCACATATTCATGGACACCTGTATGAGGACAGAAATGAGGCTGCTCTTCCTAAGTTGCCTACCTACTCATAAACAGAATAAATATAATCAAAACATTAAATGCAAGGGTGCATGTGAAAACATTATTAATTATCAAGAGGTTCAAAAGCACATACAATAATCCTAGGTGCAAAGTAGGAACCCAAGCAGAAAAAGAGGAAAATACTGTTTGTGATACTATTTTTATTTGCATTGACATTTAAATTGTCAAGACAACCTTTTGGGGTGTTTTCGTCTTCTGCTTGGACCAAGATGAAGGGAAAACCCTGAAAGCTTGTTCTAAAAATGTAAATTTTAGTGCAAATAAAAAAGTATCATATACAATACCATGCTGTCTTGCTGTAAATGCACTAATAGGACTATAATCCAAGAAAAAGAGATAAAATAATGCTCGTATGCTTTTGTATTTCTATATAATACCGGTAAATGGTAATGCTGAAAGAAAGGTATCTAGGGCAGAGAGTTAGTCAAATAAAATTATACGGTTCTACAGGACAAAGACAAGAAAGTCTACTCCAGAACTGATATTGAATTATATCTCTGGACTACCTCTGCTTATTAGTTATTCCCCATTCTGACATTGATAAAAGACAGCTGCATAAGACCATTGATCCACATGCCACAATCCCTACTTTTAAACTTTTTCATTTAATCAGATGACAATGCCACAAATTATGTAATATTTTAGAAATAATGTAATGCAGCATATACTCTTTGGTGTATTAGCAGCTATTTTACCCGCTCTGAATGACAGTCGAATCAGGAAAATTGTTGATTTTCCAGTTTTCAGTTTTTCCCAATATTTATGATCCACACAGAATCAGAATTCAAGAATCAGGAATCCAGGCAATCATGATTAACCACTTGCCTACCAGGCACGAACACCTCCTTCCTGACCAAGCCATTTTTCAGCTTTCAGCGCTGTCGCATTTTAAATGACAATTGCGCGGTCATGCAACGCTGTACCCAAATAACATTTTTATCATTTTTTCCCCACAGATAGAGCTTTATTTGGTATTTGATCACCTCTGCGGTTTTTATTTCTTGCGCTATAAACAAAAGAAGAGGGACAAGTTTGAAAAAACATAATATTTTTTACTTTTTATTATAATAAATATCCAATTTTTTTATTTTTTTTTAACAATTTTTATTTCTCAGTTTAGGCCGATACGTATTCTTCTACATATTTTTGGTAAAAAAAATCGCAATAAGCGTATATTGATTGGTTTGCGCAAAAGTTATAGCGTCTACAAAATAGGGGATAGATTTATGACATTTTTATTATTATTATTTTTTTACTAGTAATGGCGGCGATCTGCGATTTTTATCGTGACTGCGACATTGCGGCGGACATATCAGACACTTTTGACACATTTTTGGGACCATTCACATTTATACAGCGATCCGTGCTATAAAAATGCATTGATTACTGTATAAATGTGACTGGCAGGGAAGGGGTTAACACTAGGGGGCGCTGCAGGGGTTAATATGTTCCCTATAATAGTGATTCTAACTGTGGGGGGAGGGGACCGATCGGTGTCCCTATGTACAAGGGACACACCATCGGTCTCCTCTCCAGTGACAGGACGTGGATCTGTGTGTTTACATACACAGATCCACGTCCTGCTCAGTTACTGGGCAATCGCGGGTGCCCGGTGGACATCGCGGCCACCGGGCACGCGCATCGGGTCCCCAGCAACACGGCGGGCACGCGCGCGCGCCCCCTATTGGCCAAAATGGTAGCGCCGTCATATGACGGTGACCCGCCACACAAGAGCCGCACCGCTCCGCCGTCTTTTGACAGTGGGCGGTCGGCAAGAAGTTAATGAATTGTATGGTTCTTTTTAAAATGGGCAAATCACTAATTATTTTCAGGTTAATAAAGAACTAGCAATTCACTGATCTAACTGTTTTTCAAACCTATTGTATTCGCCCATTGTAGGCTAAATTTACAAAGTTAAAATACCAGTATAAGAAGAAGAATTTTATAAACATGTGACAGTGTTTTTCAAGATTTTACTATAAAGATTCTTATCTTTCTGTAAAGCCATGCGGATAGATAGAGCTGGTTGTAGGGGTCTGTGGATGGGGGCTTATCAGAATCTAGAATTGAATTAAATTGAGTTTTGCATAGTGTTCCCCCTTAAAATCCATTCCAGACCTGCCAGGTCTGATATGGAATTTGGAGGGAACCCTTATCATTTTGTATGTTTTTGTGTGTGCGGTCCCCAACTAACATCTATGTCAGACCCCCATCTAGGATATAAACGAAAATCCCAGCTGTTTGCTTACAAACAGTAGTAAGATGGCTAAAGTTCTCATTTGCTGGCAATTTAAACAACATTTTCTTCTATGTAAATGTCAGTTTTGCAGTACATCATACAAATGTGCCATTTCACAGATCCCCCAAGTATGTTATTTAAAATAATTTTGCATTTGTAATGTTTCATCTTAAGCGTTAATAAAATCACTGCTCCCTGCCAATCAAAATTAAAAAATATATATATTTTGCTGGTGGATAGGCAGATACTGTACATAGATAGATGAATTGATTGATTGGCTAATTGATTGATAGGTACCGTATATACTCGAATATAAGCCGAGATTTTCAGCCCATTTTTTAGGGCTGAAAGTCTACCCCTCGGCTTATATTCGAGTCACTGCCGTCTGCCTACATGAACAGCTTGTCATGCAGACAGATGGCAGTTTTAAAAAGCCGCGCCGCCTCCTCCCGCCTGTCCGTGATAGGCGGACACTAATTTTCCCAGCAGTGCAGTGCAGTGTTCCGCCTATCACGGATGCCCTGTCATTCTCATCTCATGGACGAGGATGAGAGGGCGTCCGTGATAGGCGGAACACTGCGCACTGACTGCTGGGAAAACAGCGTTCCTCCTATCACGGACGAGGACGAGGAGGAGGCGCGGCTTTTTAATTTTGCAATGGCGGTGAGCGGGGAGTTTTTTTTTTTTTCGCAAGTCCAATTAGATGGATAGTTACAGTTGTAACTGCTCTCATCTCTTCCTCTCCTCACACAGAGCCTGTCAGTGAGGAGAGGAAGAGAGATCTGTGCTGCAGCCAGGAGATCAGTGAGTTGAATATCTGTTCATCTGCTGTTAACCCACTGATCACCTAGCTAGTGTCCCCAAAACACACAATGTCCCCAAAACACAGTGTCCCCAAAATACAGTGTCCCAAAACAGAGTGTCATACAGTGAAAATCTGTCCGCCATCATCAGTCACATCTGCCCGCCATCATCCGGCACATCTGCCCGCCATCATCCGGCACATCTGCCCACCATCATCCGCACATCTGCTGGCCATCATCAGGCTCAGCCGCCCGCCACCATCAGGCACATCAGCCCGCCACCATCAGGCACATCTTCCCGCCACCATCAGGCACATCTGACGCCCGCCATCAGGCACATCTGCCCGCCCGCCATCAGGCACATCTGACGCCCGCCATCAGGCTCATTTGCCGCCTGCCATCAGGCACATTTGCCGCCCGCCATCAGGCACATTTGCTGCCCGCCATCTGACATCTGCCGCCTGCCACCTGACATCTGACATCTTCCGCCCGCCATCTGACACATCTTCCCGTCAACATGACTAAAAGATCATACAGCGCAGAGGAGGCTTTCCAGATACTCCAGAGTATGTCAGACGATAGTAGCGGGGAACTCTCTCCGTCAGACTCGGATAGCAACTATGAGCCAGTGGAAAGCAGCGGCTCCGATATAAAAACCGAGGAAGATAGAATCCTAACAAGGAGAAGCGGCAGAAATGAGCAGGCACAGACATCCACCAGCAGCGCAGCACTCCAGGATGATATGCAGGCATCCACCAGCAGCGCAGCACTCCAGGATGATATGCAGGCATCCACCAGCAGCGCAGCACTCCGGGATAGGCAGGCATCCACTAGCAGTTCTGCAACCTTCCTAGAAGATAGGCCAGATGCTAGCAATGGAGCATCCCATCAACGAGGCAGTGCCCATACTAGCCTTCCAGATGTTCTACTGTATCCAACATGGCCGCCCGTCAGTAGAACCTGTAATTCCCCTTTTTACAGCCCAGCCGGGCCCTCAGATACTGATGGAAAATGTAACCCCACTTTATTATTTTCACTTGTTTTTTCCCAATGATCTCCTAACCTACATTGTGGAGCAATGTAATCTATATGCCAGCCAACATATAGCCAACAATCCAAGTTCTTCCTATGCCCGTCCTTTTGTTTGGAAACCCCTCACCGTGGAAGAATTAAAAATTTTCCCTGGCCTAACCCTCAACATGGGGCTGACAAAAAAAATGAAGTCCATTCCTACTGGCCTACCCAACCTATCCACCACATGCCGGTCTATTCATCAATGATGCCCAGAACCTGTTATGAAATGATTACGAGATTTTTACATTTCAATAACAATGCCCAATGCCTCCCTCGAAATCATCCCAGTTACGATAAATTATTCAAAATTCGGCCCCTAATCAATTTTTTTTGCGCCAGCTTCAAGCAGATGTTTACCCCAGATATAAATATTTGTGTAGATGAATCCCTATTACACTTCACTGGAAGACTTGGAATACAGCAATACATCCCCAGTAAAAGAGCCAGACGTGGGGTAAAATTGTATAAGGCGCGTGACAGGGCCACGGGTTACACATATGACTTTATAATTTATGAGGGAAAAGACAGAAAGCTAAACCCCCCTGGATGCATGGGATGGGAACAAGTGGCAAAATTGTCTGGCAGCTGATTCAACCATTGCTTGGGAAAGGTTATCATCTATATGTAGACAATTTCTACACAAGTCTCCCACTTTTCCGCCATCTGTACCTAAAGTAGACTGTGGCCTGTGGGACAGCGCGGACCAACCGCAAAGGCTTCCCACAGACATTGGTCGCCAAGAAATTGAAGCAGGGTGAAATGGCCAGTATGCGGACTGAAGAGGTACTAGCGCTAAGGTGGAGAGAAAAAAAAGAGATGTCTACATCCTTTCCACAATACACAATGACACCTTGGTGGAACTGCAGAGAAGAAAAGGCCCCATCCAGAAGCCAAAATGTATCCATGAGTATAACCTATACATGGGGGGGGGTGGATATGAACGACCAGATGATGCAGCCCTACTTGGCCACCAGGAGATCACTGTTTTGGTACAAAAAAGTCGCCATTTATTTGATGCAACTAGCCATGTTCAATTCCTATATTGTTTTTTCTAAGTGCACTCAAAGTTCCCTGACCTATCTAAAATTTCAAGAAGACGTCATCACAGCCCTCGTCTATCCCCATGGCCAACCCACTAAACTAATTCGCTCTGATACAGTAGCCAGACTCCATGAAAGCACTTTCCTGAAATTCTCCCTCCTACCCAAACAGGTCGCAAACCCCAAAAAAAATGTTGTGTGTGTGCAAGTAGAGGAAATCGCTGTGACACCCGATACTACTGTCCAGACTGTCCCTCCCATCCAGGCCTCTGTATTGGAACGTGCTTTCGAAGCTATCATACTTCACTACACTATTAGTAAAGTGAAGATGATTTTTTTTCCAGTTTCCACTTTCTGCCATTTCTGTGAATGACCCGGACTGTAACAACTATGCCTCTGCCAAACATCTTTCTGCCTTCAACGTGAATTGACCTCTGCCTGTTAAATGACCATGCTTTTTGCCTGCCTCCTGAACTGATCATTTGCCCTGCCACTGTACAGCACAGGGGTCTCACATGTGAGGGGCTCCAGAAAAGGTTTTCCGAGTGGAGAAAACATTTTTCTCCAGGTTTTTTGTTTTCTCGGATTAGGGTCTGGAGACTCGGAGGCTTCGTAGAGATTTGGGTGGGAAGAAGCCTCTACCCCTGTCCTCAGGTCTTACCTGACCAAAGCATAATGTACAAAGTGCCGCCTGCTGCCATCTGAACTGGTCATGCCTCTGCCTGCCAACCTGAACTGGCCATGCCTTTGCCTGCCACCTGAACTGGCCATGCCTCTGCCTGCCACCTGAACTGGCCATGCCTTTGCCTGCCACCTGAACTGGCCATGCCTTTGCCTGCCACCTGAACTGGCCATGCCTTTTCCTGTTACCTGAACTGGCCATACCTATGCCTGTTACCTGAACTGCCTGCTAAACCTTGGACTGTACTGAACCATGTTCATACTTTTCCATATCTGTCTGCTGCCTGGACAATTCCTGGACATTTCCTTTGGCTGTCTAGACAAATGCTTTGACTGCTCTGGAACGCTATTCCTGCCTGCTAAAACCACAGGTGAGCCTTTTTTTTTACCCTTTGCTCAGCAGAATGTATTTTGGGGTGTAATTCTTGGTGTGTACATGCTAGAAGCCTGAAGGTGCTGCTTGGGCTTCTGTTGGGCTTCTGTATGTGGCCAGGTAGTGGAAAAGTCCCACACATGGGGTATCGCCATACTCAGAACGAGTAGCAGAATGTATTTTGGAGTGTCATTTTGTCTATGTACATGCTATGTGTTAGAAAGATCTTCTAAATTGACTAACTTTGTGAGAAAAAAATTGGTTTTCGTTACATTTTCCAAAAACTTGAGGAAAGAAATGATATATTCAAAAGACTCATTATGCCTCATAGAATATACATTGGGGTGTTTTCTTTCCAAAATGGGGTCACTTTGTGGGTAATTCCATTGTCCTGGTGCTCCAGGGCCTTCAAAATTGTGATAGGTACTCAGGAAATGAAATGTGTAATTTATGCCTTTAGAACACCTGATGGTGCTACATGGATGTTGGGCCTCTGTATGTGGCCAGGCTGTGGAAAAGTCTGACACATGGGGTATCGCCATACTCAGGACGAGTAGCAGAATGTATTTTGGGGTGTAATTTTGGCTATGTACATGCTATGTGTTAGAAAGATCTTCTAAATTGACAACATTGTGAGAAAAAAAATAGGTTTTCATTTTCTTTCCACATTTTCCAAAAACTTGTGGAAAGAAATTACATGTTCAAAAGACTCATTATGCCTCATAGAATATACATTGGGGTGTTTTCTTTCCAAAATGGCATCACTTTGTGGGTAATTCCATTGTCCTGGTGCTCCAGGGCCTTCAAAAATGTGATAGGTACTCAGGAAATGAAATGTGTAATTTATGCCTTTAGAACACCTGATGGTGCTACATGGATGTTGGGCCTCTGTATGTGGCCAGGCTGTGGAAAAGTCTGACACATGAGGTATCGCCATACTCAGGACGAGTACCAGAATGTATTTTGGGGTGTCATTTTGGCTATGTAAATGTTATGTGTTAGAAAGATCTTCTAAATTGACAACTTTGTGAGAAAAAAAATAGGTTTTCATTTTCATTTTCTTTCCACGTTTTCCAAAAACTTGTGGAAAGAAATTACATGTTCAAAAGACTCATTATGCCTCATAGAATATACATTGGGGTGTTTTATTTCCAAAATGGGGTCACTTTGTGGGTAATTCCATTGTCCTGGTGCTCCAGGGCCTTCAAAAATGTGATAGGTAATCAGGAAATGAAATGTGTAATTTATGCCTTTAGAACACCTGATGGTGCTACATGGATGTTGAGCCTCTGTATGTGGCCAGGCTGTGGAAAAGTCTCACACATGGGGTATCTCCATACTCAGGACAAATAGCAGAATGTATTTTGGGGTGTAATTGCAATTATGCCTCCACCATGTATGAGAAATAAATTGTAAATATGACAATTTAGTGAAGAAAAAAAAATATATATATTTCTTAATTTTCCAAAGCATTGTGGGGAAAAAATTGCAACTTCCAAAAATTCACTGTGCCTCTTACTAAATACCTCAGACTGTCTTCTTTCAAAAAGGGGTCATTTGGGGGGTTATTGTACTGTCCTGACATTTTAGGGCCTCAAGAAATGAGATAGGCCATCAGTGCATTAGGATTGATACATTTTCAATAATGCGAAGCATGGCTTGTAGGCTCTATAACTTTCACGCAAACTAATGATCATACACTTTTCAGAATTTTTTTACCAAAGACATGTAGTAGAATACATTTTGGCCTAAATTTTCGCCAAAATTTGATTTTTTTGGTTTCTTTTAAAAGAGAAAGTAGAACATTTTGGTTTTTTTTAAAAAAAATATTCGCTCTTTTTTCGCTTATATCACAAAAAATAATTAATGAAGTGGTGAATAAATGCCACCAAAATGATAAAAATTTCATTTGGGTACAGTTAGCTCTATTTGTGTGAACAAAATGAAAATAAAAATTTCATTTGGGTACAGTGTAGCATGACTGAGTAATTGTCATTCAAAGTGAGAGAGCACTGAAAGCTGAAAATTGGTCTGGGAAGGAAGGGGTATTAAGTGCCCTGTATTGAGGTGGTTAAAACACCTAAAGGAGAAACCCTAACATTACTACAAGGAGGAACAGGAAAAGGAGCCTGCTAACCTGCCCAGTGAGAAATCTGCACCTTCTCCCTGAGAACATCAGAGTATTCCACCGCCATCCTCAAATTAGAACAGTCATTCCCCCTACCTATCGACTAACCTGGGATACCAAATACTTAAAAAAAAATGATAGAGAAGGTCAGCCATTACCCTAACACAATACCAATTTATCCTCCCCACATTGCTCTTTATGCTTTTCCTATTTTTTTCATTAAAAAACGAGGCAAAAAGGGTAAAGATATCAATCTGTACCAGATTTTCTGCCTAAGCTCTTTCTTTACATGTGCCCCCTAGACCTTCTTTAACCTCATCCATATCTTTCTTGTGAATGGCGGTAGGGGCCGCCAATGAATCAGCACTGGGTGGCTTTTCTACAGTACCCGTGCTGCTAGCAGTAGGTGCCGTCATAATCCCTTTAGTTGATGAGTGGCGCCACATCAGTATTTACTACGATAGCTTATGTCATGTGTGTCCCCTTACTAATTCACCAACAATACAAACAAATGGCAACCCCCCCCCCCAAACCTATAACTGGCCTTTGCAGCAGCAAATAGCACATAGAAGGACGACTCATGTCAAAAAACAATGAACATAAATTCCCAGCTCACTTACCAGCCAGCCTGCAACAAAATTAATTAACCCTAACGGCACCAAGTATACTGCAGCATGGAGATGTCTAGTGGTAGAAGTGTTCTGTAGTCCATATCAGGAGTGAGCAGCTTAGAGAGACAATACTGATCTTCCATAGAAATAGTACAGTGAGTAAGCGTTCCCATTTTGTCATAAACAGTGTGTTACTGGAAGGATCACTAGGAAAAAATTAAGAAAAAAAATGATGAAAAGGAATGCAACCATCTAAGGGTTGGTGGTAAGCTACAATTGATTACATTGTCGTTCTTGGGTTTACATACAATTTAGGTTTATTGCGTACACACAATCAGAAATTCCACCAGCAAAAGTCAGATGAGAGCTTTTTGTCGGAAAATGCGACCGTGTGTATGCTCCATCGGACTTTTGCTGGTGGAATTCCCGCCAGCAAAAGATTGAGAGCAGGTTCTCTATTTTTCGGTTGGAAAAAGTTCTGATCGGAAATTCCGATCGTCTGTAGCAATTCCGATGCTCAGAAGCATTGAACTTAATTTCCTCGGCTCATTGTAGTGTTGTACGTCACCGCATTCTTGACAGTTGAAAGTTCAGAGAACTTTTGTGTGACCGTGTTTATGCAAGCCAAGCTTGAGCGGAATTCCGTCAGAAAAACCATCCAAGATTTTGTCCGACGGAAATTCTGCTCATGTGTACGGGGCATTACAGTGCTCAGTCACCACTCCAAGTAGACAATACCAGATATGTTGTCACTTGTGAGTAATGACCCTGAATTGATCCCTGAGGACTGTGTGCTCTTTTGGGGATGTAAGTGCCAGTGGTAGCTATAGACGAGAGAGCTCTCAAAGGGTTTTTAGAGTTCTGGCCATTCCCCTGTCCTCAGTAGGATCCTCGAGTGTGATCCTGGAGAAAGAGCGCCCCTGTTACTATGCAGCATTCTTAAAATCAGATTGGGCACCAAAGTTTGTGCACGGGCGCAAACTAACCAGGTGCCAAAGGGAATTGCCTTATGGTCTACAGCTGTGAGGCCCTATCGGACAATGTTGTCGGAAATTCCGACCGTGTGTAGGCTCCATCTGACTTTTTCCGTCGGATTTTCCGACGGACAAAGTTTTATCTCCTGCTCTCAAATTTTCTGACAACAAAGTCCTATCGGACTTTTTACGATCGTGTGTAGCGAATTCCGACGGACAAAGTGCCACGCATGCTCAGATCACATTACAAAACCAAAGCTATTGGCTACTAGCCTCTACGTAGTCCCGTCATAGGCAACAAACGTCACCACGTTCAGAATGATCGGATTTTCCTATAACTTTGTCCGACCGTGTGTATGCAACACCAGTGTCAGACAAAATCCGTCGGAAAAAATCTGGGTACGGGGCATTAGACTGTTCAATATTGCCATTCACCTAGAGACAAAGAGATTAAGGAGAAGAGTGCCCTCTTACTGTTGTTGCTAATCGTTTTTGAAGTATCCCATGCCCTAGCCTCTCTCCTGTTTAACGTTCTTCATGGAATTAAATTCAAAACGATATCCCGTAGACTGAGTTATTGGAGCTTGAGTGTATAGACTGGTACTTGTGATGGTGGGCAACCTCTATTCTAATGGGAAAGAACCAGCTATTACCAGTGACCCCTGCAGGGATAGCGCTATGCGCTATCTATCTTTTGCTTTTTATGCTGCAAATGTATTCAGAATTTTTTTTCATTTTTGCACAAGGACAAATTTCTGCCATAATTTGTAGTATGATTTCAAATAGTTTTCATTGAATACTGGGACAATTGCACAAATATGCAAATCCTTGTCCATATTTTACTATCCCATTTACTTGGTCTGGCTGCTCTGAACCTGAACCTCACAATGTTCTCTTCTCATACATACATAACAAACCTTCTGTGTTTTGCATGAAAATATGAAAACTTGCCTAATATAAATCCAGAAGCTTTCCAAATACAAACCATGTTTCAAACTCTTCTTAAGATGCAAAATGCTGATCTTACCATTGATAAATCGAAGGAGAAACTAGGACGCGATTCGAGAGCTTTTAGCTAGAAAACAAGATTACAGCATTTGTTATACAATTTGTAAATACGCACACTGTACAATGTGTACTCCAGTCTCATTTCATATGAAAATAACACATTTGTACTACTGTTTAAGACCTTTCACGCTGAACTGGAGAAACAGCCTAGCCCCCTGTGTGAGCCAAAGAAATTAAAAGGAATTAAAAGGAGAAGAAAAGGCAGCTTTAATTTGTAGGAAGGAGCAAATGTAGATTTGTGAGTTTCATTTGTTATAATAAAGAAAGGTTTTTCCTATATATACTAAGACCAGCGTGGTTTTGTGAATGTTATTCTGCTTAAATGAAGAAGAAGGTTCATGTACACACTTAAAATTCATGTTTTTTTCTCTCTTCACACTGTAATGCTTCCAAGTCGCCTGTTTTATTCCATTGACTGCCTGACTACACATTTTATATCATTACAATAGAATGGTGCTCCCTGTCTATAACCTTTGTGCTTGCTTAGATTGCGGTTGAATTAAATCAATTAAAATTCCCATCTATTGATATTTTACTCAAGGTAACAGTTTAAATGAGAGTTCCATTTGACATTTACAAAAGGGGAGGATTATTTTTAGAAAACAGAATACATTGAAGATGTATTTACAATTTTTGGTTTCTAAGTATAAATTACTCTAGAATGAATTGCACGCTGCCTTAGGGAAATTAACCATCTCTTCAAATGGATTGCTTCTGTCACTGTATGGATGCAGTCTGTTTGATGGCTGTTTACCATTTATCTTGTATAGTGTGTTTAGCTGTAATCAGGTTTCATATACAGGTGATCCAAGTGCAAAAAATTCACCCTTACTGTTAAAAGTTAGCTAGAACTTTACTTTTAGAACCAGTACACACAGGTATTTAGGACGTTTCGTGGTGAAAAGGTTTGCTAGATGCCTGCTGAAAAGTGCGTTACTCAAAGCTCTTTCCACCAGTAATGTAAGGGTTTTGGACCTAAACCTTGCACCATTGGTGAAACTCCATCAGAACTACCACAATGGCCTTTTAAAGGGTATTTGAAGGGAGCATGCTGTGCAAGGCTTTCTTTTTCCCCCCAAAATTCTGCACCCTTTTTTGTCCCAAAATACCAGGTTGTAGCTTGAAAACTTTGGACAAAATGAAATGAATTCCACACTAGCCACAAATTATATAAATCCACTTTCTGTGCACCACATTTCTTTATTAATCCAGTTATTGTCCTGTAAATGTAGTGGTGGCATCATTACTGGGCTGTACATGAGACAAGACTTGTATCGGGACCATGCAGGTTCTTCCAATACAGGCTGCCAAAGGGCAACTACAGAGAATTTGAATAAGAGACAGCATCAGTAATCAGTTTTTTTATTAAGGGTGTAGCCACCTTATAGACATTTTGCTATGATACCTATTGCGGTGATGTACTGCAAAACTTTCTATTTTGCAAAGCTGCCATTTTCATCTGTTATGTGGCAGAATTGTTTATTATTTCACGCTGTTCTCTGCCACTAGAGTATGATTTTCCTAAGCAACCTGCCAGGAATGGACTTAAGACTATGCCAAAATGGCCACAACAATATACCTCTATAGGATAGCTACCAAAAGAGAGCCATATGTGGCAGCCTGTAAAGTGTAACATTAGAGGATATAATAGTTTGCCACAAATCTGGGAGGAAGAAGATTGGTGAGAGAACCTTCTGAAAGAAAGTAGCTGAGAGACACTTCAGAAAGACATCCCAATGGATTCTTCTGACAATTCTGCTGCATAGAGTTAAATATATTGGGTTTTTGGTTAAAATTAAATTAAGTTAAAAAAAGAAAAAAGATGGTGGAGTAGGAGGACTGAGGAGAGCTAACTGCTGGATTGTAAGTGCCAAAAATTCTTCAGAAGCAAGTTGCATTGACTGTCCCCCACATTTCTAGAAGAGGCCTCGTTCACACAAGGCATTTTAATCCATGTCCTGTGCAGAGCCACGTTTACCGGCAAGGGGATGCACAGGTGTTGCGTGCATCCCCGTGCCAGCAGTTCCATAGCCGTCAATTGGGACGCAGTGCCTGCATGAACCAAGCCACTGCTCCCAGTGTGACATCCATATGGGTGCATGCCCCCAAATGCACCTTGGTTGCATTCAGGCCATGCACCTTTACAGATGTCATATTTGGAGCAACAGCTGTGTCTGTGCAACCTCTGTGTCCCAAAAGAAAGCAATGGGACTACTGACAAGGGGATGCATGCAGCACCTGTGCATCCCTCTGCTGAGAGACTAAAGCACCCCTTACATTATTTTTCTTCTAAACAGTACTGCCAAATGTTTAGGTACTTGTTCATTTCAACTGAAGACTATATTAAATAAATTAAAATGTTCTTCTTTTAAAGGGACCTGTTGTTTCCTTCAGTGTGTAGTATCTGAAAAGACAATACATTGGTTGTTACTTTTTTACTTTGAAAACAAGTTTGTTGCAGTTTTTAATGGCCCAACACTGATCTGTGAGCTCACCAACAGACAAGTTTGAAACTTGCAGTTAGCTTGGGTAAATTGGAGAAAAGTTACTACTACATCACATTTTGTATGTTCTAAAGATAATACTGTTATTACACTTTTAATCATTGAACTGAATGCTCTGTTTGTACTAACCATTTTTTTCAGCGTGCATGCAATGCTATATAATAATTGCATATTATTTACAATTTTCTGTCTCAGTTGTACCCACCAACTAATTACAGCCAACAATTCCTACGTGCTACATAGGAAACTCCCATTCAGGGGCAAAGTACAGGAGTTGTTTTGGATATTGTGGGGAAGGGTTAGACCCCCCTCTCTGTTTTTTATTGCAATAGAACAACACTGAAAGTGATAGAAGATTAAGGAGCAGAGCAGAAATCTTCCCATGGGGTCACTTGTTTTGGTGACAACTGTCTAACAGAGGCATTCCCATGCCACTACTGCATTGCAATCTTAGGTGAACTTCAAACCTTAGAAGCTTACTTTTTCAATGTGCTTGTTTGAAATGAATATTTAGAAGGCTACAGTCTAGGTTGCTGCATTTGGAATTTGTAGACCCACACAATAACATACTAATGCCAATTTACACAGTAGCCAATTAACCAAACAGCATGCCTTTGGAATGTGAAACACAGGGAGAATATGCAATTGGATCTAAACAGAGAGGGAAGTGAAGGGTAATCTCCCCAATGAGACACAGGGGGCACAAATATATATACAGTATCTTGGTCTCAGACATACTTTAAGGCCTCATAGCAGGAAGACACAGTAACTAAGTAACAAAGCAGCTACAGGTGCTGGTGGCTATGGCTGACCATCTACCAAGGCATATATTATCTTGTGTATGTTCCCCAATATACAAACACCAGTCCAGATGTTCACATAAAATTTAGAGTTGCCTATTAGATGAGATTTCAGATACTCTGCACTATGGCAAAAGTGCATTTAAAGTGCAATTGAAGATGATAATATAAGTGATGTACCTTGCACTTTCTTTGTTCATGAGAAATTGTATTACCTAGTAGTTATAGAACAGAAAACAGCTCTTGGTATAAAATAAACATTTCATTGGGGCACTATGGGAGCTGACGTTGCTGACTTCATCTTCAAAAAATGTTATTGCCTGGCTGCAATTAAAACTCTCGCAGGAATAGCCAGATCAAGGACTTCTGGCTTACCTAATCTGCATTTTTGCTTCAACTCACTGAAGCAATAGTATTATAGTAGGTAGGTCAGCATAACAACCTGTAACTAAACTATGGTTTTCTACCTTGTGGAAGCTTCTTTAGGTATCTATAGAGGAATATCCATCCAGTGTGATGAAAGTGAGTGGCACTGGGGAGGTAATAGCCCTGGACCAATTTTGAGTATAGTATAGTATGTATAGTGTAGTTGTCATATCATTGTGGTGAGTGTCTGCCCTTAGGAGACACTGATGGTAGAGACCACTGCAGGATTTAGTGAAGTAAACCTCGAAATTTGGGGGAAGAAAGTATACTGCTTTTATGACAATGCTAAATAAATGAGTGGGCCGGTTAACAACACTTAAAAGTTGTATGTTTACCAGATTACATCAAGGGGACTTAAATATTTTGTGCATTTTGAATCACTTGGACCCTTAGATAGTTTTAATTCAGTGTATGTAGATTGGTATTTAACATTTTATTTGTTACATGGGGAAGTGCTTTCTATATACTGTAACACACAACATTACTTTTGATAGTAGGTCTGGGGGCGGGCACTTGCGATGAGATATTGCTTTATGCCCGCAAGTATAGATGAGTATGAGACCTTTATTGTAGTGGAGCACAAAATTGGGATCTGATATAATTGAACTGTCAGGCAACCAGCATTTTTAGATAAGTAATGGAAGTCTTATTATTTCCCTGAGTAATAGGTTTGTTTTAGGGCTGAACTCTGGACAAACAACTAAATACACAGTAGAAATACTGTACATACGTGGAAGCTCTGTCATCTGCCATTTTTTTTTCCATCAGTATAGTCCTGAGATTTATGCAACCCTACCTCACAATACAGAAAACCTGGTGACTTGACTTTTCTCTGCTGCAGTAAGCAACATACAGTATCTAGGTGACCTCTCTGCCATCAGCCTGTGATTTACCAGTAAAGAAGGAGGTCAACTCTCTTCTCTGCTGTATCCTTACATTTCTAAGTGTATAGAATACACCCCACTATGCTATAGTTCCTTGTACCACCTTGTATGAGGAGGCAGAGAGTAGAAGCTACAGCACACAATGATGGAAGTAGGCTTTTGGCACACCCCGAAGTGTTAGAAATATACAGCAGCTGGGGGGGGGGTCAGCAACACTGAGGGGTTTTTAAGTCAAGAGCTGCCTGAAAGGTAAGTATTCAGCATTTCTTTTTACAAAGTGGCTTCAGTTCAATTTACTCTGTAATGGTAGGGTTACTTTAAAGGTAAGTACTATGTAATATTTCAGTGATCACACTGGCGACAGTGATGGTGGAAAATAAATCTATAGCCTTTCTAGTAAGCTTTGTTCTATTAGTGTAATGGCTACTCTCAATCCTGAATTCAATCTGATCTGAAAGCCCCTGCGTCAGGCATTCCAAAGTAGTGGCAGAGATGCTGAATACAAACCATTTATTTTTCATACAGAAACCTGTTTTTCCATTTGTTCTTCCAATAACAGCAGCTAAAAGTTTCTTTAACCTTTTCAGCTGAGCACAATGCAACGTTTAAATGTCTTTAGAGCTATAGCGAAACAAAATAAATAATTCTAATTACAATCTTGATTCACATTACAGGCAGACCCCACTTTTAAGTACACAATGCGGTTGTATATAAATTGTAAGAATGAGGACTTTATTTCATTAAAGCGGTTCTGCACACACTATTTTTTTTGATGTTAAAATATGGGAACCAGCATGCCTCACGTTCGCCGAAATCTTGCGAGACACATCCGTCAAAATCTTGCGAGATTTCGGCAGGAGGCCCGTAAATCTCCTAGGAGACAGTGGGGCATGACAGACCCCGCCCACCCCCGAAGAGACAGAGCAGCAATTACAAGGTAAGTGAAAAAAAAAAAAAAACACGCCATTTAGTACTGTTTGCCTGATTTGGAAGGCAAAGAGATTTACTAAATGAAGTGTGTGCAGAACCGCTTTAAGTAATTTATTATTTATTTATTTTTATTTCTTACAGATTATGCAGACGTGTCAGCTATACCTTTTCATATCCTACATCTTCCTAGATGTCTAAAACCTGGAAACTGACTGATTTAGGATTGAAACATATTGATTAGGGCTGCTTTAAAAAAAGTGTCAAAAAGTACACTTGAGAGCAAATAGGACAAACCATTGTCAAACTTTGAATAAATGTCTATAATACACACTTATTACAGGAATATTCCGAGATTTACAATATTGCAGCGCTCTTTAAAGAGATAGGATTTCTTTAAATTATGCATAAGAGACAATAGTAATTATTGTAAAATACTGTTTAACCGCTTCAATACCCGGCCATAGTCATATGACGCCCACAAGGTGGATCTACCATCCTGGGTGGGCGTCATATGACGTCCTCGGATTCCCGGCCGCCTGGGGGGCGCGCCCGCGGCATCGCTCGGGACCCGGTGCGAGTGCCCGGCGGCCGCGATGTCCGCCGGGCACCCGCGATTGCCGTTAAAACACCGGGACCGGGCGGGACCGTGGTGCTGTTTTTTAAAACACCCAGCCCCACGTCCTGTCAGCGGGAAGGAGACCGATCATGTGATCCCAGTACAGAGGATCACATGATCGGTCTCCTCCCCTTAAGTCCCCTCCCCTACAGTTAGAATCACTCCTATTAGGGACACACATTAACCCCTCCAGCGCCCTCTAGTGTTACCCCTTCCCTGACAGTCACATTTACACAGTAATCATTGCAATTTTATAGCAACGATCGCTGTGTAAATGTGAATGGTTCCAAAAATGTGTCAAAAGTGTCCAAAGTGTCCGCCGCAATGTCGCAGTATGGGCTCCAGTGGACTTTTTCCGACACACAAAGTTTGAGAGCAGGATCTAAAATTTTCCGACAACAAAATCCAATCGAACAAGCATCTCCCCGTTCTGCCTAGTGACAGTGTCACTGATCTCTGCTCCCTGTGATCAGAGCAGAGATCAGTGAAATGTCGCAGTCATGATAAAAAATTGCTGATCGCCGCCATTTTAAAAAAAAAAAATATTAATAAAAAATGCCATAAAACTATCCCCTATTTTGTAAACGCTATAACTTTTGCGAAAACCAATCAATAATCGCTTATTGCAATTTTTTTTTACCAAAAATATATAGAAGAATATGTATTGGCCTAAACTGAGGAAAAAAATAGTTTTTTTTATATATTTTTGGGGGATTTTTTTTATAGCAAAAGTAAAAAATAATGTTTTTTTCAAAATTGGTGCTATTTTTTGTTTATAGCGCAAAAAAATAAAAACCGCAGGGGTGATCAAATACCACCAAAAGAAAGCTCTATTTGTGGGTAAAACAGGGCATCAATTTTGTTTGGGAGCCATGTCGCACGAACGCACAGTTGTCAGTTAAAGTGACACAGTGCCGAATCGCAAAAGTGCTCTGGTCAGGAAGGGGTAAATTCTTTCGGGCCTGGTTAAATTTCCGATCATGTGTAGACAAATCCGATGCACAAAGTGCCACGCATGCTCAGAATAAATTAAGAGACGAAAGCTATTGGCTACTGGCCCGTTTACAGTCCCAACGTAAGTGTTTTACGTCACCTCGTTCAGAACGATCAGATTTTCCGACAACTTTGTGCGACCGTGTGTATGCAAGACAAGTTTGGGCCAAAGTCCGTTGGAAAAAATCTGACAGATTTTGTTGTCGGAATGTCCGATCGTGTGTACAGGGCATAAGAGTTCTAATTACTTAAAGTGGATGTAAACCTTCACATATACCCAGTCAAGTATTCTGGCTTTTTATACAGTATCCCAACATGCAATGCAGCACTTTCTCTCTGCCAATTGCCAGGGCTGTAACAAAGCCTGTGCACTCACTTTTCATGTCCCCTCCCACTGTCCAATATGCCTCCCTATTGGACCAGTGGAGGACAGTCAGAACAAGCTGAACTGCACCTGAGTATAATGAGCAGACCTAACCAATAGATTCTGCTCCCTGGTAGGCAGAGGGCACTCTAATGCCGCATACACACGAGAGGACTTTTCGACAGCAAAGGTCCGACAGACTTTAGAAATAGAACATGTCTTAAATTTTCCCACTGGAACTCCGCTGGACCCAGTTCCTAACGAAAAATACGCTCGTCTGTGTGCTAGTCCGACGGACAAACAACGATGCTAGGGCAGCTATTGACTACTGGCTACGAACTTCCTTATTCTAGTCCGGTCGTACGTCATCACGTTCGAATCCGTCAGAATTTAGTGTGATTGTGTGTGGCCAAGTCCGTTCATTCGAAAAGTTCGTTGGAACTCCATCGAAAGTCCGTCGGAAAGACCGTCGGACCTAGTCTGACGAAAAGTGTGTACGTGGCATAGGTTTTACCTGACCGTCTTCCTGGTAAGCAGAAAGACCAAAAAACTATACTCTCTTCTAGCACCTACCTAGGAGGGTGTTACACCGGTTATAGATAAATAAAATACTTTACTAGTAAAAAAAGTAATCAAATCCACAATAAAAATCACATAATATTGTCCAAATATACATGAGGCCTTATATATGAACATGAACTGAACACACTAAGAACTGGCTTTATTTCCCCACAGCATGCAGTCAGGCTTAAAGGGACACTAAAGGTTCGTGTTTTTTCACCTTAACCTCCCTGGCGGTAATCCCGAGTCTGGCTCGGGGCAGGAACTTCAGTACCAAAAGCGGTAACCCCGAGCCAGACTCGGGCTTGCGTTGCATACAGGGGGAAGTTACTTACCTTATCCCCTGGATCCTGCGATGTCTCCCCGCTGTGTGAGCGAGCCGTCTGCTCGCTCGATTCACACAGTGCCGCTGATCTCCATTCCCTGTGACGTTCCGACGCACGGGAGCGGAGATCAGCGCCAAATTCAAAAAAGTTTAAAAACACAACACACATACAGTACTGTAATCTTACAGATTACAGTACTGTATACAAAAAATACACATCCCCTTTGTCCCTAGAGGTCTGCCCAGTGCCCTGCATGTCATTTTATATAATAAATAGATTTTTTTCTGCCTGGAAACTGGAGATTGTCCATAGCAACCAAAAGTGTCCCTTTATGTCAAAAGTGGTTTTAGACCAGCTAGAAAACACAGATAAAAAATTAGAATCACAATTTATCATCAAACAATAAATTTAATGACAGCGACTATTCTGCAACTGAGCAAATTTCAGTGTTTTTGATTTGATTACATTATTGAATCATTTTTATATATATTTTTATTTAATTATAATTTATGATTTTGTGTTTCAAACATTATCATACCCGGGATGTCTACTAGACTCTGGTTCGGACAGATTTAAGTGAGTTATTCATAAGAATTGCATGCCTACAATATAAAACGCCAAATTTCCATGCAAAATAATTGTACCGCTTTCAGCACAAAATTTCAGACAAAATCATACCGCCAGGGAGGTTAATGCATCCTATGCATTAAGGTGAAAAAACACCTGTCCGTGACTGGCCACCCAGCCCCCCCGTTTTACTTATCTGAACCCTCAAACTTGTCTCACAGGGACACGCTCTCTCTCTGAAGGGGGTTCTCGGCTCTTGATTGGATACATTGCAGCCATTGGCTCCTGCGGCTGTCAATCAAATCCAAAGATGCGGCCGCCGGGGGCCGGGGCCAAGTCCTGCATTGAGCATCTATGGATGCCGAATGCTGGACTCGGGAGTGTGCCCGCAAGGTAACCCCCCAGAAGAACGCTTCTCCCAGGGGGTTATCTGATGCGGGGAGGATCCGAGAGAGCTCTCGAGGGACCCCAGAAGAGCAGGTTCAGGGCCACTCTGAGCAAAATGAGCTGCACAGTGGAGGTAAGTATAAACTGTTTGTTATTTAACTGCCATGGTAGTACTGATGCTGACTGGAGAAGTAGTAACTCCAGTTCTTAGAAAAAATTGATAGAGAGGGATCTTTTGCAAAGAATCCTAAAGTCTGACCACTCTTATATGTAGAATTCTAGTATAGGTAAACATATGAACTATCTCTGCTTGATCTGTCCTTTCTTTTAAATCAAACATACTGTATCTACTTTGTGTCATGTTTCAGCATAGCAGACTCTCCATTCCATTAGATTTGCTTGATTGGACTGTTGTAAATATCATACAGAAGCTACTATTTCTTTAAATAGTTTCTAAAGAAGAAACATGGTGTCCACTGCATGTAGACATGATGCAGATCAATTGTGCATACCAGGGAAGTTGTAGAGTACAGTTATATTACATACTTTTATTGATTGCTTTTTCACTGTTCAGTTATTCTACTGAAGGACCACTGACCATAAAGAGGTCTGACCCGGTGCAGATCACTGGTTACATAAACTATCCACCCATACCAAACTCCATTATACACACAGTCAGACATGAACAGTGAAGTAAGGGCAGGATGTATTAAAAAGACAGCTCAGAATTACATCATATCTGGGGATAAATGTCTGATTAATTCTCTATATTAGCAGAACTGCTCTGAAACAGTTACGGCGTTCTGTGTTGAAATACCCTGCTGATGTAATAAATTGGATTTTAAAGACAAGTGTTTGTTAATAAAAGCTTCAGATAAAAATGTTCTTGCACTGGAACTATTACAGTAAGAATGTATTGCCTTTATCACGAGACTGGCCTAATCCATGGCATGCTAATCTATGCAGTCTAAAATGCCATTCCAGTGCATACCAAACCAGTAATTGATTTAAAGAAGAACTTAATAGAAAGCTGATAAAATATCCAAAATACAAAAAAATTAACACTTTGATTCCCCTTGTTTCTAAATGGTGGACACCCAATATGAAACTTGGTTCCTGGTACACGCACAGGCTAAACTGTATTAATTTGTGTGCCATCGTGCTGATAAGAAGCAACCCTTACATGGGACAGAGGAGCTGAAAAATACCAAATGCACCATTGGAGCTAAACTATGTTTGTTGGTTCAGATCTAATCAGCTATTACAAGCCTAAAGGACAACTATATCTTTGATGAAATTTCCTTTAAAGGCTTACCCCAATGATTCAGCAGTATTTACTGTGCAGCTCAGCACAGACTTTATGCAGAAACCACCCTGTCGGGTCTTCTTACTGCACACGTGCATAATGGCCCCAAATGCCGCGTACATACAAGCGGATTTCCCGTCGGCAAAATCTTGGATGGTTAACCTGACAGAATTCCGCTCAAGCTTGGCTGCATACACACGGTCACACAAAAGTTTGCGATGAGCTGAGAAAATTCAATTCAATTCTTCCAAGCATGCGTCAAATTTTTTCCAAGCATGCGTAGGAATTTTGCGCGTCATAATTGGTACAGACGATCAGAATTTCCAATCAAAACTTTGTCCGACCGAAAAATTGAGAACCTGCTCTCCATCTTTTGCTGGCTGGAATTCCGCCAGCAAAAGTGAAATGGAGCATACACACGGTCGCATTTTCCGACCAAAAGCTCTCATCTGACTTTTTCTGGCGGAATTTACGATTGTGTGTACGCAGCATTATAGGAATTCTGCAGGACGGCTTAAAGTGGCCTTTGTTTTCCCCTTTATTAGTCACTTCAGCCCCGGAAGAATTTACCCCCTTAATGACCAGGCCATTTTTTGCGTTACGGCACTGGGACTACCCTCTGGCTCTTTTGCTATGATTATCTGTATCATCACTGCTCCTGCCAGTTAGGAGCAAGAAGCTGTGGGTTGAAAGGAGCTGGAAGCCATAAGGCTTCTGGTTGTGCTCTCCAGCTCTTACATAAGGTCATACTGACACAGTATATTCTGGTGACCCACACAGCCCCATGTATGGATTTGGAGAGGGTAGGGTGCTTTCAAGTTTGATTTTCTAAAAAAACTGCAGTCATGTGGTCCTTATCTTGTCAAATTATTCTGTAAGTCAGGTGCAGATAAATAATCTTGTTATTACCAGAGTGTCCAGGCCACCAACCCTATTGAGGTATCCTCTGCTAGAGAGTATACAGCATTTTCAGCCTGTGTGTTTTCTTTTGCCTCTTCTATCTGATTTTTAGCATAGCAATTCTCATTACTCGTTATTTCTCACATCTGTTGGGGTTTGAGTTTTTATTCTGTGAAAAATTATATATACATGAGTCTAGTTGTTTTTGTCAACACCACATCCCAAAGTAATATGGAAAAAATATTTTTTTATTAAAAAAGGGATTTTAAAGGTGTTGAGCCCTTCAGAATGATTCACCATTACACTCACATTCTTACAAAATATTTTTTTTTATAAATTCATTAAAAGGTTTCTGGGGTGTTAATGCCCTAAAAGCATAAAGAAATTCAGCAAGCCACATTCAGTATTGCAACCCCCAGATAAGAGGCAACTCCCCTATAAGCATATATACACCATATTATAGTATGAATACGATATCACGCATTAAAGATAGAAGACAAGGGTAAGACTGCCTGCTACATACCTCGTGGCTGAGCCTGATGTGCAGAAGGAGGCCTTTCGTACAGCCCTGACTCGAGAACCACTGATGTTGCGACAGTGGTCACAGGAGTGCGGTGATGTACAGGTGCCCATGCGATCTCTCTGCTGGTTGAAGAGAAGAGTGGTAGGTTCATTACCAGAGCTGGATGGTAGGCTGGAACTGAAGACAGCAGAAGTGGATCCCTGGTTGGTAGATAGCAGCAGCAGTAGCGACTGGATGTGTAGTCGGACAAGCCGGGTCAGTAACAAACAGGCAGATGCAGACACCGGCAGCAGGCAAGGTGTTTCGTTAGGGTACAGGCAGGAGTTGGCAACACAGGATCAGGCAGATATCAGCAGGCAAAGCCAAGTTAAGAACAAACCGAGGTCAAGGTAGGTAGCAATCAAGCAAAGTCAGAGGTAAGCCGGGTCAAGCACAGGAATCAACAGGATCAGATGCAAGGATACAGGAACAGCTACAGATCAAATAGCAAAGGACTAGAGCAGCTACTGCACTTATATTGGCCACTGAGCACCAATCCAACGGCTACTGCGCATTCGCACATGCTGGATGGGTACCAGTCAGTCTGCGCCTGCGCATTCAAAAGCATAAAAAAAATTCAGCAAGCCACATTCAGTATTGCAACCCCCAGATAAGAGGCAATTCCCCTATAAGCATATATACACCATATTATAGTATGAATACGCTATCATGCATTAAACATAGGAGACAAGGGTAAGAATGCCTGCTACATACCTCTTGGCTGAGCCTGATGTGCAGAAGGAGGCCTCTCGTACAGCCCTGACTCGAGAACCACTGATGTTGCGACAGTGGTCGCAGGAGTGCGGTGATGTACAGGTGCCCATGCGATCTCTCTGCTGGTTGAAGAGAAGAGTGGTAGGTTCATTACCAGAGCTGGATGGTAAGCTGGAACTGAAGACAGCAGAAGTGGATCCCTGGTTGGTAGATAGCAACTGCACTTATATAGGCCACTGAGCACCAATGCAACGGCTACTGCGCATTCGCACATGCTGGATGGGTACCAGTCAGTCTGCGCCTGCACACTCCTGTGCATCTCGGGGTCACTAGCATATAGTGACCAGTACGTTCCTGACAATGCCTCATGCAGATGCGTTTCACACTAAAGACTTCTTCGTGGGTTCATGGGGTGTAGTTAAAGAAGTTGTAAAGGCAGGAGGTTTTTAAATCTTAATGCATTCTATGCATTAAGATAAAAAAAATAACTTCTATGTGTAGCAGCCTCCCCAGCACCCCCTATATACTTACCTGAGTCCCATCTCTCTCCAGTGAAGTCCACAAGTGTCTAAGTCGACAAGGACACTCCTCCTGATTGGCTGAGACATAGTAGTGGCGCCATTAGCTCCCGCGACTGTCAATCAAAGTCAGTTAGCCATTCAGGGAAGAAAGGGAGCAGGGCCAGGTCGGGGCTTCGTGTCTGAATGTACACGGAGCTCTGACTTGGCTACAGTGACCCCATAGGAAGCTGCTGGCTATGGGGGCATTCGATAGGAGGCAGGGGCCAGGATCAGCAAGATCGAGAAGAGGAGGATTGGGGCTGCTCTGTGCAAAACCAACTGCACAGAGGAGGTAAGTATAACATGTTTGTTATTAAAAGAAATGAGAAAAAATTAGCCTTTACAATCACTTTAAATATGGTTACTTGCGCACATTAGTACACACATTAGTACACAATCAAATACATGATTAATATTTCAAATAAGCTAAAGTCACATATAAAACTTACAAAAATACGGTATTTTTGTAAGTTTTATATGTGACTTTAGCTTTTGGGGGTCGCAATACTGAATGTGGCTTGCTGAATTTATTTATGGTTTTAGGGGATTAACACCCCATAAACCTTTCAATGAATTTATAATAAAGATTACTTTGTAAGAATGTGAGCGTACTAGTGAATCACTCTGATAGAAGGACTCAACACTTTTAAAACCCCTTTTTTCATAAAATATTTTTTTTTATTCTGTGACCTAAGATTTTCAGTTTACTTTGAAAGATGAATTCGAATTGGCTTCTCTGGGTTTTACAAAATACAATGAGGTGGATTTACTAAAACTGGAGCGTGCAAGACCTGGTGCAGCTCTGCATACAAACTAATCAGCTTCCAGGTTTTTTTTTTTCAAAGCTTAAATCGGTTCTGCACACATTTCATTTAGTAAATCTCTTTGCCTTCCAAATCAGGCAAAGAGTACTAAATGAAGTGTGTGTTTTTTTTTTTTTTTTTCCACTTACCTTGTAATCGATGACTTCCTGTCCTCTGTCTCCGCGGGGGTGGGCGGGGTCTCTGCGTCGATCGTCGTCACACCGCACTGTCTCCTGGGATCTGGTGTCATTGATCCCAGGAGTCTGTGCGGGCATCTTCCGAAATCTCGCGAGATTTCGGACACATCTTCCGAAATCTCGCAAGATGTCGGCAGATGTGCCGACATCTCGCGAGATTTCGGAGAACGTGAGCTGCACTTTGCCGTTTACTGCGCACGCGCGAGCTCGGCGCAGTAACGGCGGTGCATGCTGGGCCATCTAAAGTGCCTGTGGGGTTTCACATGCCCACAGGCAAGATGGCCCCCAGCATAAAAGCAGCATATAAATAATTTTATTGGAGGAAAACCGGCTGCGATCGAGATGGAAGATGGAACAGGTGAGTCCCCCAATTTAGCTATTAATCCTTGGCATATTCCCCCAAAAAAAAAAAAAAACACAGTGCAGAACCGCTGAACAAGTGCAAGTTAGAAGCTGAATGGCTACCATGCACAGTTTGCGCCAGATTTTGCACTTTCCAGTTTTAGTAAATCAACCCAATGGCTTTTTGCATATTGAACTTTACATCGCCAAATATTAGGCTCTGTGTAGTGAGAGCATAATTGTTTAAGCTATTAAATACTGTCCTTTATTTAAAATACCAAAGAGAATTGTATTGTCCTTTTTATTATGACCTTCAGATTTGATTGACAGCACAGTGACAGTCAAAATTTTAAATGTAATCTTTTTTTCTGTCAAAGTGTACATATTTCGTATTCCTATTGCTTCAATGCATTCAAGTGTATTAATGAACAGGACGTTCACAAGGAAGAAATGCTGTGTCAAAAAACACACAAAGGCTTATTTACAACTATACAATAATACGCCCCCTGCAGAGTTTGTTTTTCTTTTTTTACAATAGCACCCATATTTATGAAAAGTGCAATGTGTGCTAATGTTATGGCATCTGCAGAGAAAGAAATGTTAAAGAAGAACTCCAATCTAAACAAATTTGTTTTTACAGTTTCTAATGGTAAAACTGGTTTGATGTCTAAATATAATTCATTAAAAACTTTGGCTGGGATGGGAGCTGATAATGTTAAAAGCAGCTGAATTTATAGGGAACATCTAGAAAAGCTAACTCTGCTTAAGCAACTCATTGTAACATGACAAAATGTGGAACATTTCAAGGGATATGAATACTCTTTCAAGGCACTATATATATATAATCCTAAAAAAATGCAAGCAGAGGTCATATATATAAAAATAAGACAGTGGTCCTTTGACCTCTTTTAGGCAAATCTTAAAGATGGGTATAGGTCCTATTTATGTGTCCATACCTGCCCTCCTTTAGTCCTTGAGTCAATGGAATCCATGTGTGTTTTGGCCTGTACCATCAGTGACAGATATGCCAGGTTGAACAGAAGAAAAGGCCACACACGGCTACTCATTGTTTTTTTTTTCCACATGTCTAATATTGTTAGAGAAATACACAGTTTTTTTTAAGTGCCGTTTCTCTAAAAGTGGTTGGGGTTATTTTATGTAGTCAATGTAGCTGCAAACAATGTTACAAAATGAAGAATTGTTCTGAACACATGATGCCAACAGAGAGAAATTTTTGAATTTGCCACAACCTTGGTTTCGCAGAGACAACTTTTTTTCTGTAGAAAGAGGACAGGGAGAGATGAAAAACTGTATTGGGAGAGATTAGGGTCATTTAACAAACTTGTAAGATAGTCCAAGAAACATCTCGTGTTGAGTGAAGTTGTTAAGCAAGTTTCCAAACCTGGAAGAAATACACTGTTACTTAAACTGTGGCCTCCTATAAGAAAGGTCCTGTCAGGGAAGATGCATGCATGTGCGCAGGCGTATGGTTGGTGTAAGCCCTGTTCATGGCCTGGGCTCCAGGCAGGCTATTTAAACTGCACTAGTGCCGCATGTCAGTGCCATTTGCTCGATTATGTTCCTGAAGCATCTGTGTATCTGTTCCTGTATTACTCGCCCTTTGCCGATCCTGCTCCTGACATTGCCTAAACTCTGCCTGCACTGACCCCTGGCTTGCCTCTGGACTACGCTTCTGCCTTATCCTTCTGCTCATCTGCCTGGTTGTAACTGCCCCAGCCTGACTTCTGACTACTCTTCTGCCTGCCGCCTGTGTCTGATCTGCCTGCTAGTTGCTGACCTGGACTGTCTGACCTTGCCTTGGCTTTTCTTCCTGTACCTGAGCTGTGCCTGTCATCAGTTGCTGCTCTTCTGCTAGCGTGCCACCAGCCAGTTGCTCCTGCTTATCCTGACGCACATCAGCATTCTCCAGCAGAAGTCTTATCAGGCACTTGTGCACTGGCATTCCCTGTTACTCTACCAGGGCTCCTGAGAGCTGTAAGAGAGGTCTTCCTCTACATTTCAGGCTGCACCGCCAGGTACGTTGCATAATACATAAGCCTTCAGTCCCATCATATAAAGACATGAACCCTTTCAGTATAACTTGTGTTACTGTAATTTAACATGAACAGTCCACATAAGTGGTACGGTGGTGGTTTTCCATATACATGATAAGGGGCAGAATGTAACTAAGCAATTCCTTAGTATATATTGTTGGCAAATAATAATGGATATGCTTTAACAGAAAACAACTTTTCCCAGTTCAAGTTCAAAATAGATATTGCAGTAACTACACATCAATAGCAAGGACTTCTATGTAAAGCTTATATCCTCCCATGTTCAGACCCGAGGCCCTCAACTTCAAGCCGAGTTCCACAAGAGGGGAAACTGACTCCACTCCAGCTATTACCTCTTGCTTAATTACTAGAGGTCAGAACACTTCCACTCTAGCCCACCTTACTCCTTAAAATCTATAGAATAGCTACTCCATGCCCCTGTGGTGGATATCCAGATTAAAAGGGCACTAAGCCCCCCCTCCAAATCATGTTTTACTTTTGTGAATTGCTTTTTGGTTCTTCATTTGAATAAAATGTCCTTTTTAGTATCTGTGTCAGCAACAAGTTTAATTGCTTGCTATTTGGGCAATAACCCCCTCTGCTGCCTCATTTTTGAAGGGTTCTTATTATTGGAGGCTTTATTTAACTTTAGTTAATAGTTCATTTGAGGTAAGTTGCTCCCAACTGTATGACAGCCATTCATTGTGATCACCTAAGGTTCATTTACAAACATACCTTCCAAGTGCAGCTATCATTAAAGCGGGACTGTACCTGATTTTTTTTTTTTTTTAAAAGCCAGCAGCTACAAATACTGCAGCTGCTGACTTTTAAAAAATGGACACTTACCTGTCACAGGTTCCAGCGATGTCGGCAGCAGAGGCCGATCAATCGATCGGCTCTCTGCTGCTGCCGGCGCCAATCTCGGTGAGGGAATCAGGAAGTGTCGCCTTTGCGGCTTCACTTCCCGGTGCCCTACTGCGCATGCGCGAGTCGCGCAGAGCAATGAGAATCGTCAGCGCTGCCTGCCGGGACACGTGTATGTCCCAGCAGACAGCGCGCCGGGACAGGAAGTTGCGTAAACTCCCGTGGGAGTTTATGCCCGGAAGTCTGAGACAGGTATCTGCACCCCCCCTCCCCCCTGAAAGGTGCCAAATGTGGCACCGGAGGGTTCCGAAAAGCGTAAGTTCCACTTTAGGGTGGAATCCCGCTTTAATCCTTACACAGAAAAATAATTACTGTATTTATCGGCGTATAACACGCACAGGCATATAATACACACCCCAATTTTAGGAGGGAAGTTTAAGGAAAAAAACTTACATTTTAAAAAGGAACTTTGAAGCAAAATTATGGTCACAGCTTATCAACGCACCCTGCTCAGTGCCCATCTGCAGCCTCTAAATTGCCCAACAATGCACCCTGCTCAGTGCCCATCTGCAGCCATTAAATTACCCAACAATGCACCCTGCTCAGTGCCCATCTGCAGCCTCTAAATTGCCCAACAATGCACCCTGCTCAGTGCCCATCTGCAGCCATTAAATTGCCCAACAACGCACCCTGCTCAGTGCCCATCTGCAGCCTCTAAATTGCCCAACAATGCACCCTGCTCAGTGCCCATCTGCAGCCATTAAATTTCCCAACAATGCACCCTGCTCAGTGCCCATCTGCAGCCATTAAATTGCCCAACAATGCAGCCTGTTCAGTGCCCATCTGCAGCCTATAAGTTGACCAACAATGCAGCCTCTTCAGTGCCCATCTGCAGCCTATAAATTGATCAACAATGCAGCCTGTTCAGTGCCCATCTGCAGCCTCATCTTTCCCATCATTGAAGCCTCGCCAGTGTTTGATTATCCCTGCTGTCTCTGAGGGAAGAGGAGAAAAGAGCGCCGCTGAATTACATAGAGCTCCGTCACTCACAGCCATGCCTCCTGGCCCTGCTCATATGATAGACAGAACAGTGGCCCAATGTGGGGCCAGGAGTGACTGTGTGTGACGGAGCACCGGGTACACAGGAGAATGTGGCTCTATGTAATTCAGCGGCGCTCGCTCCTCTTCCCTCAGAGACAGCATGGATCAGCGTATAACACACACCCACGATTTCCCCCTAATTTTAAGGGGAAAAAAGTGCGTGTTATACGCCGATAAATATGGAAATGACCACTGCAGCCAGTAGGCTACAGCTGTCACTGTGGATTACAGTATAAAAAAATAAACTGTTCATTTATAAAGTTAAAGCAATTTACAATTTACATTTTATATGTATATATATATATATATATATATATATATATATATATATATACACATACACACACACAGTATCTCACAAAAGTGAGTACACCCCTCACATTTTTGAAAATATTTTATTATATCTTTTCATGTGACAACACTGAAGAAATTACACTTTGCTACAATGTAATGTAGTAAGTGTGCAGCTTGTATAACAGTGAAAATTTGCTGTTCCCTCAAAATAACTCAACACACAGCCATAATTGCCTAAACCGATGGCAACAAAAGTGAGTACACCCCTAAGTGAAAAGTGTTATTGCTTTCACTCTCTCATACTGGTCACTGAAAGTTCAACATGGCACCTCATGGCAAAGAACTCTACATAAAGATGGCCAAGGGTATAAGAAGATAGCCAAGACCCTGAAATGGAGCTGAAGCATGATGGCCAAGACCATGCAGCGGTTTAACAGGACAGGTTCCACTCAGAATAGGCCTCACCATGGTCGAACAAAGAAGTTGAGTGCACATGCTCAGCGTCATATCCAGAGGTTGTCTTTGGGAAATATACGTATGAATGCTGCCAGCATTGCTGCAGAGGTTGAAGGGGTGGGGGGTCAGCCTGTCAGTGTTCAGTCTATACGCCACACACTGCATCAAATTGGTCTGCATGGCTGTTGTCCTAGAAGGAAGCCTCTTCTAAAGATGATGCACAAGAAAGCCTGCAAACAGTTTGCTGAAGACAATCAGACTAAGGACATGACTTACTGGAACCATGTCATGTGGTCTGATGAGACCAAGATAAACTTATTTGGTTCAGATGTTGTCAAGCGTGTGTGACGGCAACCAGGTGAGGAGTACAAAGACAAGTATGTCTTTCTTTAATGAATAGACAAATATGTCTTGCCTACAATCAAGCATGGTGGTGGGAGTGTCATGGTCTGGGCTACATGAGTGCTGCCGGCACTGGGGAGCTACAGTTCATTGAGGGAACCATGAATGCCAAAATCTACTGTGACATACTGAAGCAGAGCATGATACCCTCCCTTCGGAGACTGGGCCGTATTTCAACATGATAACGACCCCAAACACACCTTCAAGCGACCACTGCCTTGCTAAAGAAGCTGAGGGTAAAGGTGATAGACTGGCCAAGCATGTCTGCAGACCTAAACCCTATTGAGCATCTATAGGGCTTCCTCAAATGAAAGGTGGAGGAGGAGCACAAGGTCTCTAACATCCACCAGCTCAGTGAGGTCGTCATGTAGGAGTGGAAGAGGACTCCAGTGGCAACCTGTGAAGCTCTGGTGAACTCCATGCCCAAGAGGGCTAAGGCAGTGCTGGAAAATAATGGTGGCCACACAAAATATTGACACTTTGGGCCCAATTTGTAACTTTTCACTTAGGGGTGTACTCACTTTTGTTGCCAGCGGTTTAGACATTAATGGCTGTGTGTTGAGGTATTTTGAGGGGACAGCTAATTTACACTGTTATACAAGCTGTACACTCACTGTGAGGGGTGTACTCACTTTTGTGAAATACTGTGCATATAATATATATATATATATATATATATATATATATATATATGTATATATATATATATACACAGTATATATATATATATATATATATATATATATATATATATATATATATATATATATTGTGACATACCCAGCCAGAACATCCAGAACAGAGGCTTTTGGATGGGACTGCAGGGTGGCCTCTTGTCATATTAGTCATACAATTTATTTCAAGTTAACTAATGCAGCAAAATTTGGTCAGGGCATCTAGATTTTAATGACCTTTAGCCATAAAGGGTTTCCAGTGGCCTTACAGTGGCAGTAGGTAGGTTTGTATATACCTAGTTTAATCCAACTTTCCATATTTATGGAACACAATTTAGCTAAAGTCAATCAGCCAGTCACACAGAAACAAATTAAAAATATGTTATAAAGAAATACGAGGAAAAAAATCAGAAATTAATATTGGTAGATTGGCTGTAGTTGACCTGGTGGACTGGATCATGGGACCAGACCAGGACGACTTACAGCAGAAAACATGTTTAAAGTGGTTGCGAAGGCAGAAGGTATTAACGTTACTGCATTCTATGTAGTAACTGCAGCTTGCTATGGGGGAACTTGGTGGGGGGAGGGGTCAGGAGCGCTGGCGGGGACCCACGGAGAGGAGATAAGTATAGCATGTTTGTTTTTTTAACAAAAAGAAAGGAAAAAAAAACTGACTTTGCAATCACTTTAAAAGTATGATCACCTTAACATTACTTACATTTATTATTTTATCAGTTTCCCCCATGCAGACAGAAATAAATATACACTTGTGCTGGAGCATATACAGTGGTGTGAAAAAGTGTTTGCCCCCTTCCTCATTTCCTGTTCTTTTGCATGTTTGTCACACTTAAGTGTTTCGGAACATCAAACCAATTTAAACAATAGTCAAGGACAACACAAGTAAACACAAAATGCAATTTGTAAATGAAGGTGTTTATTATTAAAGGTGAAAAAAAATCCAAACCATCATGGCCCTGTGTGAAAAAGTGATTGCCCCCCTTGTTAAAACATACTATAACTGTGGTTGTCCACACCTGAGTTCAATTTCTCTAGCCACACCCAGGCCTGATTATTGCCACACCTGTTCACAATCAAGGCATCACTTAAATAGGAGCTGCTTGACACAGGCAGAGAAAGAGCAATACACTGATCTTCCCAATGAAGAGCTGTGCAGGAAGGTGCGTCTTGGCCTGTGGAGAAGAGGCAGTCTGTGCTGGAAACTGACCACGTTGAGATGGATGAGCTTTCATGTCGAGTGTGGTCAGTTTGAAATAGGAATAGCAGGGGCACTGGCAGGATCACCAGGTATGTTATGCAAAGGGGGTTATTTACTAAAACTAACTAATCTGGTGCAGCTGTGCATAATAACCAATCAGCCTTCAGGTTTTAGGGCTCTTTCACACGGACGGACCGTATGTCCGTTTTTCATCCATCCGTTTTCGGATGAAAAACGGACATACATGTATCCCTATGGGATAGCGGGTGTCAGTGGATGAGCATCCGCTGACACCCGCTCTCGTCCGTGCCCGTTATGCTCCGTTTCTGAAGACGGAGGAAAACCCTATTTTTTCATCCGTCTGCAGAGCGGATTGGATGACGACGGACTCTACGGTCGTCACCCGATCCCCCATAGGGGAGAGCGGCGCTCTGACAGGTCCGTCCCTGCGCTGTGTGCAGAGACGGACCTGTCATCTTCCTGCTCAGCGGAGATCGCTCCCGCGATCCCCGCTGAGCAAGCGGCTATCCACGGGGTGGATCTGCACTGATCCGCCCCGTGTGAAAGAGCCCTTATAGTCAAAGCTTAATTGAACAAGCTGAAGTTACATGTAGAAGCTGATTGGTTACTGTGCACAGCTGCAACAGATTCTGTGTGCACCAGTTTTTTTGTAAATCTCCCCCAAAGGAAGAAATACAAAAAAGAACAGGATACTTTTTAACACAAGTACATGGTACAACAGGCACATATCAGGAATATAAAATGTTGGGGTAACATACTCTTTAACTGCTGAAATGGAACTGCACATATTGATAAAAAAAAAAGCAGGACAAGGTCTGAGATTGGATTCAAATTCTTACAGGTCCAAAATGTATTAAATATTTTATGCTAAGCAGCACATCCAAACACAAAAATAGACACAGGTCAATAGACAGTAACTATATACAGTACATGTACTGCCGAAGTGTGTTATGTGTTGAGTTTTGGGTCGAAATTTACTAATTCATAGTACACAGCCTTATTTATAGAACATAATAAAGTAAATTGGTCTTTGTTAATCTGGTATTAGATTGCATAATCCCCACACCATGTTGAAGAAAAGCTTTACTGAGAGAATGATGAAGGCTGCCATTGCTGACCTAAAAGCCCTTAATTACCTGGTGGACATGCTCATCCATAGGCGTGCACACAGGGTGTGCTGGGTGTGCCAGGGCACACCCTAATCACCTTGTGTGCATTAGCATTATCACTCTGTGTGCAGGCATGGAGATGGGAAAGATCTCCCTTTTATCGGCTCTGTCATCAGAGAAGTACTTAGGCACTTCTTTTCACTGCACAGGCAGGGAGATCAATGTGGTGGGGTCATATATATGTAGACACACACACATGAATGTGTGTTTGAGCTTTGGGGTGTCCTAATGCAATAGGCTGCACACACTTACGTGCTCGTCCAATGGCTTTGATACTTTGAAACACTCGTTCTCACATCACTGTTTGCATGTTTGTCCAGGGTCTTTAACAAGAAAGCATAGAAGCCAATGGGTCCACATGAGATAAAGACAACAACCATTTTTAGAAGGTCATTGTTAGTAGCTGACATATTGTTCTCAGCACAGGTTCCCTTTAAAATCTAATGTCCTAAAAAGAAAAAAAAAGCCATCATTAAACATAATAGAGGGAATCCCGTTTCAATAATCAGTGTTATAATCATCAGCTTCATCTACAAGAGAAAAATGTGTGAGCCATATAAAACCCAAGCTGTAAATGTTTAACGACTGTTACAGTTTTAAAGTCATTGAATAGTAATGATTGTTAAATATATTAAAATGGCTAAACAATAACTAAGCTGCGGAAAACTACGTTAAAATGTCTTTATATTCAAGGCAACTGAACCCTCCAGTGGAAGCAAGGCTACATTACAACAAATGCATGTCTTGCTTATAACAAATTGCAAGAAATGTCGATATTTAATAGAGACAAAAAACATTTACTTCATTTTAAAAAAATTATAAAAGAAGTTCTTATGCAGCCAATGAATTTCCAGTGGTAGTTCTATTAGATCAAATTTGTATTTCAGATGAAAAAGTCTAATGAATATGCTGGATTGCACTATAATCCAGCATACTCACGAGCAGAATTTCCGTCCGAAAAATCGTAGATGTTTTTTCCGACGGAATTCCGCTCAAGCTTGCCTTGCATACACACAGTCACACAAAAGTTCTCTGAACTTTTGACCGTCAAGAACGCGGTGACGTACAACACTACAACGAGCCGAGAAAATTAAGTTTAATACTTCCGAGCATCCGTCGAATTGTTTCCGAGCATGTGTGATTTTTTGCGCGTCCGAATTGCATACAGACGATCGCATTTTCGGATAGGAACTTTTCCCAACCGAAAAATAGAGAACACGCTCTCAATTTTTTGCTGGCTGGAATTCCGCCAGCAAAAGACTGATGGAGCATACACACCGTCGCATTTTCCGAAAGCTCTCATCAGAGTTTTGCTGGAGGCATTTCCGATCGCGTGTACACGGCATTAGAAGTGTATATACTACTGGAGTGATCCTCCACCACCTCAATAGAAGAACTTTGTGCTTTTAGATATGGGGAATCAGTGACACTCCCCGCTGCCTCCTACAATTCTGCTCTTAGTGCCCAAGCTGCCTATTGCCAGGCTGAAGCACTGTCACATAGGAGGAGGAATCAGGACTAGGCTTGCTATACTGTGTATGTGTACAGCATATAGTTTTCTGTCCACAGTTCAGAATCACTTTAGTGCAGTGCATTGCCAGAACGCATGCATTAATGCATGTTATACAGTGGTGTGAAAAAGTGTTTGCCCCCTTCCTCATTTCCTGTTCCTTTGCATGTTTGTCACACTTAAGTGTTTCGGAACATCAAACCAATTTAAACAATAGTCAAGGACAACACAAGTAAACACAAAATGCAATTTGTAAATGAAGGTGTTTATTATTAAAGGTGAAAAAAAATCCAAACCATCATGGCCCTGTGTGAAAAAGTGATTGCCCCCCTTGTTAAAACATACTATAACTGTGGTTGTCCACACCTGAGTTCAATTTCTCTAGCCACACCCAGGCCTGATTATTGCCACACCTGTTCACAATCAAGGCATCACTTAAATAGGAGCTGCTTGACACAGTAAGGTCCACCAGAAGATCCTTAAAAGCTACACATCATGCCGAGACCCAAAGAAATTCAGGAACAATTGAGAAAGAAAGTAATTGAGATCTATCAGTCTGGAAAGGGTTATAAAGCCATTTCCAAAGCTTTGGGAATCCAGCGAACCACAGTGAGAGCCATTATCCACAAATGGCGAAGACATGGAACAGTGGTGAACCTTCCCAGGAGTGGCCCGGCCGCCCAAAATTACCCCAAGAGCGCAGCGACGACTCATCCAAGAGGTCACAAAAGACCCCACAACAACGTCCAAGGAACTGCAGGCCTCACTTGCCTCAGTTAAGGTCAGCGTTCATGCCTCCACCATCAGGAAAAGACTGGGCAAAAATGGCCTGCATGGCAGAGTTCCAAGGAGAAAACCACTGCTGAGCAAAAAGAACATCAAAGCTCGTCTCAATTTCTCCACAACACATCTTGATGATCCCCAAGACTTTTGGGACAACATTCTGTGGACCGATGAGACAAAAGTGGAACTCTTTGGAAGGTGTGTGTCCAAGTATATCTGGCGTAGAAGGAACACTGCATTTCAGAAAAAGAACATTATACCAACAGTAAAATATGGTGGTGGTAGTGTGATGGTCTGGGGCTGTTTTGCTGCTTCAGGACCTGGAAGACTTGCCGTGATAAAAGGAACTATGAATTCTGCTGTCTACCAAGAGATCCTGAAGGAGAATGTCCGACCATCTGTTCGTGTACTCAAACTGAAACGAACTTGGGTTCTGCAGCAGGACAATGATCCTAAACACACCAGCAAGTCCACCACCGAATGGCTGAAGAAAAACAAAATGAAGACTTTGGAGTGGCCTAGCCAAAGTCCTGACCTGAATCCTATTGAGATGTTGTGGTATGACCTTAAAAAGGCCGTTTATGCTCGAAAACCCTCTAATGTAACTGAATTAGGACAATTCTGCAAAGATGAGTGGGCCAAAATTCCTCCAGGACGCTGTAAAAGCCTCATTGCACGTTATCGTAAACGCTTGGTTGCAGTTGTTGCTGCTAAGGGTGGCCCAACCAGTTATTAGGTTTAGGGGGCAATCACTTTTTCACACAGGGCCATGATGGTTTGGATTTTTTTTCACCTTTAATAATAAACACCTTCATTTACAAATTGCATTTTGTGTTTACTTGTGTTGTCCTTGACTATTGTTTAAATTGGTTTGATGTTCCGAAACACTTAAGTGTGACAAACATGCAAAGGAACAGGAAATGAGGAAGGGGGCAAACACTTTTTCACACCACTGTACATAGAAGGATAGAAGAATGAAGACAGGAACTGAATACAGTTTTATGTTTGTACCAAGCATACCTAAGGTGGTATTAAACCCAAAAGCATTTTTTTTATATTGCAACTTACCAATTATTAGATGGGATAGCTGCCTCAGTTTTTTTTTTTTTTTTTTTTTTTTTTTTTTAGGCTTTCTTTCTTTTATTTTTCACCTTGTGATCGTACTAGAAAGTCTGTTTTTTCAAAAGAACAAGCTACCCAACAAATGTTGCAGTTAAAGGGATGAGACAAACCTATTAACACTGACAATGATCAGCTTTTACTTATTTACCGCATTTATCGGCATATAACACGCATCGGCGTATAACACGCACCCCAAGTTTAGGAGGGCATTTTAAGGAAAAAAAGTTTTAGGAGGGAAGTTTAGGGGGGGAAAAAAACTTACATTTAAGCGTCATTTGCAGCTTGCCCAGCGTCATTTGCAGCCTTGCCCAGCGTCATTTGCAGCCTTGCCCAGCGTCATTTGCAGCCTTGACCAGTGACATTTGCAGCCTTGACCAGTGACATTTGCAGCCTGCCCAGTGTCATTTGCAGCCTTGCCCAGTGTCATTTGCAGCTTGCCCAGTGTCATTTGCAGCTTGCCCAGCGTCATTTGCAGCCTTGCCCAGCGTCATTTGCAGCCTTGCCCAGTGTCATTTGCAGCTTGCCCAGTGTCATTTGTAGCTTGCCCAGTGTCATTTGTAGCTTCCCCAGTGTCATTTGCAGCTTACCAGCGTCATTTGCAGCCTTGCCCATGTTTAAATTTCCCGCCGCCAAGACAGACCACGCGAGTGCCGCCGAAAAAGAACGAAACGCCGCTGAAAAAAAACGAGCCGCAGTCCCGCCTCACTGCTGTTTCGGGAGCGAGCGCAGGGAGGCAGGACTATGAACGGAGCCGAACAGTCGGCTCAGTCTTTTTCGACGGCGCTTCGGTCTTTTTCGGCGCCACTCGCTATTTTTGTCATTTTTTTGGGGGGGATCGGCGTATAACACACACCCACGACTTTCCCCCGATTTTAAGGCAGGGAAAGTGCCGATAAATACGGTATGTAAAACCTTTGTCCTAAAAGGAAAAACAATGTTTGTGTAACTACTTAAACAGTGTTAGCTGTAGAGTGTCTTCAATTTTTTTGTGTTTTAAACCGAGAAGCAAACATTTATTATAATGCAGCTTACCAATGCTTAGATGTTGTGGCTGCATTAATTTTCTTTTCTAAGCTTTCTTTTTTCTATTTTCATCTGGTGATCCAGCCAGCAAGTCTGTTGTTTTTCAGAAATGCAATCTCTCCCGGAGAATGTATCAGTTTACATGGATGAGACAAACCAATTAATACTGGCAGGGGTGCTTAAAATGATCAACATTTTATTTATTTATGTAAAACCTTTATCCCAAAAGGAAAAATCTGTTTGCTGGAACTGATTATAAAGTGTGAGCTGGAGTTTGGCTTCAATTTGTTAGTGTATGTAAAGTGATGGTAAAGTCTAATTTTTTTTTCAAAAATAACAAACATGTTATACTTACCTCTATGCAGTTGGTTTTGCACAGAGCAGCCCAAATCCTCCTCTTCTCGGGTCCCTCTTCGGCGCTCTGGCCCCTCCCCCCATGTTGAGTGCACCAACAGCAAGCAGCTTGCTATGGGGGCACCCGACCTGAGCTGCAGCTCTCTGTGTCCATTTAGACACTGAGCCACGGGCCAAACCCACCACCTCTCTCTTCTCATTGGCTCACTGACATTGATTGACAGGAGCAACAGCCAATGGTGCTTCACTGCTGTCTCAGCCAATCAGGAGGGAGAATCCCAGACAGCTGAGTCTCTTGTGCAACATTTCTGGATCAAGGTGGGGGTCAGGTAAGTATCAGGGGGGGCGCTGCAAACAGTAGGCTTTTTATCCTAATGCATAGAATGCATTAAGATAAAAAAACCTTCTGCCATTCACCCAGAGTTGTGTCTTACTAATAGGGATGGGCGAACGGTTCGGCCCAAGCATAAGTTCACTTTCGTTGTTCGGTCAACATCCACTCAAACGTGTCATTCGAACCGTTTGTTCGCCGCCCCCCCCCCCCCCCGAACCAACCACAATGCATTGCTGCGCTGAACAGTGCATTGCAAGCCCTGATTGGCTGAAGCAGTTAAAGCTTCAGCCAATCAGGCCACAGAGCACTGTCAGAGTCATGATTGGACACTGTCATCATGACTTTATCCAATCATGGCTCATTGCCGCCCCACAGTATAAAAGTATTCTTTCAATGGCAGCCATTTTTAGTGTGATTTCGGCGTGGAGAGAGATAGAACAGGGCTCTGTTCAGTGCTATTAGTTAGTTAGTGTGCTATACTGTGATATTTTGCTTCAATTGTCAGTGTAGAATATTAGTTTAGTGTCAGTCTAGGGATAGTGTGAGTGTAGTGAGGAGGACCATCATTCAGCTTTGCATAGTGTGCAGCTAGAGTAGGGAAAGTACAGATAGTTTCACTGTAGTGTAGTGAGACCGTGTCATTCATACATACATTAGTCTAGAGTAGGGACAGCTCAGATAGTTTCACTGTAGTGTAGTGAGACCGTGTCATTCATACATACATTAATCTAGAGTAGGGACAGCTCAGATAGTTTCAGTGTAGTGTAGTTAGACCCTGTCAGTAATCTTATCATTAGTGTATAGCTAGAGTAGGGACAGTTCAGATAGCGTCAGTGTAGTGACGGTTGAACACTGTCTATTTGATTGTGTTACTGACAGTTTAACGGCATTTACTTCTTTGTCCGTTACTGCCAGTTTAACGCCATTTACTTCTGTGCGTGTTACTGCCAGTTTAACGCCATTTACTTCTGTGTGCGGTACTGCCAGTATAATGTAATATAGTTCTGTGTGCGTTACTGCCAGTTTAACGCTGTATAGTTTGGTGCGTTACTGCCAGTTTAACATCATATAGTTCTTTGCGACACTGTATGTTTGGTGCAATATATTGCAGTATATTATAGTGTATCTGTGGAGTGTGTCTGTGTAGTGTAAGTTTTCAAATTAAAGTGCACCCAAGACCTCTTTACATTGATTAAAGTGCATTTACGTACAGATTTCAACATCTTCTTTACATTTGCTTAAAAGCACCGCCCCCTCCCTCCCAATAATGTCTGGGAGGACAACAAGGAGAGGCAGACGTTGCCTTGGCACTGTAAGGGGGGCAGCAACAAATGTGTCCACAGGCAAAGGTGGATGTAGTGGTCAGTCCTCAGGCAGGTCTTCATTTCCTCTATTTAGTGAGTTTGCCCATGCTATCCAGCCACAGCATGCAGAGGAGGTGGTGGACTGGCTTACTAAACCTTCCTCATACTCTGTTACACAAGCAGAGACAAGTGTGCAGTCCCCTGCAGTTGCCAGAGTGGATAAACCTGCCACCTTGTCCACATCTATTCCTGCCATAGCCCCAACATCAGCCATTGAGGAGTCAGCTGAGTTATTTGACCACAACGTCAGCCCCTTGTTCCTTGATGATGCCCAGTCATTACTGGATTCAGATGTTGGTTCTGAGGTTGAGGGTGACAGGAACATGAGCCTAGAGAGAGGGAGAAACACTGGTAGACAAATTGGCATTCATATTCCCCAAGCCGCAGCATATTGCCAAGTTGTCTCCAGTGGTAATGATGAAGATGGAGGAGATGATTATGATGACGATGAGGTCACTGATGCGCCTTGGGTGCCAGATAGAGCAGAGGAGGAAACGGAAGATGAGGTGGCACAACCCTAAGGAGGCCGAAATCAAGAAAGAGTAGAGAGCAGCCACCTTATTCCATCACATTCTGCAGCTGTTATCTCCTGGCCCACTCCCCAAAGCTCAGCTGTCTGGGCCTTTTTCAGCACATCTGCAGCAGATCGCACTGTTGCTATCTGCAAACTGCGTCTCAGGCACATCAAACGTGGCAAAAACACCAACCATTTGGGTACCACATGCTTAACAAGGCATATAACATCCAACCACTCAGCCCGTTGGCAAGAGCACCTAAAAGCCACACAAAAGGGGCACAAATCTGTCCCTCCTTCTCCTTACTCACTTCAGTCTGCCCCTGCTATACTGAGTCATTACCTCTCAGCAGCCTCCACTGACAGGGATGATGATATAGCACAGGGCGTCCCAGGTCCTAGCAGCACTTCTGCAGGCAGCACACCACCAGCTGTAGACTGTAGCCGGCAAATTTCTCTGCCCATCTGCTGTAGCGCAAAAAAAATACAGTTTCTGCCACCCACATGCCCAGTGTCTAAATGTAGGCTTGTCAAAGCTGTTGGCTCTCCAACTTCTGCCTTTCAGCCTGGTGGATTCTGCTCCCTTCCGTAAATTTGTACAAGGTTCCCAGTCGTTACTACTTTTCACGAAAGACCGTCCTTTTTTATTTTGTCAATGCTGCAGCGGCTATACATGCAGCAGAGGGCCGTCAACGAGTACCTGTGCGAATAAGGCACAACGACAGGCTCAGATCAACTCTGCTTTTTTCCCCACGCCAATGGCTGATGATTAAGGATGCATGCACTGTATTGTCACCATTTGAGGAGGCCACAAGGATGGTGAGCTGTGACAGTGCATGTATTAGTGTTACAATCCCTGTTGTGCTCCTGCTGGAGCAGACTCTGCGTGGCATTATGGACAGGGCTCTGGAGGCAGAGCAGCAAGAGGAAGAGGAGGACTTCCTTTCGTCTCAAGGCCCACTTTATCCAGACACCATCGTTCCTATGTCACAGAACACACAGGAGGAGAGAGGGGAGGAGGATGAGGAGGATGATTTCATAGGCTTTCATAGGCTTCGAAGAAGAGGAAGACATGTGTCAATCTGTAAGCGATGGCTTTCCAACCTTGGGACCCTTTGGAGTAGTACGTGGCTGGGAGGAGGAAGTTCCAGATGCTTTCAACCTGAGTGACCCTGAGGAGTCTGCTTTTCAAGCCTCTGCAAATTTGAGGCGCATGGGCAACCTCAGGCTTCAAAGCCTGAGAATGGGCCCAAGAATATGTGACATAAAGGAGAACGTCTAATGCCGCGTACACAGTTCGGACTTTGTCCGCCTTGTTACTTTCTAAATAAAATGACGGCGGCTGGTCGGCAAGTGGACCTAGTCCGGCGGGACTTCCCCACACACGCCCGGACTTCCGAGCGTGTGACTTGCCCACACACGCCCGGACTTCTCCGGCGGACAATCCGCTGGACAAAGTCCGCGGGACTTTTGAAAATGAACGGACTTGCCCACACACGGAGCAGTCCGTTCATTTAGAACGTAACTTCAGGTATACGTAGCTAGCGTAGGCAGTGAATGCCGGCGCACTAGCTCCGTCACCTGGCATGGATTTAAAGTGACTCCCCACGCCGAAAAACGGCGTGGGGGTCCCCCCCAAATCCATCTCAGACCCTTATCCGAGCACGCAGCCCGGCAGGCCAGGAAAGGGGTGGGGACGAGCGAGCGCCCCCCCCCCCCTCCTGAGCCATACCAGGCCGTGTGCCCTCAACATGGGGGGTGCCCTGGGGAAAGGGGGGCCGTGCGGCCCCCCCACCCCAAAGCACCTTGTCCCCATGTTGATGAGGACAAGGGCCTCTTCCCGACAACCCTGGCCATTGGTTGTCGGGGTCTGCGGGCGGGGGGCTTATCGGAATCTGGGAGCCCCCTTTTATAAGGGGGCCCCCAGATCCCGGCCCCCCACCCTATGTGAATGAGTATGGGGTACGATGTACCCCTACCCATTCACCTAAGGTGTAAAATGTAAAGTAAAAAAACACACAATTTTGAAAAAATATTTTATTGCACTGCTCCGGGGGTCTTCTTCCGTCTTGGGGGTCTTCTCGCCGGACTCCTCCGCCATTTACCTAGCTCTTTTACCGAGCGGAGAAGTCCGGCTACCTTCTTCGTCGTCGCCGCCGTCGTCTGGGGGTCTCGATCCGCCTTCGGGGGTCTTCGGGGGTCTTCCAGGGTCTTCCGGGGTCTCTTCTGTTCTTGCCGCGGTCGTCGTTTTCTGCGCCGCCGGCGCCTTCTTCTTCTTCTTCTTCTTCCGATGTTGACCGTCGCTCTCTCTGGCCGGAATGCCAGAGCCGCGCTGTGCTGGGACTTATATAGGGACAAGGGGACAGGGTCACATGCTCATGTCACATGGTGACCCCGCCCCCTTGTGATGTCACAGTCCCAGCATCCTCCGGGACTGTGACATCACAAGGGGGCGGGGTCACCATGTGACATGAGCATGTGACCCTGTCCCCTTGTCCCTATATAAGTCCCAGCACAGCGCGGCTCTGGCATTCCGGCCAGAGAGAGCGACGAGTCAACATCGAAGAAGAAGAAGAAGAAGAAGGCGGCGCCGGCGGCGCGGAAAACGACGACCGCGGCAAGAACAGAAGAGACCCCGAAAGACCCCGGAAGACCCCCGAAGACCCCCGAAGGCGGATCGAGACCCCCAGACGACGGCGGCGGCGACGACGAAGCAGGTAGCCGGACTTCTCCGCTCGGTAAAAGAGCTAGGTAAATGGCGGAGGAGTCCGGCGAGAAGACCCCCAAGACGGAAGAAGACCCCCGGAGCAGTGCAATAAAATATTTTTTCAAAATTGTGTGTTTTTTTACTTTACATTTTACACCTTAGGTGAATGGGTAGGGGTACATCGTACCCCATACTCATTCACATAGGGTGGGGGGCCGGGATCTGGGGGCCCCCTTATAAAAGGGGGCTCCCAGATTCCGATAAGCCCCCCGCCCGCAGACCCCGACAACCAACGGCCAGGGTTGTCGGGAAGAGGCCCTTGTCCTCATCAACATGGGGACAAGGTGCTTTGGGGTGGGGGGGCCGCACGGCCCCCCTTTCCCCAGGGCACCCCCCATGTTGAGGGCACGCGGCCTGGTATGGCTCAGGAGGGGGGGGGGGCGCTCGCTCGTCCCCACCCCTTTCCTGGCCTGCCGGGCTGCGTGCTCGGATAAGGGTCTGAGATGGATTTGGGGGGGACCCCAACAGCGTTTTTCGGCGTGGGGAGTCCCTTTAAATCCATGCCAGGTGACGGAGCTAGCGCGGCGGCATTCACTGCCTACGCTAGCTACGTATACCTGAAGTCACGTGCTAAATGAACGGACTTTCCGATGAGCGGCAAGTCCGTTCATTTTCAAAAGTCCGGCGGACTAGCCTACTAACGGCGGGATTGTCCGCCGGACTGCCAGATTGTCCGCCGGACTGCCAAGTCCGGCGGACAATTTTAAAACAAAACTTAAAACCTAGTCCGCCGGACTTTTGGCGCCAAAAAGTCCGCCGACGCCCACACACGAGGGGATTGTCCGGTGGACTTGAGTCCAGCGGATAATCCCGCGGGATAATCCCTTCGTGTGTACGCGGCCTTCGTGTGTACGCGGCATCACTAGAAATTGTTGATGTTAGGGTACAACTACCAGTCACATCATTTCTAGGGCCCACACTGGCCTACATTTTGCAAAATCAGATTTTGTATTTAATGTATTTCTCTTGTATCTATTTGGATATGTGTCTATTTGAGATGGAGAATGCCCACCCAAATGCCCTGCTCTTTTCCAACACATGGCACCTCCACCTTTGGAAAGAAAAAGGTCTCTGATGTCCATTCCAGGTTATTTTGTTCTTTTAAACACAGAAGCAATTGCACAACATAGAGGAGAGGGATGGGGAAATAGCTGTGCTGCTTCCAAACCACCTTTGACATGCCAGGGTTTTTATGCAGTTCCAAGATGCCAGTTCTTGCCTTGTGCCACAACGTATCCACTTTTCACAAGTGAAGGTAAGTGGAGGATGTGAAGATGGCTTCCTCCCAACAGGATCCGTAAGCAGTACCACTCTTGTACAATGACATTGAGATATGAGTCACATTGCAGAATAGGCTTTCAATTAGTGCAGGCTAGTTAGAGTTTGGGAAATCACTTTATCATACTTCAGGAGTGAAACAAACATATTGGTTGCAAACACATGCTGATTAGCACAGTATCTGTACTTCATGTGGAGCATACAGGACAATTTGGGTCCATGTCTGTCATTGGGCACCTATAGACTCGGGAGAGCCATGTGTGTGCATGCTGGTGTGCATATTTTTTTTTTTTTTGTTGATGTTAGCAGACAATCACAAAGTTAAAAAAGATGTTCCTAATTTATGGAATTACAAACAGCTTTGCTTCCTTTGACAGGGAGCTGTGATTGTTCTCCAGGTATCACATGGGTACTGGTTAAGGCACACACCTGTGACTGCAGAAAGTCCTTCTGAACAGGTATTCCAGGGTCCAACTTGTGCTTATTCGGCTAAAGAACAAAAAAAAGTACAAACAACAAAATCATAGCAGAATTAATTTCATACTATACAGGTTAGCTCTCTCTCTAACAGGGGCACACACACAAACACCTGACAGCTGTTCTACTCCCTCTCCACTCCATGTCAGAAAAGAAACAATGCTTGCCATTTATCTTGGGGTCGTGCTGCCCAATGGCATCATATTGACGGCAGACTCCATATAATGCCAAGAACAGCTGTCAGACATTTCTTAGTGTCTGGGTCCATGTCATGTAGAGATTTCAATGTTTTTTTTATTTAAAATTCACAACTAGGTAAGATTACTTACATGTAAAGTATCCGCTGATCAGCTCAGCTCGAGTAGCCAATCCTGCCTCAGTACTCTCCCTTCTGGCGACTGCCAGCTGATGGACCTCGGGCTCCCTATCCTCAGAAGGCTCCCAGGATTCATTCCTTAACAAGCAGATGTTATGTAACACACAGCAGGCAAGAATGATCCTGCCAGTCTTCCAAGGAGAGTACAGGATTTCTCCCCCAGGCTTGGCCAGGCACATAAATCCGCTCTTGAGAAGGCCAAATGTGGTCTCCACAATGCCTCTTGATTTTTTATGTGCCTTATTGTATAGGCGCTCTGCCTGGCTCTGTGGGTACTGTGAGCCATCAGCCACGCCAGCTGCGGGTAACCAGAATCGCCTGCCAAAAGAAAAAAATAATTTTGTAAATAGCATTTTTGCAATGTACCTTCCCCAATACATCACTCACAAAAAGTGAAATTCAAGAGTTAGGTTCTTTTTCCATAAAGTTCAAAGCTTACACTATACATGTACCTAAGGGTGCTCTGTTTAAAAGGTTTGTCAAAGTCAGACAAGATTTGTTATTCTAGGTTGACCTTCAACATGTTATCTGATTGGTTTCTATGCAGAAGTGAGGCTTATTTTGCAATCTCCAGCTTTGGCAAATTAAGGAGTTAATTTACTAAAGCTGGGGAGTACAAAATCAGGCTTACTTCTGTCTAGAAAGCAATCTGATTCCAGGTTTTAGTGCCAATTTAACTAGCTGAGGTGAGAAGCTGATTGGCTACAATGCAGAGCTGCAGCAGATTCGGAGTGCACCAGTTTGAGCTAATCTACCCTTAAGCCATTCATGTCAATATAGCAGAACTAAATGATGCGCAATACTCCTTGGGGTTGATTTACTAAAACTGGCGAGTGGTAAATCTGGTGCAGCTCTGCATATAAACCAATCCAGGTTTATTTTGACAAAGCTTAATTAAACAAGCTGAAGTTAGAAGCTGATTGGCTGCCATGCACAACTGCAACATATTTTGCACTCTCCATTTTTTTTTAAATCAACCCCCTTATTCTTTGGTGTACCTTGTTGTACAGGTGCTCTGCCTGGCTTTGGGGGTACCTGTAATTGAAACTAAACCTGGAACAGACAGATAGGGTTTTTTCTTTCATAAATCTAGGCCAGGGTTACTTCCAATGACATGTTGTTATGTGATCTGTTCTTCAAACAACATGCACAGCTCATTTAAATTTATAAAAAATTTAGGCAAAAAAAAGTCTCAACATTATACGTTACCAAGGAGCCATCCTAAGGGCATTTGACCACTCTCAAACTTCTCATATAGTATAGTCTGTCGGAGAATGAATGCGTCATGACATGACCCTGGTAAAACCGGTTGTGGACTCATGATACGCTGTCTGGCGTCACACACACACAATTTGCACATTGAGAGAGTGGTACTGCTTACAGTTCCTCTAGTCCACTTCACATCTCTTGGGGGGCCTGATTGCAACACGAGCGCAATCAATGGGCCCTAGGATCTGTGGAAATTGGGCATGCTGGTAGAAAGCCACCTTTACATTGGTCCACTTATCTTTAGTTTATGGCCAGTGGATAAATTGGGGCACACGGTCAAGAATGGCATTAATGACCTGTATAAACACCCTGGACACAGTGGGTTGGCTGATTCCCAATATAAGGGCAGAGGTGGTTTGGAAGCTGCCACAGCCCAAAATATAGAGGGTGGTCAGCAACTTGACCATCCCAGGCACTGCATGGCTTCGGGATGTAGCTGGCTCTAGTTTATCCACTAGAAGGCCATACAGGTAGAGAATTGCTCCTCTGGTCAACTGGATTCTGGTACGGACATCCAAGTCCCATATGTCTCCCAAAAAAGGCAGTGGCATAAAGAGCGTGGTTGGCGAAGGGGTTGAAGAGCCACAGCATGTTCTCCTGCTTCCTCTTCCTGTAGTAACTCATCGGCTATAGCTCAGAAACCAAACAAATTCCCATTTGAACAACATCATCATAACTTAATGGATCCAGAGAGTCCACCATAAGATCCTCAATTGCGTGTTCTTGCTCCTGTGCCATAATATCAGCAAACAGAAAAGATGAGCAAAATGGCCATATGTCAATGCGCACATTTATAAGCAACATGGCCATGCCTGCGGCCCGTGCGCCATGCCCTTCTAGTGTATAAGTAGAGCAATGGCTGCTGGTCATTCTCTCTTTTGGATGCGGAATGTGACACAGAATTGAGTTCTATACACCGCCACATCACCACCTTCATTAGAAAGGTAAATCACATATTTAACTATAACCTGCTACAAATAACTATTTAATTAGGATGTACTGCCAAAGTACATTTTACCTAAAGTGTTTGTGGTGCTCCAAATTTTTAATTGTTTGTTACCCACTCCTCACTCCCATGTTGTGTTTGTATTAGCATAAATCTGAATTGGTGTTCTCCCCCCCCCCCCCCCAAGATAAAATGGTGTGTTGGAGCCTGGTAAGAAGTCACATTTTAGACTAATCTGCTTCTTTATACAAACTTGGCTTCTGTTTGTTTGGCAGGCTGAGCTCCACCAGAGTTAGCAATATGCATATTTAGGCAATAATCCAAAATGTAACTATACCCTTGCTGTGAAATATCTAACCCTCCCAAACATGCCTGTTCTGGCTAAGACAAGATACGTCAGGTTAGTTTGATTTATTTTATAACTTACCTTCTCTGTGTGAAATGTGCCTCATTGCAGACACACAAATAATATGCCAGTGTGAGCAGACCCATAGTAGTTTCTAAATAAGCCTCTAACATTGAGCAGCATTTTTTCATTAAATTAATGGCTGCAGGTGTTCGATTTTCACCTCCCTCAATTCTTTTTGTGTTTGCATCCCTTTGCCTGTGAATTTACATAGTTCTAAGGCCAGGACAGTGGTTAAGTGAGTTTGTACACCTACACTCACTGCATTGAGTCTGCATATTAGCCGTGTGGCTTTGGGTTGTACAGAAACTCTCTTTGCCTCTACAAATCTCCAGACATGTTGGCTAAGAATTAAGGCTGAGGTCTAAATGTCCCCTAGTATATTTGAGTATGAATGGGAGTTAGACAGACAAGTTTGTTATTTCTTCGAGGGCAGCCCAGGGACAATCCTTTGCAGCTTTTTGGTCCATCTTGGAAGATTATTTTGAACAGGGTGGTTTTAGGGCGACAAGGAGCACATGGATTGTAATGTGCGGCTGGGTAATTGTTCCATGCAGCAAAAAGGTTCCTGCATCATTTTTGCTCTGCAGGGGCTGGTCAAGTGCATGTTGGTTATCAAACATGTAGTTTCATGGTTCTTGCAGCAGCTGAGGGGGAAGGCTATGGAGTTTATGAACTTGCTTTCACTATGGGGTAGCCAGCCTTATCATCTGCTCCCTCTATTACACCTTCCTCAATTATTTCCTGTGGCCATTCTGCCTTGGTGTTCATTTAAATTTGGCCTTGAGTTGTTTGCATAGCCTCTTCAAATAGTAGGGTTCATTTACTAAAACTGGCAAATGCAAAATCTGATGCAGCTGTGCATGGTAGCTAATCAGCTTCTAACTTCAGCCTGTTCAATTAAGCTTTGAGAATAAAACCTGGAAGCTGATTGGTTTCTATGCAGAGCTGCACCAGAGTTTGCACTTTCCATTTTTAGTAAATCAACCCCAATGTCTTCTCTGACATCCCTTTAGCTGTGCGCATTTAAGCATCCCCATGGGTCCCCTCTGCTCTAAAAAATGTAGGGAGACATGGCATCCCCTGCACCCCCACTATCCCACCATAATATGTGCTAGCTACTTCTGTCTGCCCCAGGCTGAACTCACATGTGTTGCATGTGGCCTGCAAATTGAATCACCATGTTGTCAAGTGAGCTTTGCACTTTTGGTCAGAAACATGTTCAAACAAGCACACCATTATACACAGCCTTCCCCCAGATGCGGCATGTTGAGTCTATTACAGGGATGGGCCGAAAACCCTCCTGTTTGGTTGACAGCAAAACTACCAAATAGGGGAAATGTTCGAACCTGAACAGCAAAACCCATTGAAGTCCATGTGAGCCAAACAGGAACAATCAAAGGCTTTGAAGGCATATGTGCAAGTAATTGTCCAGAAAAGTAGTATTGTGGGTTTGGGTACTGCCTTGGGGGCCAGGTCTGAATTCATACATTAAATAATATTGTATTTTCATGAGCAGTGTTTTTAATGATGCTTAAAGTGCAACAATGAAGAAAAACTTATTTTAAATATCATGCATGGTGGGTCCCCTTACTGTGCCTGTAAGTTGGTGCATTTGGGCATATACACAACATGCTACAGCAAAAATGACATTTGTAAAGAAAACCAAAAGAGTGAAATTCCCTTTAAAATTACTTGTGGGTCCAATTACTGGCAGCCACAAGAAAAAAGGGCTTTGAGCTCCCCCCCCCCCCCAGTCCATACCAGGCCTGTTGGTGGATTAACATTGAGGGACACTTTTATAATTTTGAGATAACATTTTAGACTAAACGATTTTGAAAACTGTCTCTTGTGTTTTGTAAAAATTGTGGAATCTTTTTTTGGTAAAGGTGTATGGGTATGATATACCCAATACCTATTCACATAGGGAGGGTCAGTATCTGGATGCCCCCTTTATAAAGGGTGTTTAAAGATTCTGAGAAGCCCTCAACCCACAGACCTCCACAACCACAGCCCAGGGTTGTTGGAAAGAGTCCCTTGTCCCCATTAACATGGTGACAAGGTGCTTTGGGGTGCGGGGCGCAGAGCCCCCCTGCCACAAATCACCCACCCTCCATGTTGAGGTCATGTGGCCTGGTATAGTTCAGTAAGGGGGAGGGCATTTGCTCATACCTTCCCCTTCCCTGACCTGCTGGGCTGCATGCTTGAATAAGGGTCTGGTATGGATTTTGGGGGTGAGCCCATGTCATTTTTTTAAACTTTTTTGAAGGGCATTTTGACATTTTTGGGATTCAGCTGTCAGTGAGAAAATACATTGACAGCTGCTGACTCATCGGTTGTTAAGGATGTGGTGGCTAGATTCCTGGCCCTGTCCCTTAACAACCATCTTACCCTGCGCCCTGATTGCTTAGCACAATCAGGGCACAGAATGCACTGTGCAGTGCTTAGTGTATTGCAGGGTGTGTGTTTGGGCCAACACCTGGCGAACACCCTTTGGTTAAAATGCACAATCTGGTTTGGTTTTCCCCCTCCTAATTTCTCAATTCCCCTTTATTAGTGGCTCCCTTTCTTTGGAAATGTGAGTATCTGCCCCCCCCCCCCTTCACCCTCTTGGTGGCAGGTTGCATTTGTAGGAATCTATTGTTTCCCTCTTTGTTGTTTTTACATTGCAGAATCTCGTTTCTCTAGGGTGGCACATCAAATTGTGGCCTGGGTCATTGTGGGCGGCTCCCTTTCTTTGGAAATGTGAGTATCCCCCCCCCTCCACCCCCTTGGTGGCAGGTTGCATTTGTAGGAATCCATTGTTGCCCTCTTTGTTGTTTTTTCATTGCAGAATCACATTTCTCTGGGGCTGCACACCAGATTGTGGCCTTTCCCTTGCTTGGCAGCTCCATTTTATGCCCAGAGTGAGTATTTCCTGATTCCCTCTCCAAGCTGGCATGTTGTGTTGGGACTCCCTTTCCTTATAACCAGGTTTCCTTTTTCTATTTTTCTCTTTTCAGATACTCTCATTTTGCCTCTTGGTTTAATACATCCCCACACAACTTGACTGCTGCTGTATGTTTTTTTTTACCTGCCTGCTGCTATCCAGACCTTCTGCCTCCTTTTCTGGTTTTGCCATGGCCCCCACAGGAAGGCCAAGGGGTTCAAGGTTATCTGGCCGTGGTGCGGTTAGGACTCCTGCTGTAGGCGGGAGGGGTGAATTTTCCTCCAGAGGATGGCAGGTGGCATATATGAGCAGGCTGAATGCACACAAGTTGATTGATCTCTGCCAGGAGAACACAATGGCTTCACGGGAGGGATTCCCCATCAACAATTATAATAATATTAATTAATAGCACAGCTTTAGACAAAATCAACCATACCACAAACATTTTTCAATCCAGAACGCCAAAAGAAAAGGGGAGCTAGTGGACTATTGCGGTACTTGGTATATGTAATTAGCTCACTATGTGAAACAGATATAAAAGTTTTAAACCATTTATTACAAAAAGACAAAAATGAAAACAAAATCTATACACAACATATATACTAAAAACTGTACATATAATGGATGATTTCAATGTTTCATGACTAGTTTCGCCACTAAGTGGCTTCTTCAGAACATATGTACATCTGAAAAACAAATTCACAGATATAATACATTACAGTATATCATGATGCCAAACTAGCATCAGGGATGCATGGGAAAAGGGGTTCAATATATAAATTGGTTACCTTACCCAAATTGAGTACGGTCAGAGTATAGCGAGCGCACTCAGGCACAGTCTTCCACGGCGACTGGGGGAGAAGGTAAAAGCCAAGCCAGGCAGATATGGTCTGATGGGGAGTAATATATGTAGCAACTGGTGGTTAGTATGACTAAACATGTGTGGTGTATAACCATCACCGTGTACCACCCAGGGTAGGTAGGGTATGTGGTATGGTTGGGGACAAGGGTATCACCAGAGTGAAGGATCAGTTCAAATGAAGTGAAAAAGGGGGGGGCGTGAAAATAGTGGGTAGAAAGTGATGGTGTCATTGGGAAAAGTGGAATGGCTGGTAGGGCCTACACACCGTGGAAATTACACGGTTATGTGAAAATAGGTGAATTGGATCACATCTTAGAAATCAAGGTCACGGGAAAAACAGGACTGCAGCAATAATGAGGTTGTGTAAATAAAGTGGTACATGTCTGGGCCCTTGGGAGTGAGGTTTGTAATACAGCCAGTATCAACATCCCAAAATATAAATGATATCCGTGAAAATATATAAGGAAAGGACAACACACTGTGTGCTGTGAGACGTGTGGTGAGAAAAGAGAATGGTTGGGCCACTTGCTAGGTAGACCAAGTTTAAGTGTATCAAATAAGGGATAGTGAGGGGATGGAAGGAGGCAGGATGAAAAAAGGGGAAAAGAAGGGGGAGGAGGGGGAGGAAAGAAGAGGGGGGGTGGGGGAGGGGGAGAGGAAAAAAGGAAGGGGAGAAGAGTGAGGAAGCAAGCCGGGGAAGACCTGCCTCCTTCCATCCCCTCACTATCCCTTATTTTATACACTTAAACTTGGTCTTTCCACAGTGGAAACTACCTAATTACACATGCTAACAAAGTAACTATCATAAACTATATATACTATACACAAAAAAAGGGGAGAGATCTGATAAGGCTGGGTCATGTTGAAGGTACAAGCAACAGCAGGTGAGATGGGTCAGAATGAGTACCAGAGTAGGGATCAGGTACAAGGGGAACAGGTAGCGGCAACAGGATTAGAATAACAATTTAAGGGGAGCAGGTACAGAAGGAGGGTCACTGATTCAAGGGGATCAAGATCAGGATGTTTGCACAGAGCAGACCACTGAGGCATGCTGGAAAGCTAGAGGAGGGGTTAAATATCCTACCAGCAGCCAGCATCAGGTGGAGACTATTTGCTTATCTGTTGGCTTCTGGGAGATGCCTGCTGGTGGACACTGGAACTGCACCCTTAGGACCTGGCAACCACAGTGCCGCCAGTAGGTGATCCAGTTCCTGACACCATGCAAACACAGAAAAAAACAAAAAGAGGCACTACATGTAGTCAGGCACCCAGCCCTACCCTTAAAAAAAAAGGGATTATTCAAAAACGGCGAGAAATTCACAAATCTGTGCCTAGCACTGCTAAATCTCTCATCAGTTCTGCTTTTATTCAGTGACCACTTTGTGTACATCATTAATGATCCTGTTACTAATGTGCATTTCAATTTAAATAGAGTCTTTTAGCCAGCAGAGCCAATGTGGTGACAGATACTTTAAAATAAAAGGAATAATCATTTAATCCTTGCAGTCAATGGTAATTCACAGGAAATATTACTATTAAATTGCAGTAATTGACTTTCTGTGCAGATTTCATGTATAAAATAGAGTCAATGAACTGTTCTATTCATTAAGGCTAATATGGACCTAAGTACAATGTACAGAGGATGGCGCTGACTAATATATCATACACCTGGAGCCTGCTGGATGGAGCTCAGTATTCACTAAATGCTGATTATTGCTGTGTCGTTTGCTGGCATTATGAAGACATGGAATCACAAAATCTCTTCTTTTTTTTTAAGTCACTAATACGCTCAGTTGAATGGATACAAATGTGATAACTGTGCAAAGAAGTCAGCTGGAGAAGCAGAAGATGAGATTTCTAAAAGCATTTCACACACAAGCAGATAAGGAATAAGCCAACTGATGGATAGCCTGGCAGGCATCGCATACATGAAGTGTTTTGTCGTCCATGGCAACCAATTACATTCCAACTGGCATATTCCGAGGGCAGGTCATAAAATGAGTAGAAAAAAATATGACTGAGTAGAAAAAAAGTCAGCTACAGAAGAAAAAGATTAGTGATTGCAAAATGAGCAAACAGTGTGTTCATGTAGCGGGGAAAGCAAATAGAGTTCTAATGGGGGGGGGGGGGGGGCAACAAAATGGTGAAAGGACTGAGAGATAAAACATATCAGTAGAGGGTGTAGGAGCTTAATATGTACAGCCTTAAGGAAAGAAGGGAAAGGGAGGGATATGACTGAAACCATTTAAATGCATTAAAGATGAATTCCAGGTATTGAAATGTATAAATACTTACATTGGTCCAGCTTGGAACAAGTGTAAGGCTTACCACAGGTCAGCCTGTATTTGAAGGAGGAGTCAGGCTGCATAAAGCCTGCCCTCCTTTGCCTCCTTCCTTGTGGTCGTAGGCTCTCGTGTCCCACCCACCCATTCCCCTTTTCTTTTGCTTTTCATTTCATTTCACTTCATACTTGGGTATGCCCCCTTTTAAGTATACTGACCACTAGGGATGAGCCGAACACCTCCCTGTTCGGTTCTCACCAGAACCTGCGAACAGACCTAAAGTTCGTGTGAACTTTAGAACCCTATTAAAGTCTATTGGACTTGAACGTTCAAAATCAAAAGTGCTAATTTTAAAGGCTTATATTCAAGTTATTGTCATAAAAAGTGTTTGGGGACCTGGGTCCTGCCCCAGGGGACATGTATCAATGCAAAAAAAACTTTTAAAAACTGCAGTTTTTTCGGGAGCAGTGATTTTAATAATGCTTAAAGTGAAGCAATAAAAGTGTAATATTCCTTTAAATTTCGTACCTGGGGGGTGTCTATAGTATGCCTGTAAAGGGGCGCATGTTTCCCGTGCTTAGAACTGTCCCTGCACAAAGTGTCATTTCTGCAGGAAAAAAAGCTATTTAAAATCACTCGCGGCTATAATGAATTGTCGGCTCCCGTAATACAGAGAACAGTCATTGAAAGTCACGGAAACCTGGGTTACATCAGAGGGGGCATGGGTCACCCATACGTCACGGGAAGCCTGAGTTTCCCCTTGCATCAGAGGGAGGCGGTCCTCCTCTGCTAAGACGGGATTCCCGCAGTGTCTCCATGGAGACAGGATGCGCTGCGCTGGACGTCGTCAGAAGAGATCAGCCATCGCTGGAACCCGGAGAAGAGATCACCAATCGCTGGATAGCAAGAGTGGATTACCACCGCTGGAATCTTTTTTACATTTTTTAAATTTTTAATAAAGGACTTTTCCCAACGGTGTCTGTGTGTTTTTAAACAATTTTTTACACTTTCTTTGTGAAATGGTAGGGGTACTTTTGTACCCCCTTACCATTTCAAACAGGGAGGGGATCTGGGTGTCCCCTTGTTAAAGGGGGATCCAGATTTTGATAAGCCCCCCGCCCGCAGACCTCCACAACCACCGGGCAAGGGTTGTGGGGATGAGGCCCTTGTCCTCATCAACATGGGGACAAGGTGCTTTGGGGGGGTCACAGACCCCCAAAGCACCCTCCCAATGTTGAGGGCATGTGGCCTGGTACGGTTCAGGAGGGAGGGGGCGCTCTCTCGTCTCCCCCTCTTTTCCTGCGGCCTGCCAGGTTGTGTGCTCAGATAAAGGGTCTGGTATGGATTTTTGGGTGGAACTCCACTTTTTTTTTTAAATTTTGCGTGGAGTTCCCCTTAAAATCCATACCAGACCTGAAGGGTCTGGTATGGATATTTAGGGGGAACCCTGCGTAATTTTTTTTTTTTAATTTGACCTGGGGTTCCCCTTAATATCCATACCAGACCTGAAGGGCCTGGTAATTGAATTTGGGGGGAACCCCACACTTTTTTGTTATCAATGACTTTCAATGACTGTTCTCTGTATTACGGGAGATAACAATTCATTATAGCCGCAAGTAATTTTTAATAGCTTTTTTTCCTGCAAAAATTACACTTAAACTAAACTACACTGTGCAGTGACAGTTCTAAGCACGGGAAACATACGCCCTTTTACAGGCATACTATAGACACCCCCCAGGTACGAAATTTAAAGGAATATTACACTTTTATTGTTTCACTTTAAGCATTATTAAAATCACTGCTCCTGAAAAAATGGCCATTTTTAAAAGTTTTTTTTTTTGCATTGATACATGTCCCCTGGGGCAGGACCCAGGCCCCCAAACACTTTTTAGGACAATAATTTGCATATAAGCCTTTAAAATTAGCACTTTAGATTTCTCCCATAGACTTTTACAGGGTGTTCCGCGGCTTTTCAAATTTTCCGCGAACACCCCAAATTGTTCACTGTTTGGTGAACATGCGAACAGGCAATGTTCGAGTTGAACATGAGTTCGACTCAAACTCGAAGCTCATCCCTACTGACCACGTGACCCCGGCATACTTCAGGTCAATGTTCTCATTTGCTCTTTCTTCCTTTCCTATACTATCCACAGTTTGACTCCGAGTACAATGTAAGTATGTATATGTGATTCTTGTGAGATGCCTGTGGAAGCTGAAAATCACTGTAGTAAGCACCGCTCAATGAATGCAAAGTGTTCTCTAATCAATGAGGCTGGGTGGGGACATCACAAACTGCACACTGCCCAATCAGAGAACAGTTTGCATTCATTGAGAAAATGTAAAGAGTTCTTTGATTGGAGCCCATGACAAGCAAGCAACCTCCGGTGTTCACTAAGCAGCAGGGCAGCTGCTCATCATGAGACCCGAAAGCTAGTGGAGATGACTGTAGTAGCAGTGCCTCCTACAGTGATTTCCAACCTCCATGGAGATCCCACAAGTACTGTAAGGCACATATATACTCACATTAGAGTTGCCACCTCATCCCTTTAAACCCAAACACATATTAATTACACAGGTTCTGTGGCTGATTAAGGTGGTAATTAATCTCACTTGGTGCCTTATCTGCATTAAATTAGCCTCAGAGCCTGTGTAATTCATATGTGTTCGGGTTTAAAGGGATGAGGTGGCAACCCTAACTCACACTCAATTGTAGGCAGCTGGTAAAAAAGTTAACCACTTCAGCCCCGGACCATTTGGCAGCCAAAGGACCAGAGGTCTTTTTTCAATTTCGCACTGCACTACTTTAACTGGTAATTGCGCGGTCATGCAATTTTGTAACCAAACGAAATTTGCGTCCTTTTCTTCCCACAAATAGAGCTTTCTTTTGATGGTATTTGATTGCCTCTGTGATTTTTATTTTTTGCGATATAAAAACGGAAAAAGAGCGAAAATTTTGAAAAAAAAAAAAAAGAGATTTTCTACTTTTTGTTATAAAAAAAATCTAATAAACTCAATTTTAGTCAAACATTTGGGCCAAAATGTATTCAGCCACATGTCTTTAGTAAAAAAAAATGCCAATAAGCGTATATTTATTGGTTTGCGCAAAAGTTATAGCGTCTACAAACTAGAGTACATTTTCTGGAATTTACACCGCTTTTAATTTATGACTGCCTATTTCATTTCTTGAGGTGCTAAAATGGCAGGGAAGTACAAAACCCCCCCAAATGACCCCATTTTGGAAAGTAGACACCCCAAGCTATTTGCTGAGAGGCATGTTGAGCCCATTGAATATTTTTTTTTTTAGTCCCAAGTGATTGAATAAAGACAAAAATAAAAAAGATTTTTTTTTTTTTCAAAAAGTTGTCACTAAATGATATATTGCTCACACATGCCATAGTTATATGTGGAATTGCACCCCAAAATACATTTTGCTGCTTCTCCTGAGTATGGGGATACCACATGTGTGGGACTTTTTGGGAGCCTAGCCGCGTACGGGGCCCCGAAACCCAAGCACCGCCTTCAGGATTTCTAAGGGTGCAAATTTTTGATTTCACTCCTCACTACCTATCACCGTTTCGAAGGCCATAAAATGCCAAAATAGCACAAAACCCCCCCAAATGACCCCATTTTGGAAAGTAGACACCCCAAGCTATTTGTTGAGAGGCATGGTGAGTATTTTACAGCTCTCATTTGTTTTTGAAAATGAAGAAAGTAAAGAAAAAAAAACATTTTTTTTTTTTTTTTTTTCAATTTTCAAAACTTTGTGACAAAAAGCGAGATCTGCAAAATACTCACAATACCTCTCAGCAAATAGCTTGGGGTGTCTACTTTCCAAAATGGGGTCATTTTGGGGGGTTTTATGCCATCTGGGCATTCCATGGCCTCCGAAACTGTGATTGGCAGTGAGAAGTGAAATAAAAAAATTACACCCTTAGAAAGCCTGAAGGCGGTGATTGGTTTTTGGGGTTCCGTACGCAGCTAGGCTCCCAAAAAGTCCCACACATGTGGTATCCCCGTACTCAGGAGAAGCAACAGAATGTATTTTGGGGTGTATTTCCACATATGCCCATGACATGTTTGAGCAATATATCATTTAGTGACAACTTTTTGTAAAAAATATATATATATATTTTTTTTTTTCATTATTCAATCTCTTGGGACAAAAAAAAAAAATATTTAATGGGCTCAACATTGCTCTCATCAAATAGCTTGGGGTGTCTAGTTTCCAAAATGGGGTCATTTGGGGGGGGTTTGAACTGTCCTGGCATTTTATGCACAACATTTAGAAGCCTATGTCACACGTCACCCACTCTTCTAACCACTTGAAGATAAAGCCCTTTCTGACACTTTTTGTTTACATGAAAACATATTTTTTTTTTGCAAGAAAATTACGTTGAACCCCCAAACACTATATATAATGTTAAAGCAAAGGCCCTACAGATTAAAATGGTGGGTGTTGCATTTTTTTTTTTCCACACAGTATTTGCGCAGCGATTTTTCAAACGCATTTTTTGTGGAAAAAAATACACTTTTTTTTATTTTAATGCACTAAAACACACTATATTGCTCAAATTTTTGATGAAATAAAAAATATGATCTTAGGCCGAGTACATGGATACCAAACACGACATGCTTTAAAATTGCGCACAAACACGCAGTGGCGACAAACTACATACATTTTTAAAAGCCTTTAAAAGCCTTTACATGATACCACATTAGATTCACGGAGGAGGTCTACTGCTAAAATTACTGCCCTCGATCTGACCTTCGCGGTGATACCTCACATGCATGGTGCAATTGCTGTTTACATATGACGCCAGACCAACGCTTGTGTACGCCTTTGCGCAAGAGAAGGGGGGGCAGGGGTGCTTTTTTTTTTTTTTTTGTTTTTTTTTTTATTTATTTAGCTTTTTTATTTTATTTTTAAACTGTTCCTTCCATTTTTTTTCTTTGTTATGATTTTTATTGTTATCTCAGGGAATGTAAATATCCCCTATGATAGCAATAGGCAGTGACAGGTACTCTTTTTTTGAAAAAATTGGGGTCTATTAGACCCTAGATCTTTCCTCTGCCCTCAAAGCATCTGACCACACCAAGATTGGTGTGATAAAATGCTTTCCCAATTTCCCAATGGCGCGGTTTATATCCGGGAGGGGGGACATTCCCTCCCACTGCTTGTAAAAGCAGTCTAGAGGCTAATTACCCGCTAGAATTGCTTTTACATGAAAGCCGATCACTGGCTGAAAAGAATGATACCAAGATGATACCTAAACCTGCAGGCATCATTCTGGTATAACCATTCAAAGTCCAGCAACATACTGGACATATATTGTAATCTTTTTTTTTTCATGCAGCCTCTTGGCTGAACGAAAAAAAGAGATTGATTGGTGGGTGTGCCCACCATTAGAATACCTCCCTTTATCCACCCACTTCTAATGATGGGCATACATGCACCATTTATATATGCCGATGCATGGGGGCATCCTCCCGCAAAAGTTATGCCGTGTACACACGGTCGGAATTTCGACCGTATGTACGCAGCATTAGGAGCCAATCGCTCCCCCCCCCCCCTGCTGCCCCCATGCTTCGGCATATATGCTCTTTTTTTTAACTGTGGTGGTGAAATCACCTCCTACAGCGCTGGAGTCGCGGCTTTATGTATCGTGGGAGCAAACGCTGTTGCTGTCAAGATAAATAAATCCGCGTTGCAACTGAATGGCGCACCTGAAAACAAAAAAATGCTTAACACTAAAACACAGTAAACAAAATTACATACCTGAAAAGCAAGCATGATAAAACATAATAAAACATTGCAGAATAGAATGGAGTAAAAAAAGAGCAACAATAGAGAGAGAGAGAGAGAACAATAAAACGACAACTATTTTTTTTTTTTTTATTTTTTTGAGATTCACAGGTAAAAAAGCTCCTGACTGAAGCGACTGAATCAAAACGCTACCACAAAAAAAATGTTAGCGATCGCAGGGATCAGGCCTGACTCTGCGAACGCTGCAGTTATGTGTGCTTAGTGTTTTGTAAGTGACAGTGATCGATCGATACTGCACTTGGGTGGGCTGGGCTGGGCGGAGGGGGAAAACGCAGGTGCTAGCAGGTATCTGGGCTGATCCCGCTAACAATGCGTTTTTTTTTGGAACCCTAAACTGCTGGGACGCTAGTATAGATCTGATCAGATCAGATATTGATCTGTTCAGATACTGTGCCACTAAGGGAGGTGTATGCTTTGCGCGTGGGTGTTTGCGGTACTGGCACTAACCTGGGGCGACGCAGACCTTATTAGACCCTAAAACCTAATTGATATCACCCGCCGGGCGATCAGGGGGTTAAACCGTTATTGGGTAATAAATGGCGGGTGCCCTGACAGTATAAAAAACAAGCTAACTAACCAGCGTCACCCGTAACAGTAATACAAAAAAAAACTGGTTACCTAGCGACACTAATGCAGCGATCAGAAAAACGATCGCTTAGTGACACTGGCAAAAGGGGGTGAAAGGGTTAACTAGGGGCAATCAGGGGGTTAAAACCTTTATTAGGTAATATATGGGGGTACCTGACGCTATATAAAAACCTGACGGGGAACCTAAATAACTAACTGGCTGACCAGCGTCACCAGTGACATTTATACAGTGATCACTGGTGAAAGGGTTAACTCTAGGGGCAATCAGGGGGTTAAAACCTTTATTTAGGTTGTAATATGGGGGTACCTGACCTATAAACCTATTTATGAACCTATATAAACATGGCGGTAAAAAAAAAAAAAAACTGGTTACCTAGCGACACTAATGCAGCGATCAGAAAAACGATCGCTTAGTGACACTGGCAAAAGGGGGTGAAAGGGTTAACTAGGGGCAATCAGGGGGTTAAAACCTTTATTAGGTAATATATGGGGGTACCTGACGCTATATAAAAACCTGACGGGGAACCTAAAAACCGAAATAACTAACTGGCTAACCAGCGTCACCAGTGACATTTATACAGTGATCACTGGTGAAAGGGTTAACTCTAGGGGCAATCAGGGGGTTAAAACCTTTATTTAGGTTGTAATATGGGGGTACCTGACCTATAAACCTATTTATGAACCTATATAAACATGGCGGTTAAAAAAAAAAAAAAAAAATGGTTACCTAGCGACACTAATGCAGCGATCAGAAAACCGATCGCTTAGTGACACTGGCAAAAGGGGGTGAAGGGGTTAACTAGGGGCAATCAGGGGGTTAAACCTTTATTAGGGGGGGGTAGGGGGCTACCTTGGACCTAAAACTAACTGCCCTGACAGTTATTACAGTCACACTGACACTAAATGCAGTGATCAGTAAATAAATGATCACTGCAATTAGTGACACTGTGACTGGGGGGGGGGGGGGTGATCTGGGGGGTGATCAGGGGGTGACAGGGGGGTGGAATATGTGCCTAACTGTACTGGTGTCAGTGTACTGTTGTGCACTAACCTTTACATGTTCACCGCTCGGCGTCTCCGGTCACATAGACCGGCGCACCGAGCGTGACATCACTTCCGCCTTCCTGTCTATACAATAGACAGGAAGGGGAAGCTTTTCATTGGCCAGGAGCGATCGCGAGGGGGTGGCCAGAAACCACTGGCCGTCCCCTCGTCCCGGATCGCTCCTGACACGATCCCGACCGTCCCCGCCGGCGGAGGGGGGTTCGATCGGACCCCCCAACCGCCTGAAGAATGGCACGTACAGGTACGTGATTCTGCCTGTACGTGCCATTCTGCTGACGTATATCTACATGGGGCGGTCGGGAAGTGGTTAAATAATCTTGCTGTGCTGTGCTTTCTATGTGACTTCCTATCTGGTCTGATTGGGGGTAGTAGGTTGGAGGATCCAGCAGAGATTCATGTGTTTTGGCCTCTCCTCCAATCATGTTAAAGAATATGTATACCCAATAGGGATGAGCCGAACGCCCCCGGTTCGGTTCGCACCAGAACCTGCGAACGGACCAAAAGTTCGCACAAACTTTAGAACCCTATTAATTACAATGGATGCGAACGTTCGAAATCTAAAGTGCTATTTATAACGGCCAATATGCATGTTATTGTCCTAAAAAGGGTTTGCCCCAGGGGACATGTATCAATGCTAAAAGAAGTTTTAAAAACTGAAGTTTTTTCTGGAGCAGTCATTTTAATGATGCATAAAGTGAAAAAAAAAAGTGAAATATTCCTTTAAATATCATACCTGGGGGGTGTCTAAAGTATGCCTGTGAAGTGGCATGTGTTTCCCGTGTTTAGAACTGTCCCTGCACAAAATGACATTTGTAAAGGAAAAAAAGCAATTTAACCACTTAAGCCCAATTTGCAGCCAAAGGACCAGGCCCCTTTTTGCGATTCGGCACTGCATCGCTTTAACTGACAATTGCGCGGTCGTGCGACGTGGCTCCCAAACAAAATTGGCGTCCTTTTTTTTCCCCACAAATAGAGCTTTCTTTTGGTGGTATTTGATCACCTCTGCGGTTTTTTTTTTTTTGCGCTATAAACAAAAATAGAGCGACAATTTTGAAAAAAATGCAATATTTTTTACTTTTTGCTTAAAATAAATATCCCCAAAAAATATATAAAAAAAATTTTTTTTCCTCAGTTTAGGCCGATATGTATTCTTCTACATATTTTGGTAAAAAAAACCGCAATTAGCGACTATTGATTGGTTTGCGCGTTTACAAAATAGGGGATAGTTTTATAGCATTTTTATTAATATTTTTTTTTTACTAGTAATGGCGGCGATCAGCAATTTTTATTGTGACTGCGACATTATGGCGGACACATCGGACATTTTTGACACATTTTTGGGACCATTGTCATTTATACAGCAATCAGTGCTATTTAAATGCACTGATTCCTGTGTAAATGACATGACTGAATATTAGGCAGATGCCTGTGTTGCACAAATCAACTACACAACACCAGCAATGAGGGGGTAGATTCAGGTGTATGCTGTGCAGTGTGCAGGAGGCACACTACACTTCATATTACTGATATGTTTTTTCTATTTCAATATTTTTATTGAAGAAGTTTCACAATACATAAAATCAAACATAAATCAAAACGTCTTCATATTCCAATACAGACTTAGAAATTACTTTTGTATTGTAATAGTGACATCAACACGTCTAAAAAATGCCAAAGAAATACAAACAATCCAGTAAAAACTGCATAACTATGCTAGAGCCATAAAGACTGGAAGACTGGTAGAGGAGTTTATGACCTTAGAAGGGGTTTGAGTCTTATGCAGAGCTCTATACTGACTAACACCGAAAAATTTCCGGAAAGATCAGGTAATCCACCTCTGCACCCTCCCCCCCAGTCGGGATCTAACTGTGTGTGAGTGGAGACTATGTCAGCTCAACCTACAATAGCCGCTTTGTAGATGTCTTGGGCTTAATATTCAGTTGGTTATGCTTCCAAAACGTTTTATAATTGAATAAACAGAAGTGTCAACAACATGGAGATACGGCATCTCCAACATAATGACAAACGTATGGTGATAAAAAAGTTAAGCCGAATAATAGTCCAGGGGAAGAGTGAGCGTACTGTGTACTCAATTAAGGCATCAAGGTCTATGTGTAAATCCTGACTGGCTGCCATGAGGTTAGAGAAGAATATTGAGCTGATTAGTTACGACCCCGGTACTCTCCTACACCCCCTAGGGGATCATACCGTGTCAGAGGGGGCCAAAACCAATTCTCACCCGTAACGCGTATCATCTCAAACATCAAGGACAAGGCAACTATGTTCGGGTGTCAAGCAGCAGACCAAACACTGTGTGAACTACCATCTGAGACCCTGCTATATTCACCTGAGCCAATCAGGAACACCTGTGTCCCGACATTGTCCCTGAAAACTTTGACCAGAATTATGTCCATATTGGACTATCAAAATACCATAGGGAACAGAAAAGAAGAGAGATGTAGTAATAGGAAAAGAGAAGGGGATAGGATAAGAAAGGGAAAGGAGCACCATTACCCGTCTACATGAATAGTTCTGTTCATGACAAGGAGGGAAAGTCGGACAGTCCCATCAGTCGGGCCCACGGTTCCCAGGTGGCTTCAAATTTTTCAGATGAGTCCTGTAGTAGACTGGTTAGTTTTTCTTGAGACATTACCCAGGAGATTTTTCTTTTAGCCATTGAGAGAGAAACGGTCTGTGTTTTCCAGGCCCTAGCAATCGTAAGCTTAGCTCCTAAAAGCACAAACTGAACCAGTCTACTAGAGGGTTTAGATATGTGTGGGATGGTATCATGAAGAAGGGCCACCAAGGGGGACCTGGGAACTGAAGAACCTACCAATTTATCCATCATATTGAAGATTTTTTTCCAGAAGGATCGAATCTTCGGGCATTCCCACCATATATGTGACATTGTACCTAAAAGCTGGCAACCTCTGAAGCAGAGGGGGCTAGTAGCCGGATACATTAAGGCTAATCTGACAGGTGTGTAGTACCATCTGGTCATCACTTTTAGACCAGCTTCCATCAGTGTGGTATTTAGAATTCTCCGAAATGATTTAGCGCAAGCAGAATGCCATTTCTCTTTAGTCCAGAGGAAATTGAAGTCTGTCTCCCAGGCATCCATAAATGACGCCTTGGAGACAGGAGCAGTAAGTGATGCGTAGATCGTGGAGACCCCCCCCCTCTGGTCCATGGTCTGACCGCACCATATTTCGTAGTCTGTGAATGCTGGCGTGTTAGATTTGTTTTTACATAGGGACTGCAGAAAGTGATGAATTTGATGGAACCGAAATATTTCAGAGTTGGGGAGATCAAATTTTTTAATGCATTGTTTAAGATTGAGCGGTCCAGTAGCTGTAAAGAAGTGACCTATTCTATATAGACCTTTATCAACCCACCATTTAAAGGCCAGAACGTTCCTGCCTGGGGGGAATTGTTGGTTGTTAAATATGTGGGTCAAGGGTTTGTAAGCAGAGACAAGAGAAGGTGAAGAACGTAAGGAGTCCCATAGGGCGAAGGAGTGAGACAGTGTAGGGGAGAGAATCGGGGGCCGATTCTTTTGAGGGGACCACAATAAGAAGTCCAGGGTATAGTGGGGTACAGCGTGTTTTTCAATTTGGATCCAATCCGGCTTCTCAAATTTGGAATAAACCATTGATATTTGGGCAAGCCTGGCTGCTTGATAATATTTATATAAATGAGGAAGACCCAAGCCTCCTTTTTTCCTATGCGCATAAAGGATTCCTTGGGCCAATCTGTACCCTTTCTTGCCCCAAACAAACTTCAGAAGCTTACTCTGGAAGGTCTTGATGTGGTCTCTCCTAATGGGAATGGGGAGGGATCGAAATAGATACAGTAATCTAGGAAGTAATGTCATCTTGATGGCATTTATCCTTCCTAGCCAGGAAATGGAATGCTGTGCCCAGTTTCGCATGTCTGTTTCTAGTTTACGATACATGGGAGGATAGTTGTGACTGTATAAACTTTCAATTTTAGCTGTGAGGTTAATACCCAAGTAGCTGATGTAAGATTCACTCCATTGAAATTTAAAGGATTGTTTTAGAAGATCTACTGTGGGGGAGTCTAGAGAAACATTAAGGGCCTGCGATTTGGAGTAGTTCACCTGAAGGCCCGATAACTTAGAAAAGGTGCGTAGCAAAGAGCATAGATTGGGAAGAGATATAATGGGGGAAGTTATGAAAAGCATAATGTCGTCCGCAAAGAGGCCACATTTATGAGTTTGGAGACCACATGTAACCCCTTTAATGTCCGGGTTTTGACGAATTGCTATGGCGAGCGTCTCTATTGCAATTGCAAAAATTAGTGGTGACAATGGACAACCCTGTCTGGTTCCCTGTCGTATCGATATGGGTTTAGAATAAAAGCCTTGGATCCTAACTTTTGCTGAGGGAGAGGAGTAAAGCGCTTGTATGAGACCCATAAATCGCGGTCCGAATCCCCATCGCTGTAAAATGGTGAAGATGTAGGGCCAGGAAACTGAATCAAAGGCCTTTTGTAGATCTAGAGATAGAAGCATTCCCGATTGTTTGGGGCCACCATCCCAATTAGTTTGGAGGATAGACATGACATCTATTGTCCTCCGTATCTGGTCTGGGCCCTGTCTACCCGGAATGAAACCTACCTGATCCTTATGAATATATGTATTAATAAAGGTTGCAATGCGGTTGGCGATAATTTTGGTCAGGATCTTGACGTCGCAGTTAATTAAGGAGATAGGGCGGTAGTTCCCGACTTCTTCCGGGTTTTTGTTTGGTTTTGGGATAACTGCGATAAATGCAGTATTAAGCTGAGGATCAAGTGGGTTACCTTTCGTGGTGTAGTTGAAGAATTTAGATAAGTATGGGGCTAAAATGTCAGCAAATGTTTTGTAGTAAGGGTTCGACAGACCATCTGGCCCAGGGGCAGAGCCTTTTTTCAGGGCTTTTATTGCCTCTAAGACTTCCCCTTCTGTGAAAGGGGCTTCTAGACTATCTCTGTGGTCAGTGGAAAGACGGGGGATGGGTAAACTTTCAAGAAAAGCATGAGTGGTGGAGTCAATTGAGGGGGGAGACGGGGAATAAAGTTTGTTGTAAAACTCATAAAATGAGTCAGTAATCTTGGAGGGATTGGCTGTGATGCCATGGCCTGGTATGCGTATTTTCGGCATTGTGTACGTTTTTAGTTTTGGTGTCAATTTGGAAGCCAGCAAGGAGCCCATCTTGTCGCCTTGTGTGTAAAATCGATTTTGGGACCAACGGAGTTGTTTTTCGGCTTTAGCTGTGAGAGCAAGGTTGAGTTCTAACCTGGCCTTGTCAAGCTGAGGAATCAAAGAGGGGGAAGGGTTCATTTTGTGCTGTGCCTTGAGTGTAGTGTATTCATTTTCTAATCTTTTGATGTCTGCTTCCCTCTCTCTCTTGATGGAAGAAGCTATTCTGATGAATTCCCCTCTAATGAAGGCTTTATGAGCTGCCCACAGTGTTTCAGCAGAAACAGCCCCCTGATCATTGAATTTGAAGTATTCCTCAATCGATTTTGTCAACATTGTTACTCGAATAGGATCAGAGAGAATGGACTCATTGAGTCTCCACTGTCTCTGATCCGGTCTGTTGTAGTGGGATTGAAGAGTCATAATCACCATGGAGTGATCAGATAAGCTAGAGTCAGCAATGTGAGATTTCAAAATGAGCGGGATAGTTTGTGATCGTACCAGCAGATGATCAATCCTGGTGTATGTGTTGTGTGGGTGAGAGAAATGGGTGTAGTCTCTACTATTGGGGTTCAACTCCCTCCAAACGTCCGCTAATCCCTGTGCGTGTATCAGTTTCGCAATCTTAAGGCTTTCTTTGGAAGGGCGGGTAAGCTGTGCATTCAGAGGTCTAGACTTGTCTTGTCCTTGATCAAAGGCCACATTGGAGTCCCCCCCAAATATGACTGTACCCTCAAGCAGTGGGGTAAGGGTTTGAAGAAGGTCTCTGAAAAAGGCTGCTTGTCCTTTATTAGGAGAGTAGTAGGAAATTATGGAATACAGCTGACCCTCGATAGTTCCTTTGACTAATAGATATCTACCCTGTGGATCTTTCATATCAGAGATCCAAGTGAAATTACATGTCTTCGCTATGGCCACTGCTACTCCTTTGGTTTTATTTTCCGCATTGGCCAAAAAAAATGTAGGGAAATGTGAGTGAATAAATTTGGGGCTAAAGCTAATGGGGAAATGGGTTTCTTGCAGAAGGACGATGTCTAATTTAGACGTTTTATATGTGTTAAATATTTTTTTGCGTTTTAGGGGTGAATTCAATCCCTGTACATTGTGGGTGGCTACCCTCCAAACCTTACGTGTATGATCAGCCATGGACCTGGGAGGGGGAGGAGCTGCCCGAGCCCGCATCACTTACCTTCATTGGGGATTTGTGTATAGATGTCGTATGGAAGAGCGATGGACCAGTCCTGCTGGCAGCTTTCTGTCGGTGCTGACCTCCGCTAGATGGTTCTGAAAAACAGAGAACGGGTAAGTAGTGCTCCAGAAAGGGGGAGAGGAAAGAGAGAGAGAAAAAGAAAAAGCAGAGATAAAGGAGTTTACTCCCACCCAGGCAAAATAAGGCCCGGGGGAGAGCAACATCCTTGAAGTACATCTCACCATAAATCGTGAGATGAGAGGAAAAATCCAAATACCGACCGTATTGGTCGGTCATCCTACCACCCTGACAACCGAAGCAGTCAAAGAAGTAGGAGGAGGCGCATGTAAACCACACCTCCCCTGAGCGCCCTAATACCCACTACACTTGTGGCTGAACAAACAGAAAACATTCACAGAAAAGCAGGTAGTGATAATTGTTAAGCATACATACCACCCTTAGGGCTCGCCAAGCCCCAAAAACAGAAAAGCCTCCCCCCTCCCTCTCAAGAGAGGGAAGATAGGAGGAAAAGAAAAGAAAAATGTATTTACATACATATATACATATGTATACATGTATACGTATACACACATATATACCCATACACATATACACACTCATACCCATACGCATGAATGAAATAAAAGGAATAATGGGAGGAGCAAGGACCTACGTCCTTGAGGGGGACTAGGTAGACCCCGTGAATAACACAAGACATAGGAGAAGTCCGTTCCTAGTCATAGAAAAATAACCCTGCCTGCAGACCAAAAAAAAAAAAAAAAAAAAAAAAAAAAAAAGAAGGAGGAATGGTCCAGTGGTCAGGGAGTAAACCAGTTTTAGATATTGAAGGAGGATCCTGTTCAGGTTGGGCCCTTGTGTGATGATCTTCTGGTCTTGGCCTTGTTCCATAGAGGATCCGGCGGGCTCGTCGGGAGCGGGCGTTTGTTGGTTCCTGGGAGGGATGCAGAAGCTTCCGTTTCCATTTCCTGTGTGATGATTTTTAGGTTAAGAAGTAGTTGTTCACCCGATACGAAGGTGGAAAAAGAGTGTTGCTGGCCCTTGTACGCAAATTTAACCGCAAAAGGGAAGGCCCATTTGTACTTAATGTCCTTCTGGGTCATGACTGTCAACAGCGGTTTGAGAGCTCTTCTCCGTTGAATGGTAGAGGGGGAGAGATCTGCAAATATCTGGACGGGATGACCTTGGCAGGTGATCTGAGGGAGAGCTCGGGCCTGTTTCATCACGGACTCCTTCACAGCGTAGTAGAGCGGTTTGGCGATGATGTCCCTGGGAGAGCCGTCCTTCCTGGGTGGGCCTAAAGCTCTGTGTACTCTGTCTAATTCAAGGCGGGCCGGCGGAATGTTCGGAACGAGGGACCTAATCAAGTCTTGTGTGGCAGTGGAAACGTCAGTAATCGATTCAGGCAGGCCTCTGATTCTGAAGTTCAGTCTCCTTGACCTATTTTCCAAGTCGTCAATACGTGAAAACGCAGTATCCAGTTGGTCTTGTAGGGTTTGGATAAGGCCTGAATTCTGAAAGGATACTGCAGCTGTCTGTTCCAGTTTGTCTTCAATGGCGTCCATCCTGGAGCCGATGTTCTGTAGGTCTGCCTTGATTTCTCCCGTGATGGCAGCTGCGTTAGCAGTGAGAAGTGTAGAGAATTTGAGGAAAAGATCATCAACTGAGATCTGAGGAAGTTGTGAGATGGGTCCATGAGGGCCCGCAGGGAATAGGACCTGATCCCCAAATGAGTGACTGAGCAAGGACTCTGTGGAAGCAGGGGAGGGATTCTGAGAATGAGTTTCAATGTCACATGACCCTGGGGAGAAATTTCCAGCTTTGTGATCCGGAGTTGTTTCTAGATGTGAGGGCATAGATACTGCAGCAGCCATGGCGGCCATTTTGGGACACCCAATTTGTGAGGCGGCTAAGAATTCGGGTTTTAGGCTCCTCCTGACCCCAAGCCTCTGCATAAGGAGGGCTTCCTATAATATATGGGATATGGGGTACTTGTACCTTTGACCTCCTGCAACGATCTGCGGTATAAAAGAGCACCTCCTTGTTTTAGAGTGATCCGGCGGCCATCTTGGAACACCCCTCGTGTGCTGCGGCTGCTGTGTGGGGTCAACGGCCAGAGCTGGTGGCCTGATAAGTATGTGGGGAGAGTCACCGGGTGGCGGAGGTCTCGGATGGCTATTCTTATGCCGAGTTTAGCAGGAATAAAGAGCCTTTACCGTTATTAGAGACCTCCGGCGGCCATCTTGGTACACCTTCCGTGTACTGGGGCTTCTATGCTGGGTCAGCGGCCGGCGCGGGCGGCCGGAAAAGGTTGTGGGGAGGTACACCGGGTGGCGGAGGTCCCGGATGACGTATCTGGTGCCGGTAAACAGCGCTGGGTGGGTCACGGCGGGCGCAATAGGTTCCGTGTGGCGCGGAGCTCCCGGCTTAAGCGGCCATCTTGGAGCTCCCGCGCATGCGCAGAAAATAAATAAGAATGTCCACCATACAAAAAAAACACTTCAAATGAATAAATGTCCCAATGTGATGAACAAGTGTAAATCTCAATGGCGAGTGAGCACCAACAAAGAATGACTTGGACTGGATCCTCTTTAGTTTTCAGTTTTATGATTAAAAGAAAAAATGGATGTATGCTTACCAAAGCAAGTGGACTCCCTGTCAGCGACAGGAAAGTCAAACAAGCATGTAGTATCCGGACACCGATGGATGGAACATCACTGGCACGAACCGATGAAATCCGTGGACTTCTCACTAGGAGATGGTGGAGCCGGTCCTCCAGGACCCAAGATGGAAACAGGTACACGGCTGCAAACACGGGACCACGAACTCCAATCGGTCAGACCGGACAGCAGGCAAAGTTTGAGAACTGATGGCTAAAGACCACTGGGGATGAGGTCAAAGCTCTCATATGACGTTGGTCAAAAAGCATGTGGAGAGAGAAGAAAGGAGGGGAACTCCAATAGTGCAGATCAGCATGGAAGGTTTTATTGAAAGAGAACCACCAATACAAAAAATAAAATAATAAAAGTGATCACAATTAAGGTTAAAAGCAGTATGGGGATAGGTCCAACGTCATATGAGAGCTTTGACCTCATCCCCAGTGGTCTTTAGCCATCAGTTCTCAAACTTTGCCTGCTGTCCGGTTTGACCGATTGGAGTTCGTGGTCCCGTGTTTGCAGCCGTGTACCTGTTTCCATCTTGGGTCCTGGAGGACCGGCTCCACCATCTCCTAGTGAGAAGTCCACGGATTTCATCGGTTCGTGCCAGTGATGTTCCATCCATCGGTGTCCGGATACTACATGCTTGTTTGACTTTCCTGTCGCTGACAGGGAGTCCACTTGCTTTGGTAAGCATACATCCATTTTTTCTTATCAATCTGAAAACTAAAGAGGATCCAGTCCAAGTCATTCTTTGTTGGTGCTCACTCACCATTGAGATTTACACTTGTTCATCACATTGGGACATTTATTCATTTGAAGTGTTTTTTGTATGGTGGACATTCTCATTTATTTATCTTTATAGGCACCCATCATATGCTTAATGGTTCATTGTGTATATGTATTTGTGTTAGATGTGTGTTTTTGCTTTGCACACCAGACAGTCACTCTGTCACTTTTATGCTCTTTAGTATGTGTCCTTCCTGGTTAGC